>CM021106.1:57337399-57741184 GCA_007115665.2 Sequoiadendron giganteum | reverse complement strand
TCCCTCTCCCTCAACCCTAAACCCCCTCTCTCTCCCTCTGTCCTTCTCTCCCTCACACTCTCCCTCTTTCCTTCCCACTCTCCCTCTCCTTTTCTCACTCTCCCACTCTCCCTCTCACTCTCCCACTCTCCCTCTCTCCCTCTCCCTCTCCCACTCTCCCTCTCCCTCTCTCCCTCTCTCCCTCAACCCTAAACCCTCTCCCTCTCCCTCCCCTCACAACCCTCTCTCCTCTCTCTCCCTCTCTCCTTCCCACCTCCATCCTCCTCTCTCCCCTCCTCTCTCTCTCTTTCTCCCTCCCTCCCTCTCCCTCCCTCCTCCTCTCCTCCCCTCAACTCCTAAACCTCTCTCTCCCTCCCTCTCTCTCTCCCTCTCCCACCTCCCTTTCTCCCCCTCCTCACCTCCACCTCCCTCCTCACACTCTCTCCTCCTCCCCTCCCTCTCTCTTTCCTCCTCTTGTCCTCCCTCCTCCCTCTCTCCCTCCCTCCTCTCCCTCCCACCTCCCACTCCTCCCTCCCTCTCCTCACCTCCCCACCTCCCTCCTCCCCTCCCCTCTCTCTCCCTCCCACCTCCATCTCTCTCTCCTCAACTTCTAAACCCCTCTCTCCCTCTCCATCTCCCCTCTCTCCCATTCCTCCCTCTCCACTCCCTCCCATTCTCCTCCTCCCTCTCTCCCTCCCTCCCCCTGTCCTTCCCTCTCTCTCTCTCTCCCTCTCTCCCTTCCTCTCTCCCTCCCACTCTCCCTCTCTCTCCCTCTCCCTCTCTCCCTCTTCCTCTCTCAATCTACCACTCTCTACCATTAACCCTTAGGTCTATGTGGGCACAAATCAGATATCCGATTTGTGAAACTCCAATGTGTAGAGCTAGAATCTTACCATTGCAAAACATTTTAAAATATTTTCTATATCAGATATCCAATTGGATCGGATATCGGATTTGTGGGCCATAGAAAAACCCCATGTGGGCCATTTTTGTGCATTCCAATGGACCCTACATTATGTTTGCAGCACTGTGCAGGCGACAAACGTGCGGTTTCAGACAAGAAGAGACAAAGATCAACTTTTTGGAGCATCTTGTACTCAAATTTGTCATAAGGAATGATTTTTTAGTATCTTTTATGAGGTATAATGGGGAGCAACAGTTGTCGGAAGCAAAAGCATAAGAGAAATCTTACAAAAGAACAAATATCAGAATATAGACAAAGAGATAGAGAAGGTCATAGGAAGAAAAGACAAGGTATGTTAAATTTTGGTGAACCTGAGCCCTATGGTCTTTCAAGTGAAGAGGAAATTGAATATGTTCAAGGTGAAAATGCAGAACATGATATTGAAATTGGGAATGAAAATGTTCAAATTGATATTGAAAATGTTCAAGGTGAAAATGTTGGAATTGAAGATGTTGAACATGATATTCAAATTGGGAATGAAAATATTGAAATTGATAATGAAAATGTTCAAGGTGAAAATGTTGGAATTGAAGATGTTGAACATGATATTTAAATTGGGAATGAAATTATTCAAATTGATATTAAAAATGTTCAAGGTGAAAATATTGGAAATGAAGATGTTGAACATAATATTGAAGCAAGTGTAAATTATGTTTCACCAGATTACATGAGAAATGAAGAACCTTGTGTGGAAGAAAGACATATTCCAAATTCAAGACCTTCAAGGACCCCTAAATGGTTAGTTGAAATTGATGATAACATTATAAACAATTTTGAAGGCAAGAGGTCAACATGAACTATTCGGTTCTGGGCTAGGAGACTTTTCAACCAATATTTTAGCGATAAGACATTGACCCAGCAATTCCAACTTTTTGTACAATTGCTAAAGATGCAGAAGATGAGACCTTTGCTAGCCAAATTGAAGATTCATGTGAACAAGAAGACCGAAAAAAATTATATTATTGCCAAAAATATTTTTAATGCTCTCAAGTCTATTGGAAAAAATAACAAGGAAAAAGATAAGAGAGCTTCTCAAAGAGTCATTACAACCGCCCTAGTAAGCCATCAATTGAAAAAGGCTCGCTTTATGAGACAAAATTGTATTTATTTTGACATAAATCGTAAAACTTTGGATAGAGCACTTGCAAGAAGAGAAAGAATAGATGATCCTCTTCAAAATGATACATGGGTTTTTGTCGGGAGGCTTCCATGTGTTGATAAGAAGCTAACTGATAATGTAAAGCAGCTAATTCAATAATTCTGGCATGATAACTCTCGAGTATCACCCAATGCAAAGGATGTTTTAAAGTTAAGAATTGGCAATCGAGACCGTACACCGCATCCTAAACATTTCTTGGAATCAAGCCAAACAATTTTGTTCAACAAATTTATTGAAACACATCCAAATATGGAAATCTCGCAAAGGACTTTTGAAGGTTTGAAGCCATTTTATTGTGTGCCTCTTAAGATTCGTAATACTTGTTGTTGTAAATACCATGTGGAGTTTTCAATGTACCATGAACTATTATGCTATATCCGTTCGACTTTGCATACTAATGAAATTTTGCAGGAGTGTGGTTCAATGCTTCTTCTGAAATCATCAAGGGACTTGCTAGATCTATTTTTATGTTCTAGAGATGATGGTTCCTTTTTCTATAGAAATGATTGTTTAAATGCGAAGTGCTCACAATGTGGTGGCTTGTCAAATTTTGTTCAATGTTTTCATGAGGGTTCCAAACATGAATTTGGAAAGTATCTTGTTGAGAAAAAGAGATATGAGACAGTCAAATATACTTTGCAGAGTGGAGGTGAAGGTTCTAGATGCGAGTTGGTTACAAAAGAATGCAGTGTTGGTGATTTTATTTCAAATTTTAAGGACAATCTTCTCTACAAGTATGCAAGGAATAGTCATAGGTCTCAGTGGTTGGATCAACAATTCAGGATATGTAAGGACTCTTTTCTGATTGGCAATATTATATCAATGGTTGATTTTGTAGAAAACTACACATTGCAACCACAAAACGAGGTTCAATCTCAGTATTACAATTCCATTCATATTGCTATTTTTGTCCACATAATGTTTAGAAATGCACCTGATAGTACAGAGGAGGATCGAAAGATAATCAGAGAGTATCATTTTTATATGAGTGATGATAGATCTCACTCGTCTGAGTATGTCCAACATTGTTTCGAGAATTTTTTTGAGTTCTTGCAGGAGCATGATATAGCACTGGGCCGACATCTCATTTGGTCAGATAACTGCACAAGTCAATTCAAGAATGCTCGTATGTTTTATTGGTTGAGTAGAATGCATGTAGAGAGGGGTGTACCTAATATTTGGAGTTTTTTTGAAGCTAGGCATGGGAAAGGGGAGCATGATGGAGTAGGTGCATGTGTAAAGAGAGCTCTAGTTAAGGAGCAATTGAATATTTCAAGAGAAAATTTCACTGATGCACATTCTATTGTTGATTGGTGTAGTTCAGCATTGTCACAAGGAGGGACACTTGATTCAACAGTGCGCAGATTATTTTGGTTGGTTGAGGAGGGTACAGTGGGAGACAGATGGGATTGTCATACAATCAAAGATTCTTCAAAGATGCATTCGTTTTGAAGCTCAAATGCAAGCACATGGACCATTTGGACACGACAGTTGGCTTGTTTTTGTCAAAGTTGTATTCAATGTGAGTGGGATCAATGCGATTCAAGTGAGTGGGTGGATACATGAGTTCCACAGTATCTAACTCCTTTATCTCAAACTATATCGATGGCAAATGACACAATGGAAAGTTCACTTGATTACGACTGGATTTTAGATCTACTACAACCAGGATATGTTTTTGCAGTTGTTGCATAGTAGGGGAATGAAGAGAGATTGGAATATTGGTTGGCTCGATGTGTGCGGGTAAAGCACAAGCTAACACAATCGATGGAAGATGATGATGGGTTCGTGTATCCTACAGGTTCAGTTGTGGTTGCAGGAACTTGGTTGCAAACATACATGATTAGAAAGAATGGCATACCTGCATTTGAAGACTACAAGAAACAAAAAACCATTCTCATGTATTCACACCTTGTTATAGCAACAAATGTTAAGTTGTTGAATCATCATGCCAAACCAAAGACAAAACAACTATGGACACTTAGTAATGTTGATCATGAAGCAATATTGGATACTCTTAAGCAAAGAGATGACCCTTCAGGCACACTTGAATAGCATATTCAAGAATGGAAGGTACAATGCTTAGGTTCATTATGCTTAAGTTCATTAGTATTCTTTATTTAATACTGATATTTTGTATACTATTGCAATGCAGGTGTCTCTAATAGTGATATTTTTGGAACGATTGATCATGGACCTGCTACAACAATAGCCAATTTTGATCCTTTCAAAGAGGTATGCAACAGATTACAATAATATAGATTGGTTATTCAAAGCATATTTTATAGTTTGCATTACCATCTCATCATCAATTAGGTCATTTAGAATAATATAGATTGGTTATTCTAAGCATTTTTTTTGTTGTGACAATATAGATTTATCATTTGAAAACTTTTGTGATATTCCTGGCACGATTGATCATGCACCTACTGCAACAATAGACAGCTCTGATCCTTCCGGAGAGGTATGCGACATATTACAATAATATAGATTAGTTATTCTAAGCATTTTTTCTATTGTATGTAATTTAATTGCTACCTTGATGGTTTGTATAGGTGCTTGTCACTCCAGAATGTCAACATACTACTCTTGTGGAAGACTATGCCCTAAATGCCTCCAATAGGCAAATTTTATAAAATTCTAATTTTGAAATGTGAAACAATGTAACAAGGTCGTAACTGTGTATAGGCATAATCTATATTCGGTGATGTTTTTTGAAATATGGATCAAATGTCTGGCATTGTATAAAGGGTATGTTTAAAATGTAAAGAGATTTTTGTACTTAATCGAGCTACAACGAGAGGTTTTCTTCCTGGTTCTTTCCTGTCGGTATGCTCATTTGAACCAGGTTTTGTAATATCTCCTATTTATATAATAATAAATTATAGTGGCTTGCCACTTTTTCCAAAAACAAAAATGTAAAAATTTCATGTGAATTTCATTTCCCATGTAATTGATTCTTTGATCTAGCAAAGTGGAAACAAGGTATTTGGGTGTGCATGATGTTCAATTTGATTGGGTAAGAGTTTTTTTATGCAAGAGCTAGGTGGCTTTAAACAACACAATTACAATTAAAGATGATTTAAACTCCAATTTGATCGTCAAAACCAAACTTGGGTGCAACTTCACTCCCCAAACCTTGCCACACCCTATAAACTCATCAAAAACGTCTATTAAAGACTTGCAGAAGCTTGATCCAACCTTAAATATTTCTGCCCCCACATTTCATTGACATTAGCATGTTGTAACCACCATTTTTCACCTAATTTCACTCACTTTTTCCATGCATGGCAACTCACCAACTCAACTACAGAAATTTCTAGCTCTTTAAACACACATATTCACATTATATAGTCCTAATAACATCTACCATAGATGGTATGGCCTTTTAGCACCTTGGACTCTTAAGGGAAATCGTCGGTTCAATGTAGCTCGGAGTGATTTGGCGTATTTGGGTGCAAAAGAGGACCATCCCTAGGGTAAACGTACCCATCCAGATGTGTTGAAATAGTCCATTTGGTCATATGAATTGGAGAATGAAAGCTGCACCACTTTGCAACTTTACATTGCTTGCATTTGGCAACTTTTCCCTCAACTGAAAACTCATCACCATAGGAAAACGCCTCCGAGATAGCAAAAACCGAGAGAGGTTATTGTAGATGGTCCCAACACAATCCCATATCTTCAGATGAAAATTATGTAAGCATCACGGTTTCTGAGTAACAGTCTGTCAAAGATTGTTGTCTTTTAGCACTTTGGACTCTTAAGGGAAATCGTCGATCCAATGTAGGTCGGAGTGATTCGACGTATTTGGGTGCAAAAGAGGACCATACCTAGCGTAAACATACCCATCTAGACGTGTTGGAACAGTCTATTTGGTTGTACGAGTTGGATAATGAAAGTTGCCCCACTTTGCAACTTTACACTGCTTGCATCTGGCAACTTTTCCCTCAACTGAAAACTCATCACCATGGGAAAACACCTCTGAGATAGCAAAAACCGAGAGAGGTTATTATAGATGGTCCCAACACAATCCCATATCCTTAGATGGAGAGTCTATAAGCATCACGGTTTCTGAGCTACAAACCGTACAATAGATGGTATGGTCTTTTAGCACTTTGGACTCTTAAGGGAAATCGTCGGTCCAATGTAGCTCAGAGTGATTCGGCATATTTGGGTGCAAAAGAGGACCATACCTAGCGTAAATGTACCCATCCGGACGTGTTGGAACAATCTATTTGGTTGTATGAGTTGGAGAATGAAAGTTGCACCACTTTGCAACTTTACACTGCTTGCATTTGGCAACTTTTCCCTCAACTGAAAACTCATCACCACGGGAAAACGCCTCCGAAATAGAAAAAATCGAGAGAGGTTATTGTAGATGGTCCCAACACAATGCCATATCCTCAGAAAGAGAGTCTATAAGCAACATTGTTTCCAAGTAACAGTCCGTCAAAGATTGTTGTCTTTTAGCACTTTGGACTCTTAAGGAAAATCGTCGTTCTTATGTAGCTCGAAGTGATTCAGCGTATTTGGGTGCAAAAAAGGACCATACCTAATGTAAACGTACCCATCTAGACGCATTGAAATAGTTTGTTTGGTCATTCGAGTTGGAGTATGAAAGTTGCACCACTTTGCAACTTTACACTGCTTGCATTTAGCAACTTTTCCCTCAACTGAAAACTCATCACCACGGGAAAACACCTCCGAGATAGAAAAAACTGAGAGAGGTTATTGTAGATGGTCCCAACACAATCCCATTTCCTTAGATAGAGATTCTGTAAGCATCACGGTTTCCGAGTCACATTCCGTCAAATTTTGCCGTATTTTATCACTTTGGACTCTTAAGGGAAATCGTCGGTCCAATGTAGCTCAGAGTGATTTGGCGTATTTGGGTACAAAGGATGACCATAACTAGCGTAAACATACCCATTTGAACATGTTGGAACAGTCTGTTTGGTCATACGAGTTGGAGAATGAAAGTTGCACCACTTTACAACTTTACACTGCTTGCATTTGGCAACTTTTCCCTCAACTGAAAACTCATCACCACGGGAAAATGCCTCCGAGATAGCAAAAATCAAGAGAGGTTATTGTAGATGGTCCCAACACAATCCCATATCCTCAGACGGAGAGTCAGTAAGCATCACAGTTTCCAAGTAACAGTCCGTCAAAGATTGTTGTCTTTTAACACTTTGGACTTATTCCCAACAAGTCATGGAACTCCCTCTTAAGGCAATCCTAATTAGGCCTGGTAGGGAAATCCTTCGCATAGTGACCAAACTTGTCACATCTAAGGCATTGAACATAAGAGAGGTCTCACTTCTTCTTGAATGCAAGAGTACCATCTGACCCTTTATCTCTATTCCTCTTGAAGCATCTTTTATTTCCTCATTTTCCTTTCTTCTTCGAGGATTGAGCAGAAAGAACATGAATGTCTTCATTTGTAGGGCTTTGTCCAATACCTCTCGCAGCAAACCTTGAATCCTCTTGAATACAGTCAACCCTCAACCGATCAAACTTGGGAAGTTTCAATCTCGCGTTGATTCCTTGAATGTAAGACTCCCAGGATGAAGGAAGACCATTAAGAGCCAACATGGTCAAATCCTTGTCATCAACAATATGACCAATGGTAGAGAGTTGATCTCTCAATTCAAAAATCTTCATGAAGTAGGTGATGACAAATTCTCCTTCTGCCATCTTAACATGATGAAGTTGTTGCTTCAAGGCTAGAGCATGACTTGTGTTCTTGATCTCATACATCTCCTCCAAAGTCTTAAGCATTTCTCTCATTTTCTTCAACTTAGAGATGATAGGAACAATATGGTCCTTCACGAAATCAACTAACATCTTCTTCACCTTGATATCTTTCTTCCTCCATTGAACTTTCTCTTCCTCATCCGTAGGTTCAAAAACTTTTCTCTCCACACTCAACCAATTTGTTTTCCTCCAAAGTGAGCATAATTTTGAATCTCCATGAAGTGAAGTTTGATGCTCCTTCGAGTCCATCCTCAATTTTAAGACCATTCACCATCTTAACTAAGATAGAGATAGACAAAAAAAAAAAGGGAATAGAGGTATCGCTGCAATAACAAATCTGATCACGATCTTTTCCAAACCTGCTATGATACCATGTTAGTGTTTTAATGATCAGATAATACAACTAAAAGCACTCAGAAAATGCAACACATAAGACAATAAACACAAGATACCTTGGGAAAACCCTCTTCTTGAGGGAGAAAAACCCAACAAATATGTCTCTTATATAATGAAGGAATAAGAGCAGAAATCTGCTTACAACTCAGGCCTAGCTCATGGCTGAATTTGATACAATGAATAATAGCACCTCTCCTAGATGCAAAGATACAATTGAATATGCTGCTCCTTGAAATCGGCCTACTGCTGCAAGATGAAGCGTTGTTGATCAAGTGTGAACTTCTGCTTGGAATGAGAATTATGCTGAATGAACTTGATTGAGGAAATGAACAAACATCACCTTGTATTTATACAAAATAAGGTGACTCTTCAAGGAGGTCGGCCTCTCTTGAAAATAATATATTACAAAATAATATCAAGGAAGGTCGGCCTCATCCATTTAAATCAAATGAGTATAAATTAAATAGCCATAGGCTATCATTTAATTTATTACAACTTAATATGATCGCTATGAAAAATGTATGAAAAATGAACTGTTTGATAAAAAGCTTTGGTAGACATGTATGAAAAATGTGGTAGCATAGACAAGGCAGTGGACTATTTGAAAAAAAGCTTCAAAGAAATGTGGTCTCATAGAATTCCATGACAAGCAAATGCAATTGACAACTGCTCATAGTTTTTAGTTATGCAATGTGAAGTAATTGCATAACTGCTTAGGTTGACTTTGTAAAAACTATATTGTAATTGAAATTTTTTCATCTATGAACATCTAGTTGTTAGTTATGTAATGTGAAGTAATGATTTGAGTTTGAAAGATGTGTAATGCAATGTAATCAATGATATAAATATAAACTACATAATATAACCATTCTTTTTTATGCTATTGTACATTGATATTTAACCATTGCTCAAGATAAAATTTTCAAAGAGTTTAATCATGCACATGAGGAACAAATTAAATTTGATTGTCAACTTCTATATATCAAATTATCCAATAATCAAGTGTATGTCCATATACAAAAATGGCATCGACGCCAACTCAAACAAAGTTTTACAAAATGTGGCATATGCCATCTCAATATGTATTCAAAATTTACATGCCAAAATGTCTATCTCATCCTAAACTACTGGTGGATCATCAAAATGGAGCCTCTTTGAAGCACTCGTTGGCTCTGAAGGTAGCTGCACAAGAAAAATTCAAACCACAATTGAGATTAGTTATACTATATAATTTAAAATCGAATAATTAACATCAAAATCAATATACATTGAATTTTAATTGAACTCTAAAATTGAAATCTTGATTACCTGAAATATACGTCTCTTCAAAGGGTCAGGAGTCCTAGAATATACCAAACCAATTTTTGAAATACCAATCTATATATGTGAACAAAAACATAAAATTGATCCAAGTTAGCATACAATTATTGGTAATAGGAACATATTTACCAAACACAAAATAAAATAAACACATACCTCTTTAGGTTGATCTTATTCTTTCTCCTTGAGGTGTTCCAATACCTACTCCTTCAAGCGGTGTGTCACTTTTCAACAACGATGTATAGCTCATAATTGCCTGTACATAAAAATGACAAGTACATATGAAACTACCAATCTATGTTGATGTATTTATAATCAATATAAGATCTTAAAAATCTTAATTCAATCCAATTTGAGTTCAATTACCTTCCCCTTATCCAACTTTGCGCCTCCATAGTCTGGACGAGGTTGCACCTCACTCGCACTAGGTATTTCCCACAAGAGGAAAATAAGATAAACATATAAGTTATTATATAATTTCATTAAGGACAATTCAAATGATAAGCAAGTATATAATAAAAAATGTAAACAAGTGAGTGCGAAAATATATATTGTGTGTGTGTCCAAGCCAAATGAAATGGCCCTAAGGGTGCTATCAGTCACCTGTGTGAGCTCCTCCTCAGACATCAACTGTTAAATAGACCACGTAAATAAATATTAGTACTTGATACTATCTCTTATTAAACAAATGCAAGTTATGAATTTACAACTTAAATCTTACCTGTGTCACTATTCCAACATCCCCCTCTCTAGCAAGAGAGGACTCTGTAGGGTGCGCTCCACTCCCTTGCGACTGATCTATAATGTCCACATCATGGAGGTCATAATCAGAAGTGTCCAAGGGATGCTCAGCGGGCTGTACAAGAGGACCCAAGCATATCTAGCAGCACATAGTGCAAATATGTGGCACACAAATATGTGGACCTGAGGAGGATGATGCAACAACACTCGAGCCTTCGCCAACATCACTAGAATGTGGCTAAGCTACTGTAGAAGCATGTGAAACCAAATGACCACTCAATGAGTGAATAGCCTAAATAGTCTGTGTGGCTGCATCCTGGATAATCTATGGATGATATACTGGAGGTGGTGAATGAAGGGGAGCAAGGGGAGGAAGGGGAACATTTGGGCGTGGGACTACTCTAATTGCCCATGGTCTATCCAGGGGCATACCTCCACCGATGCCCTGGAAGGGTTTAATGTCAAAGTAATTGACATGATGCCCTAACAAAAACTCAGCATATAATTTTTTAATAAAGTAAAATGGTATATCGAAATTGTTGTTCGGTGGTTTATCAAAAACCATACACCAATGATCCCAAAAGTTATCTATAATGTCCCTATTCATGCACCATTTTATAGAAAGTTTTGTTTTATTAACATTCACTGGCAAACTGGTGCGGGGGTTAATGAATAAAGAGGTTATTTGGGCTTTGGTTATTTGGAGATCTTTCACATCATCGTAAGACAATCCATATGCATAATATTCCCTCATGTCTTCTCACCACGAATGAAAGGCATTATGTTGGGTGGAGAAGGTTTCTATATTTTTAATTATTTCCTTCAATGTGTTTGTCATATCTCTCAATCGAGGGATTGTCTTATAAACTTCACAAATGCCCCTCAATTGCCCCAATTTTTTACCAATTAAGTCTTCAATTGGTGGCTGCAGAGGTGGTGGAGCGTTTGGCTTCGAAGGTGATGGAGCATTTGGTATTTGTTCATTCTCAGCCATAATACCTGATTAAAGTTAAAAACCAATTAATCTAATTAAAATTATACAATATAAATGAAATTATTGTAAAAAAACCCTAGTTTTTAATAAAAACCCAAAAAAAACCCTACTTTTTCACAAAAATCCATAACAAACTCTAGTTTTTGATAAAAATACATCAACAACACTAGTTTTTAATCAAAATCCATTTAAAAACATTAATTTTTAATAAAAATTCATTATAAACTCTAGTTTTTAATAAAAATCAATAAAAAACCCTACTTTTGAAAAAAAAAATCGTAAAAACTACTTAAAATTATAAGAATCTGATTGAAAAATTGATTAAAACATTAAAAAAACCAAAAACTTACCTTTCAGATCGGATTTCTCGTGAAATCGGATATCGGATTTCTTCTTCTTCCTGTGTGCTCGCGTCCAAATTGTGTGAAATGACTTTTAACAATCGGGTTTTTTTATTTATATAGGCTTTTCAAATCGGATATCCGATTTGAAAAAGTAGGTTTGGGCATTGCTTTGGAGCAATGTACTAATACCCGAACCTAAAAAAAGTCAACTCGATATTTCTGCGTTTTTGAGTCAATTCAAAACGTAATTTTTTTCCCATTGCCACTTTTTGGCCCATCATGATCCTGCACATACCCAGTTGTAGCTTTTAAAGAAATTTTAAATATGATAAATACATAAACCAAATTTCATCCAAACTACATGAAACCATCAAAACTAGCTAGCTAGTCAATACTAAAACTGCACCAAAAGAACCCAAAATGATTGCAACATAATATAATATTTTATTTCTGATTTTTGCAAAAAATGGATTATTATTACAATCATTACAACACCTAGAGCTGCTCATACAAATATGAAAATAACAAAATAATTACTAAAGAAACTTTGACAATCTCACTACAAAAATCCCTAGAACATTGCAAAACTATGCCAAAATATTCCTATGAGAGCTACACCTAATGGATTATGTATTGGGATTTGGTTTACTAGCTAAAAACATAAAATGCTACATCAAACACCTACAAAAAACTAAAATCCACATCTACAAACACACACACCAAAGATAAAAGTTGCATCTACAATCTTGATAAGCAAGCCAATCACTCCTTGAGTAAGAATTGTAAGGAAGCTAAGGTAGCTCGGAACAACTTCTTACACTAATCTTGAGAGGAGGGTTAGGCAAAAAAATTCATATCTGAACAATTCCATAAACTTAAACAAAAATAAACATAAATAATATTCATACCACAACACAGTGATTTATGTGGGGAAAACCCTTTTGGGAGAAAAACCCCACACTCCAAAGCCACCCAATATATTATTAAAAAATCAACAAGATTACAATATACTTCCAAAGAAAGAATTCTCATAGGAGTATCACCAACTAGAGATCCAGAGGTAACTCAACGGCTATAAGACTTATACATAACCTTCATCTCATGCACTTAATATATAGGAGATACAATACATGAAACCGTCAAATGGTATTACAAAACCATGAGCTAAAACCACCTTAAAAGTAGTGCCCATCCTTATCTCCAATAATAGATACATATGATGTGTCTAAACACACACCACCACATGTAACTCCCCCTGTACAACTCATTTATGTGTCCAACTTGTTTCTACATCTCTCATTTTAGGAGAACCAACTTTCGAAGGCCATAACTTTTGATTTGGGTGTCTGATTGATGAACCGTTTGAACAGTCGGAAAGTTTGTGAAGCACTCGTGGACTTTGAAACTTTAAAAAATGAAAACTTTAATATCTTCAAATTCAAACATGATCTTGCAACAAAATTTTATGAGCATGCTTATTTAGCCAATCTGAAGCTTTGGGAAAAAATTTGCATCAATCTATGCTCAAATATAAACGCAGTATAAATAGTAACCTTGTGTAATTGCAAGGTTGAGACACCATTTTTCCTAACAAGAATTCCCTTTAGAATCAAAGAGATTTCATCCTTTGAATCTCACAACTCATGGGTTTTCACCCACAAGCTATAATGCTCCATGGGTTTTCATCCATAGAATATGATTGTAGAACAAGAGCTCATACATTGAAAAATCAAAAAGTTAAAATGGCATAAGGATCCACTGTAAGTCTCCAACCATGAATTTATAGACCTCGGGACAAATTGAGTGCCAAAAATGCTAAAGTGCTCTTTTGAAGGGAAAAAAATAAATTTGAATATGCATTAAAAGCTCCTACCAATTCTTGCATTTTGAAATAGCCTACCACTTACATTATCAGATTGAAAATTACAACCTACCATAGATTCTTGTCATTACCAACATGAATCATCTAGAAATGGCCTCCAGAGAAAACCAACACCTCTCTTGTGATATTTTAAATATTACTTAATATTTAATGGCCCAAACTACAAAAAATATGAATACAAATGAAAATAAATAAATATTAATAAAATATTTCCTTGCTATTGACCTTAGCTCACCAAAAATAAGGAAAATGAACTAAATTCCAATTATCTATATTTTTAATTAATTTGAGGCATTAAATAATAGCATGAATTTCCTCTCTTTGATTTCCCTTTCTCTTGTTGAGTTGTTGAACTTATTCCTTTAGGCATACTTTACGTTTGTCCCTTACCTTTCTCCTCCTTTATTCTTATTGGAGCTTCAAATGTCTTAATTCCTATAAGCCTCTTGCTTAAACCCTAACACTTGTAGTATCCCTGACTCCCAAACCCTAACACTCTCTCCATTTTTCACTATTCATTCCTACCTATCCTTGCATGATCCAAAACACTATTAATGACCAGTTTTGACTTAGTGACCACTCCAAGAGGTATTTTCTTGCTCAAAAAAAAGCATTGTTTATTATTTTGGACTTGAATTCTCATGTTTTTGTAATGCTAGAAGGGGAAGATTCCTATGCTTCATTTATTAAAATGGTTGCAACCCTAGCCCATGACCATCATGAATCTCAACCATTGTTTTAAGCGAAAGCCATTTTTAACCATGGATCTTCACATGATTAAAGGTTGAAAAATGTTTTTGGGAAGTTCATTCAAAGGTCAAGAGAGGACTCCATGGTTGCAAATTTGACTTGCATTGTGTCAAGTATAGGGACAGAGTGCTACCAACAAATTGTAGGGTATTTTCTATTATTTTTTATGATATTGTAGCCATTATACTAGTTACTATTACGACCACTAGTATTTATTATACTTGTCATGTGGTTAAATATCATATTCAAATTTAATTTTTAGTTTGAAAGCTTTGTAAAAAAAATCTTTATTTTATAGTCTAAGTTATTAATATTTTATTAACTCGTGATGATTCCAGATTTTTGTCACATTAAATTTTAATATTAAAACTAAAAATGAATCAATTGTTAGAGTAAAATATTAGGGTTGTTAAAGAAAACTTTTAGGTTAGTCGAATCTAATTAAAACTAATCAAAACCCTAAATTTTATTAGCTTATAATAATCGTTGAGATTATTTCACTTATCAAGTCTACAAGTATGAAAATAACCTTATTTATTTAATTTTTTAGCATTTATTTTAATAATACTTTTAATTCCACTCATAAAACATTTTAATATATAACTTGTGTTTATATTGAGTGTAATTTTTCACCTATTGAAGAGTTGCAAATGTATTCAACTCCCTCATGATGGATTATAAAATATGATCCAAAAGATTGATGTCAAAAATTTCTACATAATTACATCCAAAAACAGTTTCAAGCACTATTATAAAATATGAAAAATAGCATATCTATTATAAAATATGAAAAATAAGAGCTCACAAAATCTAGTCTCTCCACTGTCGGTCATGTGAAAAAAGATTCGTCACGGATCATGTGAAAAAAGATGAAAAAATAATATAATTTATAAAAAAATATACATTGAACAAAGCAGTTTAATCTTTCTAACAGCAACAATGAATTTCGTAGAAAGATTAATCTTTGAATTTTGTTCTAAAGCTAACAGCAACAATGAATTTCTTAGAAAGATTAACCTTAAATGGGATAAAGAAAAATGTGGTTTTCATTTTAACTACGAGATATGCCGTTTGGTAAAACATAACTCTTGGAAATTATATCCTTATAATCTTTTGCAGACCCATGCAAACAAATGGAGAGAAACATGAATATAGTGTCCTGATACAAGGGCAGCCATGGTAAGAGAAACTAGTATAAGCGAATTTTATAAGAAGCTTAGGGCCGCTGCACGTACTGCTGTAACTTATCACCCTTTGCACATATACCCATCAACAACAGATGCAGATTCACTCTGTGCACTCAATATTATAATCTCAATTTGTGCAAAAGATGGTCTCAGATATTCATGTTTTCCAGTTTCATCATTTGAAGATATGATTGAATTAGCAGGGAACAAATTAACTTCACAGGATGACCCACTGGCTGTGTTGCTCATAAATTGTGGAGGTTCTGAGGATTTAAAACAGTTTTTAAAGCTAGGTCCCAAAATTAAGATGTTTGTTGTAGATAGCCATCGTCCAATACACTTGCACAACCTCCATGATCTTAATAAGAATGTAGTTGTGCTCTATACTCTGGAAGATGAGAATCATGGGGATTTGGCTTATGATTTTGATGTCTCTGCTCTGGCAAATGCTACAGCTTTTGACAGTGATGATGATTGTCATGATGATGAAGGAGAAGATATTGGGAGTGACTCTGATGACAGTGATGAAGAGGAGAAAAGAACCAGCAAGAGGAGGAGATTGGGTGAAAGTGAAGAAGATGATGAGCATAAAGAAGAAAAAGAATTTGATAAGAATGTTGCAGCAATGAAATTGTTGAAGAAATGCAGGAGCAAGTATTACAGATCAGGCACATTTTATGGCAGGCCTTCTGGGATGTTGATGTTTGACATGGCTTACATGACCCACACCAACACTGATGAGTTGCTTTGGTTGGCATGTGTTTCTCTGACTGATCAGTTTGTCCATGATAGAATCACAAATGAAAGATATTTATCTGGGGTGATGGAACTTGAACAACATGTGAACAATGCAGGGCATTTGGAAATGGTAACTTCGGCCACTCTCAAGGATGGTACAAAGGTCAGGACTCCAGATTATTGCAGAATAACATACCAAGAGGAACCTAGGCTTATGCTTCTGAGAGAGTGGAATCTTTTTGATTCAATGCAATGCTCATCATATTTTGCAACAAAGCTCAAGACATGGAATGAGAATGGAATGAAAAGAATGAAGTTGCTGCTTGCACAGATGGGTATTCCTCTGACAGAATCACAGCAGAAATTCAGGTACATGACTAGGGATTCGAAGAAGAGACTCAAGCTGGAGCTTGAGAAATTCTCTTCACAGTATGGGCTTAATGATCTCTACTACAGAAGCTTCCAGAGGCACCATGGCTATACATCTCAGATCTGTGCTGCTGATTTTGTATGTGGGGTGACTGCTCTGATAGAGTCATCGACAGATGACAGCAAGAAATCCATTTCAGAGCAGTTCTGGTTAGCATATTCTTGTCTTTCTTTGAGCAATGTGGGGGAACTAGAGAAGGGATTGAAGATGGGTGTTGCTGTTCAGAGCTCTATTTTTAGGCAGGGGAGTTTTGCAATGACTAAGAGAGGTTTTATTAAGAGCACAAGAGGATTCAGGTGGATTAAGCTTGAGGATTCAGGGGATGTGAGTTTGATGTGTTATCCTCAAGCTCTGATAAGGTTTTGCCATTTTGTGATTGATGCACTGAGGGAAAAGGGGACAAAGACCAAACCTCTGGTGTGTGCCTGTCCATTTCCCAGGAGTAAGAATGTTCTTCTGGTGGGTGTAAGCCAGAGGCCTCTTTTGGGTGCTCAGTTTGGTAATCTGTTTGGGCTTGCATTTAGAGCTGTGGCAAAAGAAATTGGTGAAGAATATGGGCAGTTTGGATTTGATTCTTCATGGATGAAAATAGATTTTCAGAATGTAAACGCCTTCATGCAAAAAATTGCAGAAAAGTTTTAGCCATTTTTCATTCATTTGCTAGTAAACTAGCAATGATGCTACACGGATTCCTTCAAGAACATAAACTTTGCCATCCACAAAAATGTGTCTTCCCTTTCACTTCCCACGCGTATTGTTGTTGAGCTTCCTCTTAGCAGTTCTAAATTGAACTCCTCATTTTTGCAGCCTAACCTATATAACAATATTGTTGGTATTAATTTTTCACAGTTTATTTTGAAATAAGATTGCTGTTGGATTTACTGTGTATGTTTTTGTATCATCATCACATTTAATGGTTCGACAGTCCATTTTAAATATGATCTCATGCCTCTTGGGATTTGAAATACCTACTTAAGATAAAATACAGATGAACTAAAGAGGTTCTCTTATTCCATTTTCCACACAGCATGAATGGTGAGAAGAGGACGCTGCACTGGTTCTTTCTAGAAAAATAATTGGGGTATGAACGCAATGGCTACCACTAGTTATCGTAGGATCTATGAAAGAAATCATAATTCATGTCAAATCATCTAGATGCAATGAGTGCTAAGTGGACCATTCATTATCATGAGAGATGGGTTCTTGTGAATCACTACTCATGAAACATGGGTCAATGAGTTTGACTTGTAAAACTACACGGTTTGATAGCAATATCATAATTTAAAATAACATTTCAAAACTATTATCGTTTATATGTGCAAGGGAAAATAAACTTTTAGTAAGGTTAATCTAGGTTAATGCAAGAAGATGCATATAAATAAGCATGTATTAATTTGTATTAAATGATGACTATTTTGTGGTGTTTTGGAGGTAAATGTTTTTTAAAATAATAAACGTGAGAAGTATGAAAAAAAAAACAGTATTTAGTTTTGTGATTGAAGAATTTTATAAGGTATGTAGTTTGTTTTGGAAATTAGAGAGTTATGTTTGCATTTATAGAGGGTTGAGTCTATGGATCTGGGTCACGTATGTGCTCATAGAAATGACTTACACCATGAAAATGATTTGACAGTCTATGTTCCTTACTTTGTGATTCTTCTAATTGATCCTTGTCTACTCTATATTTTTTGGTAATTTGAATATTGATACTATGTAAAAATATCTTTGGAGGGCTATGATTATGCCACTAGGGGACATGTTATCCAAGCTAAACCCTCAAAATGTGTAAAAGATTAAAGATAGTAGATCTCAACTGTGTAAATGTTGC
This sequence comes from Sequoiadendron giganteum, assembly GCA_007115665.2. Taxonomy (NCBI): domain Eukaryota; kingdom Viridiplantae; phylum Streptophyta; class Pinopsida; order Cupressales; family Cupressaceae; genus Sequoiadendron; species Sequoiadendron giganteum. Next base: position 57,722,712 of record CM021106.1, on the reverse strand, counting down.
TATGATAAATGTTCATCTAGACTCATTTTATAGCATCAAATTGAAGTGCTTCTTTAAATGTGAATTATAATACCTAGAATAATTGGAGAGGAGAGAATGTTTTGAGATGTGAATGATAATGCTTAGAATTATTGGAGAGGAGAGGATGTGATGCAAGGGCATCTTGAGGGAATCATAGAGAATTTGCATTATCTCTAGAAAGCTAAGAATTTGAGGTAAATCATATGTTTGAAAGATAGTTGATAGTTTGTGGTGAGGAAAAGTAGATGCATTTCAATGCACTAGGTAACCAAGTATTGTAGTTTCAATGGTAGTTTTGTATGTGATTGATTGGTCTACTAAGATGATTTGGATGAGTCTAGCTTTATGATTTAGTGAATGAGTGTCTACAAGTTAATAGAGATGTTAAGCCAAAATTGTTTAGATTTATGAATAGTTATTTTGGGTTTGCACCAAAGTGTAGATATTTTGGAAGAATGAGTGGACTATTGAGAAGGTGTGTAATGAATCACATGGAGATTATCCACTATTGGACCATTGGAATTCATAATTTTGTTATTGTAGGTTGGTGACATTTCATATGATTTGGGCTTTGCATCATCTAGAGGTCGACACAAATTATTTAGAAAGCAAGGAAAAATTATACATATGATATTTCAAGACATTTGGAAGTAAGGAAGAAGAATAAGGAAAATGATGGAGTTACAATCAGGAACAATAAAGGGAGTGAGGTTTGAGAGGTGAGTGATGTTATAATTAACCAATTCAATCCACAGCTCCCATGAAACACCTGCAAGCAATTACCTATCATAATAGAAAAGATCAAAAGAGATTGTGCTCAATAACCTGAAAATTGTATTGATGCAAATAACCTAGATGAAACCATGTTGCCTAGATGAATATTACAAATGAATGTGCATGCTTATATAATCAATGCACAAGCAAACTCTACATGCGGATTAACAAGATAGTGACAAGTTTTTTAATCTCATACAATGAGACAACTTGTCCTAAATTTAGTCCAATCTAATAATAAGAATCAAACTAAATATTAAGAAGCATCTCCTAAGTTTAGCTTAAGTGAACTAAAGTAAAAAAGCCTTTAATAATTAATTATCAGATAATGACTTATTTACTCTAACACTCCCCCTTAAGATCAACTTAGGGAGAAACTAAACAACTGAAAAAGGAAGCTAAAATGAATGCAGAATGGGTCCTAGCTACAAGGCCTGATGAGGTACCCATGAACAAGCAACTAAATTCTCTCATAATTGGAGAAAGGAGAAAATCACATGGGAAAAACTCCTTTCCAAAAGAGAGAAAAAGAAATGACTATACTAGAGAAAGAAGGAAAGGAGGACTCAATGTGACCCCCCAAGGACTGCTTTTGCCATGCAAGTACAATAGATGCCCCTGATAAGAGAGAGATAATGAGGATATGAATCCCCCCATAAAGACAAATCTCTTGTGCCAATGATGAACATTTGAAGACAAAATATGATCCACTGCCTGCAAACTACATTTCTCCCCTTAGGAAGAAAAGGATCCACTAGTGTGACTGGAGAAGCCAATCCAAAAGAATGGGTGATTATGGAATACAAATCCATATGATGTGTGCCTCTAAAAATTGCTCACATGTCCACATGTCAGAAAGCGATGTTGGCAATCCAAGATCCTATGAAGACTAATATAGAGCAAGTTGCAAAGACGATGTAGATGGTGGGACAACAACGGTGATGTGGTTGACAATAAAGAGGAGATGAATGTCCTTAAAGTAACCCTGCAAATCTGCAATCTGAGACTCTACAAACAAGGATGATGTGTCTGCGAGATATGAATCCAAAGTAGCTATGTCTAGAAGATGTATGATGTCCTGTTGCACTAAATCAATAGGGGTCAAAGATGTGGCGATTCCAATCTGATTAGGAACAACAAAAGATGGTGATGTAGTCTCAATTTGAAGAGTGGGAACATGAAGACAAGTCTTTGAACCATCAGAACATGTAAGACCTATGATATACTTAAGATCCTCTAAATTATCATCATCAAAGGGTATTGAATTTGCATCTACAAAAGGGATGAGACAATTTGTAGCAAGATCCTCTAGGTATGGAGAGATATGAGGGACTCCACGGATCTCCCAAAGTTGTGTTCAAAGTATGTGGGGAGATTCAATGTCCAATATAGCATACATAGTGTCAAGATCAACACTAGAACAAATAACCCCTACAATATGATCTCGGATGATGCCCCATGCTAATAAAATCCTCGGTGTTTCTGGTGTAGGTATGAGTCCATATAAATAAGGAAAAATATAAAGCCACCTAAGATGTCTCAGGATGCCATTTCACCAAGACTCATAGTTATCCTTATCCAAATTGATCACAAAAGGATGAACAGAAAAATCCATGATAATCACTCAAATGAAATAGAGACTAATAACCCTAGTACTGATAAAGCAGATCAAAATGTCATCTCACGCAAACAGATCATTTCCAAGTGCCAAGATGTCCAAGTAATTAAGAAAAGTGTGAAAACACAAAATACTGAATAAAATTTACCTGGGGTAAATTCTGGAAAAAGTGTGATTAGATTTGAAGAGCTCTAAAATACCTTTCCAATGCTGCTTGAATCGTGAAAATCGGAGATATAGGTGAAAAGTTACAAGCTTGGGAGTAGAAAATAAAGATCTAACATAGATTGAGAATAGCAGGAACCATTGTTAAAATCTAATAATGAGACTTGCACCACTGGAAATTTCGTGGAACCAACTTTCTGACGATATCTCGTTTTCCCAATTTCGACATTGTATGCCCAAGTTATGCTAAAAAGAAAAGAAAAAATAACTCCTTTATGGCAAATCAACGCTAGGAGGGGGGCTTGAGTGGTGTCTTTATGATGACATCAGCGTGATGTCAGCACTTCACGAAGTTAAATTTGACGTCCTATCGACCGTCAACACAAAAAACACCCTTTACCGAAAATTTATCAGCATCAGAATATGCTTTGTGAATCGAAACATTCTGATAGCTGGAATATTCTCTGAGATGTGTACTGTCGGATTCGATGGAGGTCGGTCAGTTTTTGGGCTCCTCAGATTTTTGAGGTTGCTACCTGAAATTTTGAGCATCCATCGGTTGCTAAGATTTGACGGAATGTTAGAAAATTCTGAGCTTTTTTTTAATGTCGTCGAATTTATTCTAGGCATTGATTAATGTACTTGATGTCGAATTTAGGAAGGGTCATCATTTTTTAGGCCGTCGATATGATAGTGGTGTTGTGGCAGGGTACAAACTGTAACTACGCAACGTTAAATGTTGGACTTTTGATTTTTTTGAAATGCTTTTTCAATTTTGTTTTGTGTTTTCTAATTGATTTTTCAATAAAAACTTTTGAGATATATAATTTTTTTTATTTGCAAAGATAAAATGTTTAAAAAACCCAAACAAAAATTCTAATTCGATGGAAAAAAAATAGACCCGAATTGTACCTATTGTGCATGCAAATCGAGGCACCTAGATTTGTACAGATTTGTATGGATATGCATGCCTAAAAAAAATTCTTTCATTGCAACTACACCAAAATTGACAAAACAATAGGTGATCTTAGGGTTTTTGATAGCTTCAAACACAATGGTGACATTTGTTTTTCTCTAGGACACACCAAAAAATTGCTCAAGATTAGATCCCTCTAGAAATTGAATAAGGGGTTGTAGATTTAGACTCTGATAGCATGTTAGAATTGGCTGATTCAATCTGCAGCTCCCTTGAAATGCCTACAAGCAATTACCTATCACAATAGAGAAGATCAAAAGCGAGATTATGCTCAATAACCTGAGAATTGTATTGATGAAAATAACTTGGATGAAACCATGTTACCTAGATGAATATTACAAATGAATGTGCATGCTTATATAAGCAATGCATAAGCAAACCCTACATGGGGATTAACAAGATAGTGACAAGTGTTTTAATCACATGCAATGAGACATGTCCTAAATTTAGTCCAATCTAATAATAACAATCAAACTAAATATTAAGAAGCATCTCCTAAGTTTAGCTTAAGTGAACTAAAATAAAAAAGCGTTCAATAATTAATTGATGATTAATTAATTATCAGATAATGACTTATTTACTCTAACAAGTGAGATAATAAGGAGTATGATGTGGAGTAACGATCTTGTAGAAATATTTTGTAGCCTATGTAGCAAGTCTGAAAGTGGTGCTCTAGGTTATATGTCCATGTGTGTCAAGCAAGCCATTGTGGCATATTGGAATAGCACTTGTAAAACTAGAAAATAAGAGATATTTTAGATGCTAGTTTTTACCTCATTGATAGTTTTCTCGAGGTAAATTTAGTGTATTTGTGGTGTTTATTTCTTATTTTTATTGTTTATTTGTGTGGATTGCATAATTGGACAGACCTACCTAGGACCCTCTAGTTGTGATTGCATTAGGATGTTTTTGTTGGAGTGGAGAAGATACAACACCACAGAAGCCCAAAAGATCTTTGCAAGCAAATAACCTGTTACAAAGAGAAACAACAAAGGAAATGCTCAAGAATGTGGAGCCATGAATTCACACAAAATGTAAAATGAATTATTGATACAAAAGATAGTTTTCAACTACATATAGATGAAAACCCTAAAAAGCAAAACCCTAGGCTTGCACAATAATAATTAATAAAGTAATTAATTATTATGTACCTAATGATAGCTTAAGTGAAAAGAGGTAAAAGGGAACTTTACGTAATTAAACAAATATTGTTTAATTAATAAAGTAAATACCCAATTACTCTAACACCCCCCCTTAAGATAGACATAGGGAGAAGCTAAAACCTAGAAGAAGCTACTGAAAGCAAAAGCAATGGGTCCCAGCAACAAGGCCAGATTAGGTACCCATGTACAAAGTCAATGCAAACTAAATGAAATGGGGTAAAGGAGAAAACCCAGTGGGAACAAAACTCCTCCCCAAAATAGAATGCAAGGAAGGAATGCAATGCACTAATGAAAGAAGGATAGGAGGTGGATAACATGATACCCCCCATAGACAACTTATATCATATAAGTACATGTACAATGATCTCCATAGGAGAGATAGAAAGAGAGAAGAAGGCCCCCCCACAATGAAGAAACTCCTATCACAATGGTAGATGCCTGATGTAGAATCCAAAAAGAGATCTTGAAGCGGCAAATGATATTCCTCCCCTTGGGAAGAAACGAATCCATGGACCTGTATCGAAGAAACCCTGTGAAAAATGATGAACCAATCTGTCTCAAGATGTGTGCCATGATAGGATGCTGAAGAGTCTCACTATCTGAATGGAAACAAATAATTCCAAATTCAAATTGATGTGGAGAATACTGAAATGCAACCTCTGAATGCATGGATAATGGTGGGCGAACAGTGATAACCTGACTGTCAAGGTAGAGAAGATGAATGTCCTCAAAATAATCCTCCAAATCTATAATATAGGACTCCACAAACAAGAAAGATATGTCTGCAACATAAGAGTCCAAAGTAGCTATGTCTGGAAGATGTATGATTCCCTGCTGCACTGAATCAAGAACAACAAAAGATGCTGATGAAGTCTCAGTCTGAAGAGTAGGAACTGTGAGACAAACCTCTGATCCATCGGAATATGTAAAGGTGTCTAAATACTCAAGCTCCTCTAAAGTATCATGATCAAAGGGTGTATTCTCTCTCCAAGCAATGGGTATGAGACAATCTGAAGCAGGATCCTCTGGGAAGGGAGATAGAATAGGGTCTCCATAGATCTCCAAAAGACACGTCCAAAGTGGGTGAGGACAATCAATGTCCGATATAGCCAACACAGTGTCATGATCAACACTAGACAATATAACTCCTACAATGTGATTTCTAATAATATCCCATGCTAATCTGCCCTCTAAAGTTGTTGGTTCAAGTATGAGATCATACAAATAAGGCAAAATATAAGCCACCTACAATGTGTAAGTATACCCTTTGCCCATGACTCATAATTACCCCATTCCAGAAGAACAACTGAAGGGTGAGTAGAGAAACCCATGATAACTCTTCAAATGAAAAAATTCAAAGACTAATGATCTCAGCAATGATAAAGCATATCAACATAACCCATCCAACGCAAACAAACCCCATGTAGGAGCCAAAATGACCAAGTAATTGAATAAAGTGTAAAAACACACAAAGCTGAATAAAAAATACCTGGTAAATATTCTGGTAAAATAGACTGTAAATCTGGAAAGAGCACTGTAACACCTTTTCAATGCTATTTGTAGACAAAAATAAAAACCCAAAAATCGTTTCTTGATCCAACAAGCAAAATACGAGAAAATGATTTTTTTTTACTTTCAGCCAGGAGAAAAATGGCACGCACCGTTTTTTCAACGGTGATTTTCTCCAGATCTATGCAAGATATGCAAAATCTAAAAGATACCCAATTCAAATTTCGACACTGGCTACAAAACCCAGAAATTGTTTTTCCTGCAAATGAGTGAAAACTGAATTTTTGAAACAAAAATGATGATGGCTCCAATAAAAAACAGCTTGCAACAAACCCTTGTAGCTCCAAAAATCTTCAAAACAAGAACAAGCAGCTGCAAATCTGAAGCTCTGATACCATATTGGAGTTGAGAAGATACAACACCACAGAAGCCCAAAAGATCTTTGCAAGCAAATAACCTGTTACAAGGAGAAGCAAAGAGAAGCAACAAAGGAAATGCTCAAGAATGTGGAGCCATGAATTCATACAAAATGTAAAATGAATTATTGATACAAAAGATAGTTTTCAACTACATATAAATGAAAACCCTAAAAAGCAAAACCTTAGGCTTGCACAATAATAATTAATAAAGTAATTAATTATTATGTACCTAATGTTAGCTTAAGTGAAAAGAGGTAAAAGGGAATTTTACGTAATTAAACAAATATTGTTTAATTAATAAAGTAAATACCCAATTACTCTAACAGTTTTGAAATGTGAAATGAATGTAATTGAGTGCCTCTAAATACAAGGAATAGATGGGAGTATAATAATAAATTGCACAAACTTGTGCTAAGTTAGCCTTAGGTGGGAAAAGGAATGGATTGGAGTTTACCAAAATTTAAAATTTAAATTTTAAGGATCAAGTACGTGATTGTTAATTTGACCCTACACCCCTAGAGATGACTTGGGAAACTTCCAAATTCAAATTTAAAATTTGGCCAACTCTCAACCATTCCTTGCAAAATTCAAATTTAAAATTTGGCCAACTTTGAACCATTCATTGCTTTCTTAAGGATAGCTTAACACAATTTTATGTGAGTTGTTACCCTTATATTTAAAGGCATTACATTTTATTCATTTAACATATGAAAAAATTGTCTCCTCTTTAACCATTTTAGCCATTCCCCTGCCCTCATAGAAATAACCTAATACATAAAAGGGCCCAAATTAAGATCGGTAATGAATGTATAGGGATGAGTATGTGGATAGGTGTTTAATTAATGTGTGAATTAGGGGAACATATTGGAGTGTGTGTGTATGTATGAATAAAGTAGGGGATGAGTGCATAGGATGTTTGTGTGAATGAGTAAACAACATGGAGAAGGGGCCCGAATTTGAACAATATTATGTCATTTATTGATACGTAAATGTATGAATTCATTATCTCAAATTTGCACACAAAACTAAATGAGAAGTAGAATGGGTATGCAAATTTTACCATTACATTTTTCCCCCACTTTGTGGTGCATGTCAATTCTAGAATGATCATGCATCTCAAAGTATGTATCACTCACAAACATGCATGTAAAGGAAATATTTAGGTATAAAATGATATCAAGGGGATTTATATAAGGTAAAAGGATTTACATAATGTGTCATTATGGTGAGTGTAGGATCATGATGGTCCAAACAATACCTCTAAGTGGCAATACAAATTCTAGAAAATAGACTTAAGCAACTTCACATTAAAGTTTGAATGAGCTATTAATGAAATTTGAAAAATATATAAAATAGAATTTGTAGAAAATTAAATGTTGTTTCTAAGTTGCGCCTATTTGTTGTGCCTTTTCACAACACGCCCCATTTTTTTTTCTTTTAGCAAAATGAAAACCCCCTATTTTTGCTATATTTTAGTTTGCCTTGCAGTATTGATAAGCTCCTCCAAGTCCTTTAGGTCTCAAAATAGATTATCTCAATGGTCCAATTTCATTATAAATGGAAAATCCTTAAAAATTAAGCCCATGTTCCTTTGAAATTTCTTCATAATTCATCAAAATAATAAATTTATTCACTTGTGAGGTTCCCAACAATAATTGATGCAAGGCCACTTCACCAAATCCTTTTCATAATATTTGGTTTAGTTAAGAAAGTTTGCAAAAGTCTTTTTACATATGGAAAACTAGTCTCAAAAAACATTAACCTCCTAGGGAGGCTACATGATTATCTTCCTCTCTCTAGTTGTGGTGCAACCAAAACTCCCAAAACTAGTGGGGAAAGAACACATTTAAACATAAAATAAAGAATATATCATAACACAAATGTACATGGTAAAAGCCCTTTCTAAAGAAAATGAAAGGAAAAATAAATGAGCAATGGAAAGTACTAACTAATTAGCATTGTTTGAAGGAAAGAGATTACCAAGATATAGAGAAGTCAAACCAAGCACCACCAAATGCAAAGGAGACATGAGAATTTGACAAGGGGAAAAAACAAGAAAAACACCAAGTTTACGAATGGAGGCAAAATGCCTAAGAATGATACAAAGAGAGAGAGAGAGCACTTAATCCTTAAGTTTGCTCGCTTCAATGAAGAATGAGAGGAGAGGCACCTCGATATATAGAGGTGAGAAGAGGAGTTAGAATTAGAAAGTAACTTCCAACTCAATGAATGCCACCATTCATATATGTGTGTGCAAGTTGTCAAAAACCTCTTATGGAGGTGGATACAATTAAATAATAACCTTTACCCAGTAAAGATCAATCTTTTAACACCCCCTCTTAAGCTTTACTTGGAGAGTTTATATCAAACCCTTCAATGGGTTGTAATCCTAGATTTTTACAATGAAAGAGAAATTTATCTTTACAAAGAGCTTTGGTGAGAATATTTGTCACTTGATCTTCACCTTTACAATACAAAAGAGAAATTTGGTTGTCTTCAATTTTCTCTCTAATGAAGTGATGTTGAAGAGCAATTTGTTCAGTCCTTGCATGAAAAATTGGATTCTTGGCCAAAGCAATAGCACTTTGATTATCACAATACAAATGAGTAGGATCCTTTTGAGGTAGACCGAAGTCTTCAAGTAATCTTCTTAACCATAGTGCTTCTTTGGATGCATTTGTACAACTCTTATATTCAACTTTTGTAGATCAAAGAGAAGTATGTTGTTGTTTCCTACTATTCCATAAGATTTCACCTAATCCAACAAAGAAACAATAACCACAAGTGGATCTCCCATCATTGGGATCACCTCCTAAATCTGAATCAGTATAACCTTTAAACAAAATCACAAATTGCATCATAAAAGAGACCAAGATTAAGAGTGCTTTTAACATATCTTAGAATTCTTTTTGCAAATTTAAAATAATTTTGTTGTGATTTAGACATAAATCTAGAAACTAAACCAACACTATAAGAAAAATCAGTTCTAATAAGAGTTAAATAATTCAAACTACCAACTAATTTCTTATATAAAGTAGGATCAACAAAAGGAGTTTCCAAAGTTTCTTAGATGAAGAATACTAACAATGATGAGCGAGAGTTCATGCGGGAGGATGAGTTTGAATAGAAAGGAGGGTATTTCTAAGGAGGACAATGATGCAAATGCATAGGACATTTATTTTTGGTTGCAAGCACCTCTTGTGGGGTCATTGGAGGTCTTTATTTTCCCTTTGTGCGGCCTAGGGTCTTTTTTCCGATTGGGTCTCCTTTCTGGAGCATTTCTTGTAGGTCGAGGAAGTTGTTTGTTGCTTTTGCTGACATTACCTTTGTTTTCTTTATGGACTTTATTGTCTCTATTATTTGTGGCGATGGAGTTCTATGTACTAGCTTCTATGTTTTGTGGTGGAGTTTTGGTGCGGATGGAGTGGGGAGGTCCATATTTTCTCTGGGATTTCTTGTCTTTGTTTCTTTTTGTTATGGTCTCCTTGTCTCTTGGCGTGAGGCTCTCTCTTTGGCCTCGATTCTTTTGTGAAACCTATGGATTGGTGTTAGGGGGTTTGTGCTCCTTGTTCTATGCAGGGGGCTGGAGCGGCAAAGAGTGGACTTTTTTCTCTCATCGATGAGATCTATTGTTGCTCTCCTTTTTCTGACTTTGCTGCTTTTTCAGCCCATGGAGAGGTTGATGGAGTGGTTTTGTCTTGTTTCTCTCGATGACTTGTGGTTTTATTGGTGTCTTTTATGTGGCCCTTGTTCTCTCTTGCTTACCCTTTTTTTGGGGTCTATTGGTATGGTTGCAGTTGCTTTTGGGTGGTGTTTTAGTTTGGCCTCGGGCCTGTGTTTGTTTTGTGCTCTGGTTTTCCACTTTTGGTCTTCCATGCTTATGATTATGTGGGGATTCTTGTCTCTATGGAATATCTATGTTGTTGTGTCCTCTGCAAATTGGAGGGTTTTGTCCCTTTTGGGCCAGATTTGGTCTCTCTTGTCCTTTGTTGATCATGTTGCTTAGGATGGGTTTTGTGGGCTTGAAGAGGGTGGGGTTGCTGCAACCTTTGATTTGAAGTTGTTTCTATGTGACCATCAGGTCATGGTCCTCCCCAAGTTAGTGATGAGTATTTATCCTTTGAGGGATGATTTGATGTTTTTGACTGAAGGTTCTTGTGTTCTTGGGTTCTATTTTTAATGGTTTTGGCCTCGGTTTTGGCTCTTTAGTGTTATGTGGTTACAGGACTGTTGGCTTCTTTGTTTTGAGGAACATGGGTATTTCGTGAGCTGGGAAATTTCTTTTTCTTTTTCTTAAGGCTCAAATGTTTTGGTTTTTTCTCTAATGGTTGAGGTGCATTCTCCCTCTTTCTTGGTTTAGCACCTTGCTTTACCAAAGGTGGTTGTGATTTCCCTTCCTTCTAATTTTTTCCCTCTAAATCTACAGCTAGTGTCTTCTATGGAGGTGGAGACTACTCCTAATGAGGTGGATCCCTCTTCTATTGAGGTGGAGGTGGGTGTTGTAGGTTTGATGGGGAGTTATCTCTTCCACTGGTCCCTATCGAGGTGGAGCATACATCGGCATAAGAGTGATGGGATCGCAGGGTTGGGCTCTCATTTCTTCCTCTCCTATAGAGGGGAGCTCCCTCCTATTAAGGTGGATTTGGGGTTGGTGATTCTGGTGGGGTGTCATTGTAGATTGGCCGATGTGTTCCAATGATCCGTTGTGCTCTCTAACTCCCCTATTGAGGTGGGGTTGTTGGATTTTTTGGCATTTTTATTTAGGGGTTTGATGGTGTTCTACACCATTGAGTTGGTTATCTCTCTTGGCTCAATGGTGTCATCCATGAGTGGTTGGTTTGTTGATGCTTGGCAGATACAAACGGTAACTTTATGTATCTAAGGGTTTTTGGTCCCAATTAAAACATGTTGTAAAGGGATCTTGATCCCTTGCTTGTTTGTTTGATGCATCCTGTGTAGTCATGTTTTTCTTATAGTGATTGTTGTTGGGATGCTATTGGTATGTGTTTTTATCTTATTTGCAGCATGATTTTCTTTGTTTGGGTTACAAGTCCCTTCAAAATCATTTTGTGCTAGGTTTTGGGTCCAATCAAAACCTATTTTACCCTTAATCAAAAACAAAAGGAGTTTCCATATCAACCATTAATTTAGTTCCTAATCCACAAAGAGTAGAAACACGCTTTGCATCATTCATTTTAAATCTAACTAAGAGATCTTGAGCATATTTTTGTTGAGAAAGAAAAATACCTTTAGGTGTTTGTCAAATTTGCATACCCAAAAAATAATATAATAGGCCTAAATCAGTCATTTGAAATTGTTGATTGAGTTGAGACTTAACATCACTAATCATATTGTTAGAATTGGAAGTGATAATTAAATCATCAACATATAAAATAATAATCACTATCATTTTCACTATGCTTAATATATAATTTTGGATCATTTTTACTTCTAATGAAACCATGAGATAGAAAGAAAGCATTAATTTTTTAATACCATTCTCTAGGAGATTGTTTTAAACCATAAATTGATTTCTTCAATTTGCAAACAAGATGTCCATTGCCTTCCTTAATGAAACCCAAAGGTTGAGAAATATAAATTTCTTCATGTAAATCACCATATAAAAATACACTTTTAAAATCCATTTGATGAATAGGCCAATGCATATGAGAAGCTAAAGCAAGAACTAATTTAATAATTGGCATCTTAGCTACTGGAGCAAATATTTCATTATAATCTATGCCTTCAACTTGAGAGAAACCCCTAGCAACTAATCTAGTTTTAAACTTTCTAACTTCATTATTTGCATTGACCTTAGTTTTATACAACCATTTGCATGAAACAAGATTCTTACCTTGAGGTAAATGAACTAAATCCCAAGTTATATTAGCAATTAAAGTGTCATATTCTTCTTGCATAGACTTCTTCCAATGAGGTTGATCTTTATCTTGTTCATAAGTTTGAGGATCATTTGAATGCATAATGTTAGACATCAAAACGTAATTACAATAATTTTCCTTTCTAGTTTTAGATTGATACATTCTAGCTAAAATATCCTCACTTTTTTGCATGTTTTTTAAGCCATTTAGGCTCTCTTTTAGATGTAGAAGTGTCATCACTAGAAGAAGAATCATGAGGAGAAATTTCAACATTTTCATCATCACTATCACTATGAGTAAGAGATGCATTAGGAGGGTTAAGAGAAGATTCAACTTGAGGATTATCCTCCACAACAATAACTTTATTTTGAGAAGATTCAATATCATGCACTTTAGAACAATCATGAACACCATTTTCAGAAGTGCATACATCTCTAGCAACTTTAACTTTGTTAGTAAGAGGATTATAAACTCTATAAGTTTTATAATGTTCATCATAACCAACGAAAATATGATAAGAAGATTTAGGATCTAATTTTTGCCTCTTGTTTAGCTTTGTGAACATAAGCAATTGAACCAAAAATTATTAAATGCTTAAGATTGGGCTTCCTACCAGATCAATCTTCTTCAAGAGTTATATCCTTTAAAACTTTAGTAGGAGTCCTATTAATAATGTAAGTAGTACAAAACATAGCTTCTTCCCAAAATTTATAAGACATGTTTTTAGCATGTAACATACATCTAGCCATTTCAACAATAGTTATATGCTTCCTTTTTGCTACACCATTTTTTTGAGGTGTATAGGAAATAGTTAGCTCATGCTTAATACCAAATGATTTCAAATAACCATTAAAAGAATTGTTTGCATATTCTTTACCATTATCCATTCTAAGAATTTTAAGTTTAAAACTAGATTGTCTTTCAACAAATTTATGAAATTCAAAAAATATATCAAGAACTTGATCCTTACTATGAAGAAAATAGATCCAAGATCTTCTAAAATAATCATCAACAAAATTAAGTGCATACCTTGATCCTTGGATGGAGCTATTCTCCATGGATCCCAAAAGGTTACTATGGACTAGGCGCAACTTATGATTTTCCCTCTATGATTGACCTTGTGGAAAGGGCTCCTGATGCATATTACCACTCATGCATCATGTGTATACAATTTTAGATGGAACAATACTAGGAAATCCATCTACCATATTAAGTTTTTGCATCAAAGAAATATTGGTAGCATTAATATGACCAAGTCTTTCATGCCAAACATTAAAATCAATGGTAGATGTTAAAGAGCATCTAGATTGAGCAAACTCATAAAATTTGAAAAAATTATCATTGTCTAATTTAGCATTAGCAATGACCTTGTTTTGTTTTGGATCAATAACATGGCACATATCTTTGTAAAATTTTATTTTATAATTTTGACAAAGTTTAGCAACTGAAAGCAAATTAATCTTTAATTCAGGAACATATAAAATATCATGCAATTTACCATTACGAACATTCACATCTCCAATTGCTTCTACTTTACAAGTATGATTATTAGCAAGTTGAAGATGAACGTTAGACATATCAGGTTGCATAGACTCAAAAAAAAAATTATGTGAAGTAACATGTTGAGATGCACCTAAATCAATAACTCATTCAAAAAGTTGAGAAACATTAAAACTACAAGTAAAAACATGTCTAAATTGATTTGCATTGTTATGAAACTTATAATTATTGGGTTTATTTTGTTGATTATTTTGCTTCATAGGTTTTTTCTCATTTTGCTTCTTAAAACAAGTATTTTTCCAATGATCATCCTTATTACAATAAGTGCAATGAGGTCTCTCAGAAGAGTTAAGGATCATTGTCATTATTATAATGAGGTTTAGTATTATAATGTTGTTTAAAATGATGCTTAAAATTTTGCTTATGATTAGACAAAAAAGCATATTCATTAGACTTAAGATTGCCAAACTGAATTAACTTAGCTTCTTCTTGTCTTAATAAATTGCGAGAAATATCATAAGTTAATTGAGTAGCTAAAGAAGGAATGGCTAATTGAGCATGAATATTAGTAATAAATTGTTGAAATTTACTAAGAAGACATTTTTTAAGAATAAGATGAATTAATCTAAGATCTTCTAATTTTACTCCTAAACCATGCAATTGACTATTCAAAGCATCAAATTTTAATAGAAAATCATCCATAGATTTGAAATCAGAATACCTTAGATCTTCATGTTTATCTTGAAGTTGAATTTTTCTAAATTCATTTGAGCTATTATAAATAACCTTGAGTTTGTCCCAAGCTTCATAAGATTTTGTACATATCCCAATGTGAACATATAGCTCGGGTGACATGGAAATACCTATGAGGCCAAAGGCTTCCTCATTTTTAAGCCTCTATTTTTCTTGATCATTTTTAATGCAGATGGATTGGGTTTCAATTTGGGATTTGTAGCAACATCCAAAAGATACTTAAAATGAAAAATGAAAAATAAAAGAGATATGAGCTTTCCAAGAATGATAACTAGAAGAATTCAACTTAATTTCAGGAATAAAAGTTGACATTGTAAATAAATTTAAGTGCATAAAAAACTTTACTAAAATAAATACTTCACAATTTGATAAAGGAAATAACACTAATTAAGTTTAAAAGAAAAAAATAGCCCTCTTTAAGTAATTTTAAGGTCTTGAAAAATAAACTTTAAAAAAAAACGTCCTTTAAAATTGAATTGTATTGCTTTAAAAATAATAAATAATATTAAATTAATAAATATTTAATAATCAAACAGTTGTCGTTGCACCAAAAGATCGACCTATTAATGCCTAATACAACCGCCAGAGTTAATGAATCCACAGGATGTCGTTATGGTGGATGTTGTGGTTGTGTTGTTGATATGTGGTTGTCATTGATGTCAACACTCTTAGCATTGGTGCCTTCAACGTTGTATATGTCGAAGATATTGAGAAAATTATAATAAATATGTTGCAGGCAGTATGTGAAGTTGTGAAGATCAAAGTGGTGGAAAGTTCAGTAAGTTGGTATTTAGAAGTCGCACATTAAAAGGTTTTTTGTTGAGCCTATCTAGTATATCCTCTGGAAGTTTCAGAGGTGTGCATAAAGATTGGAGCAAGTTATGAGTTTATGTGTTCCTACAGTTATTTTGTTACTATAGCAGGTGTTTCTAGAAGAAGAGAATGTAATTCTTGTAATTTGAATTGTTGTGTATGCTTCTGCGATGTTCATTGATGTTTCTTGATTGTACTTTATCATTATTGTATATCTGTGTTGATCAGTGTGTTCGTGATTGAAGATTTTTCCTTTTTGTGTTCGATTTTTCATGTTCTTGGCCAACATGGTGGTTGTAGCGTGTTGTGGATCCTTGTGGATTAATTTTTGAATGCTTGGCGCATTCGAGGATGTTGATTTAGGTCTTCATTATGTTGTGACCAACTTAGGTTGGTGCGCATTGAGATATGTTCATGAATTGGGCCGACATTTTGTATTCATAAATTATTATTTCTTGGCTGACAAAGTTGTTGATGTAATTTCATGAAGCGGACATATAAGAGCGATTGCCTTCTTCATTTGAGAAGTGTATATGCGAAGTGTGTGCAAATAAAGATCAGATCATTGGATTGTAGAGCAGAGTGTGAAGGATTTTGAGCGAAGTGTGAAGAAATATTTTTGAACCTAACTAGAACTGTCATCAGACTTTTGAAGAAGCTAATTTCTCAGTTCAACCTCATTAGATGGATTTAATCTAAAGTTTTATGTAAGGCAGTGAGCCTTCCCTTTTGAGCAGTGAGCTCTAGGCAGTGTGCATGAATGCATGTGCATTCCATATTCATTTCTCTTATACTTTTAACAGGGTAAAAATTATGGATTAACCTCCACCGTGGTTTTTCCCCTAATAGGGTTTCCACACAAAAACCTTGGTGTTATGTGTGTTTCTGGTGTGTTATTGATTCATGCTTTCACTGTTAATTATCAAATCTGAAATTAAAGGTTGATAAAGTAAGATAAGTTTTAAATTATGTAACAACTGATTCACCCCCTCTCTCAGTTTTCTATCCTTGTTTTTCCAACAATTGGTATCAAAGCAGGTTCCACTGAAGAAGTTTAATAGCTTGAGGTGATCCAAGATGGAATCATACAAGAAGGGCAATCCTGAATTCGATGGTACAAATTACTCTTTATGGAAGGTCAGAATGGAGTGTCATTTGAAGTGTATTGGTGAACCCTTCTGGAAGATTACAAAGAACACATATTATTCCTCAGAATGATCCCTCTACTCCTGATCAGATCAAAGAAGCTAGAACTAATATCAGGGCTATAGAAGCATTATTGAGTGCTTTGACAAATTCAGAGATGAAAAATGTGATAGGTCTAAAAAAAACACATGAGATATGGAAGAAGCTGGAAACATTGTATGAAGGAGATGCACAAGTGAAATTTTCTAAGCTACAAAATCTGAAAGGCAAGTGGGAAAGCATGAAAATGAGTGAAGATGAAAACATTATTGCTTTCATGCAGAAAGTAAATGAATTAGTGATGGTATTAGATGTGTCGGTGGAATTTTGGAAGAAGATGAGATTGTGGCTAAAGTACTCAGATCAGTGCCTACTTCTTACAAAATGAAATCTCATGCTATTGAAGAGCTCAGGACAGTAAAAAATGTGACAAGAGACATGTTGATTGGTAAGCTTGTTGCCTTTGAGTTGAGTGAATTTGGTGAATCTACTCTTAAGACAAAATCTGCATTTAAAGCTACTATATCTGGAAAAAGCCAACAGAGATATGATCCGGGAGAAAGCTCCAGAAAGACATTCAAGTATGAAGATGAGATGAAACAGATTGAAGATGAAGAAAGAGAGCTAGAAGAGCTGGAAGCATTGATTGTGAAAAGAGAAGCTAGAGGACAAAGTAAGTATAAAGGAAAGTTGTCTATTAAATGTTTCTCTTACAGCAAGATAGGTCATTTTTCATCAAGGTTTCCCGAAAGAGTTTCTAAGTACAAACCTGACAAGTCTAGATTTCAAAAGAAATGTTATTATGTTGAAGAAGGTGTTACTGGTGATGAATCTGATAAAGAAAATGGAAATAAAAATGGATGGGTATTCATTGCTATCAAGGAAAATGGTTCGGTGTCCACTTAATCTGCTAGTAATCAAAATATTGAGAAATCTCTTGCAGCCAGACTTGATGAAAAGGATGAGTGGGTGATTGAAAGAAAATTCCCACATCATATGACTGGTGACAAAAGCAAATTTAGCTTGGAGAAATATGACGGTGGTGTTGTAAGATTTGGAGATAAAAATGCTGGTGTGATTTGTGGCAGAGGCACTATTTCTCTTGGTGGTAAATATAATACTGATGATGTCCTATATGTTGAAGAATTGAAGCATAATTTGTTGTGTTGGATATATGTTCGACAAGGGATATAATCTTCAGTTCAAAGATAGAAAATGCAGGATATTGGGAAGCTCTAGAAATGTAATTGCTTCAAGAATAAAGACAAGAGGTAACATTTTTCACCTGAGTGCTACTAGTGAAAGTTGTTTAATTTCTCAAGTTGATGTAAGTTGGTTATGGCATAGGAGGCCGTGTCATGTAAATTTTGATAACATTGTCAAAGTAAGCTCCACACAAGCAGTCAGAGATCTACCTGAGCTAGTAAAGCCTACTAACATCATATGCAAGGAATGTCAGATGGGAAATCACACTAGAATTTCTTTTCGGAGCAACCAACATCATTCTAATGGAGTATTGGAGTTGGTACATACTAATCTATGTGGTTCATCTAGAATAGGAAGTCTACAAGGAGAAAGGTACTTTATGTTGCTTATTGATGATTACTCTAGGATGATATGGGTTGCTTTCTTGAGAGAAAAACATGAAGCACTAGAAAAGTTCAAATATTTCAAAGTTATGGCAGAGAATGAGACAGGTTTGAAGATCAAATGCTTAAGATCAGACATAGGTGGTGAGTTCACTTCCTGGGAGTTCAATTCATTCTGTCAAGAGCATGGAATCAAAAGACAGTTATCTGCTCCCCGGACTCCTCAACAAAACAAAGTTGTTGAGAGAAAGAACAAAACAATTCTAGATGCTGCTAGAACTATGATGTTGGAAGGTAATGTTCCTCATACCTACTGGAGAGAATTTGTAAGCATTGTTGTATATACTATCAACCAGGTAAATGTCAATGGTAATTCTGGTAAGACTCCTTTTGAACTATGGTTTGGTCATAAGCCTACTGTTAAATATTTCAAAATCTTTGGAAACAGATGTTATATCAAAAGAGATGAAGATATAGGCAAGTTTGATGCTAGGAGTGATGAAGGAATCTTTCTGGTTTACTCTACTAAGAGCAAAACCTACTGGTGTTACAATAGAAGATTGAAGAAAATGGTTGAAAGTGCAAATGTCAAAGTTGAGGATACTAACAAATCATCTGAATGTTGTGGATATGATTCAAATGACCAACATGATAGTACTGAGAAAGGAAAGACTACTCAGACACAAAATCAAGTTCAAATTGTTTCGGTGAATCAAGAAAATCTAGAAAGTGCAAAAGAAAGAACAGAAGAACCAGAAGTTCGAGAGAATCCCAAAGTCCCAAGGTATGTAAAGCCAAATCATTCTGAAGATCAGATTATAGGAGACAAGAACAAAGGTGTGCATACTAGAAAAAGAATTGTAGAAGAGTATTGTCTGATTTCCAAGACTGAGCCCAAAAATGTCAATGAAGCATGTAAAGATGAATATTGGATGGAAGCAATGAAGAAAGAACTGATGTAGATAGAGACAAATGATACATGGATTCTTTTTCCTAAACCTCAGGATAAAAATGTGATTGGAACCAAATGGGTCTTTCGGAATAAGTTGAATGAACAAGGTGAAGTGGTCAGAAATAAAGCAAGAAACCTTTGCCCCTATTGCTAGAATTGAAGTTGTAAGATTGTTTCTTGCTTGTGTTGCTTTCAAGAATTACAAAGTATATCAAATGGATGTGAAGTCGGCATTTCTAAATGGTGAATTAGAAGAAGTTTATGTTGAGCAACGGAATGGATTTCAATTGACTGATGAAGGAGACATGGTTTGTCGATTGAAGAAAGCACTATATGAACTCAAACAAGCCCCTAGAGCCTGGTATGCTAGACTGGATAAATACTTGTTGAAGCTTGAATTCGATAAAGGTATTTCAAGGTGGATCAGGATAAAGAATTGATTATTGAATTCTTTGTTGACGACATTATTTTTGTAGGTGATGATGACTCATGTATGAAGTTTGTTGATGAAATGAAAAGTGAATTTGAGATGTCAATGATTGGAGAGCTGAAATTATTTTTAGGATTGCAAATTACTCAGTTAGATGATGGAATCTTTATATCTTAATCCAAGTATGTAAGAGAGCTACTGAAAAAGTTTGGCATGGAAGACTCAAAGCATGTAGGTACACCCATGGTAATCAGATGCAAGTTAACACAGAATGATAATTCTCCTAAGGCTAATCAAACAAGATACATGTCAATGATCAGTGGGTTGCTCTATTTGACTTAGACCATACCAGAAATTATGAATGATGTATGTATGGTTGCTAGATATCTAGCTGATCCAAAGGAATCACATGTGACTACAGTATAGAGAATTTTCAGATACTTGAAAGGGATAGTTGATTTTGGCCTATGGTATCCTAAAGATGATGATCTTACTTTGAATGCCTTTACAGATGCAGATTGGGCAGGAGATGTGGATGACAAGAAAAGTACAAGTGGTGGTGTATTCTTCTTGGGGAAGAAGTTGGTGTCTTGGCTAAGTAAAAAGCAGAATTCCATTTCCTTATCTATTGCTGAGGTAGAATATATTGTTGTTGCAAACAATTGTACTTAAGTAATATGAATGAAACAGATGTCGAGAGATATCATAATTGAGTATGATGATCCTAATGCTATATTTTATGACAACTCAAGTGCCATAAACATTTCCAAGAATCCGATGCTACATTCAAAGTCGAAACATATATCTATCAAGTATCACTTTTTGAGAGACAAAGTGAGTGATAAAGAGGTCAAATTGGAATATGTGCCTACTAAGGAACATATTACAGATATCTTTACTAAGTTGTTGCCTAAAGAAACTTTTGAGTATCTTAGAGGCAAGTTAGGGGTGATTTCCCCTCCTAATATGAACTAAGATGCAAGTCTTTGCATCAATCTGTGCACTTACAGTCAGATCTTTTTTCAGATTGATGTTATGGTGGTTGCTACTCAGGGGGAATAGTCAGATGATTCAGATATGTGGTTCAGAGCTTGTACACCTTTGTCATTGATGTCAATGGGGGAGAAGAATAATGTGAAAAACCCTTGAGGAAGAAAGGGAGAGAAGAGTCATGAAAGAAAAAGAGGGGAGTGCAATATCCAAGGAGGAGACTGTTGGAGAAGAGCTAGTTGTGTTGATGGTATTTTTCACATCATGTGTTGTCATCAATGCCAAAGGGGGAGATTGTTGGATGTTGTAGTTGTGTTGTTGATATGTGGTTTTCATTGATGTCAACACTATTAGCATTGGTGCTTCAAGGTTGTATATGTCAAAGACATTGAGAAAATTATAATAAATATGTTGCAAGCAGTCTATGAAGCTATGAAGATCAGAGTGGTGGAAAAGTCGGTAAGTTGGTATTCAGAAGTCGCACATTAAAGGGTTTGTTGTTGAGCCTATCTAGTATATCCTTTGGAAGTTTCAGAGGTGTGCATCAAGATTGGAGCAAGCTATGAGTTTTTGTTTTCCTACAGTTATTATGTTACTGTAGCAGGTGTTTCTAGAAGAAGAGAATGTAATTATGGCAATTTGAATTGTTGTGTATGCTACTGCGATGTTCATTGATGTTTCTTGATCATACTCTATCATTGTTGTACATCTACGTTGATCAGTGTGTTCGTGATCGAAGATTTTTCTTTTGTGTGTTCGAGTTTTCATGTTCTTGGCCGACATGGTGGTTGTAGCGTGTTGTGGATCCTTGTGAATTAATTTTTGAATGCTTGGCACGTTTGAGGATGTTGATTTAGGTCTTCATTATGTTGTGACCGACTTAGGTTGGTGCGCATTGAGATGTTCATGAATTGGGCCGACATTTTGTATTCATATATTATTTATTTTTGGCCGACAGAGTTGTTGATATAATTTCATGAAGTGGACATATAAGAGCGATTGTCTTCTTCATTTAAGAAGTGTATATACGAAGTGTGAAGAAGTATTTATGTACCTAACCGAAACTGTCATCAAGCTTTTGAAGAAGCTAATTTTTCAGTTCAACCTCATCAGATGGATTTAATCTGAATTTTTATGTAAGGCAGTGAGTCTTCCCTTTTAAGCAGTAAGTTCTAGGTAGTATGCCTGAATGCATGTGCATTCCTTATTCATTTCTCTTGTACTTTTAACAGGGTATAAATTATAGATTAACCTCCACCGTGGTTTTCCTCCTAACAGGGTTTGCACGCAAAAATCTTGGTGTTATGTGTGTTTCTGATGTGTTATTGATTCATGCTTTCACTGTTAATTATCAGATCTGAGATTAAAGGTTGATAAAGTAAGATAAGTTTTAAATTTTGTAACTGATTCACCCCCACCTCTCAGTTGTCTATCCTTGTTTTGCCAACACATTAAGCCATGTCACAAACTCGAATGTTGCGCTACACAGCACAAGGAGACCAAGGGTGCACACTTTGCAACAACCCCCCTCCCATTCCCCAGCGCAAGTGACAGGTTTGAACTCGTGATCCAAGCTCTGATACTATGAAAGGAAAAATAAATGAGTAATGGGAAGTACTAACTAATAAACATTGTTTGAAGGAAAGAGATTTTTAAGATATAAAGAAGCCAAACCAAGCATCACCAAATGCAAAGGAGACACAAGAATTTGATAAGGGAAAAAACAAAACAAAAACCCCAATATTATAAATGGAGGCAAAATGCCTAAGAATGATACAAAGAGAGAGATAGCACTTAAGTCTTAAGCTTGCTTGTGTGAATGAAAAATGAGAGGAGAGGCACCTCAATATATAAAGGTGAGAAGAGGAGTTAGAATTAAAAAGTAACTCTCAACTCAATGAATGCCACCATTCATCTATGTGTGTGCAATTTGTCAAGAAACTCTTAAGGAGGTGGCTACAAATAAATAATTACAATTAAATAGTAACCTTTACCAAGTAAAGATTAATCTTCTAACATTAAAACTCCACACTCTAAAATAGCCTAATGTATCATTCAATAACAATAATTAGAATCCACTTGCAAAGAAAGTTTTCACAAGAGTGTCACCAACCAAAGATTTGGAGGAATTCTAACAACATAACATTTACAAAACTCACACAACCAACATCTAAAGCACCTAATATATAAGAGATACAATGAAACCATCATATGGTAATTAGAATAGCATGATTTAAAACTGCCCAAAATAATCCACAATCAAAGACATCTTATGATGTGTCATAACATGCATCATATGTTGGTCAACAAGTGTAACTCCCCTTTATAGCCCTTTTATGCATCCAACAACCTTTTACATTTCCTATATGCAAACTTTCAGATGGTGTAACTTTTGTCCAATGGGTTGATTGGGCCCTTTTTTTAACAGTTGCTAAGCGCAAAGAGATCTACGCAACAAGCACCCCCATAGGTAATGTCGAACAATCAAGAATATTTATGTTAGTCAAAAACCAACTCTATAACCCAAAAATTGAGTTTTTTATATTTTATATTTGAAAATCACACTTATTGTAAAATCTTAACATTAGGAGCAAGGTTGAGACACCTTTCCCAAAAAGTCCAACATGAATTTACAATTTGGGTCTATTAGCCCCTTATATTCCACAAAATCCTATTCATGGGGAAAGATGGTCTAAGGACATTTCCTCGAAGTCCAACTCTTGCAATGTAGAAAACTTATTTTATTCAAAGTTAATAAAGTGTTCAAACGAGGGCACTAAATTCCATATGCCTTTTCTCAAGAACATATTCTCCTTCAATCTCCTAAGGAGGGCTACATCTAATTATCTTCCTCCCTCTAATTGTGGTTCAATCAAAACTCCCAAAACTAGTGGGGAAAGAACACTTACTAGAAGGGGAGCTTTTGAGAATCCAAGATTACAACCCTCTTTGAAGGATTCAATGAAGGGACAAGAAAGAGTTGGTTGCAATTTAACCACATTCTTTACTTTGCCACTATCCTAGAATCAAGAGGACCATAGGCTTTATTGATTTGTCACTAACGTGAGGTCGTAAGGGACTTATTAATCTGGTCTTAGTAACCACGTCATTGCTAAGTCCACTAGGATTGGATTGAGAGATTCTTTGAGCCCCATTACAACCATTTTTACAATTTCTAACATTATACCACCCATCATTGGTTTTCCTTGCCTCAATAGCTAGGTTGGAGGTTGGTTTAGGCTTGCATATAGCTAGAAGGCAATCTCTAACTTTGTGGGTGGACACTTGACAACAAAAACAAGTATTGGGCAATTTAATATACAAAATACGTTGAGCAAATCACTTATTTGTATATTAATTTTTTTTAAGTCCTAGGTAAGGTCAAACACTATGCAAACGCTACTGCGGCCCAACCGAGTAGAAACTTTTATAAAGAGAGGAAGATATGGATGGGCTGACATGACAAGGGTAGCCAAAGAAATTCAAGCTAGACAAGCACCTTAAGAGCCTATTGGTCAAACACGACAAAATCTCTTATCCATGGAGAAAAAAAACAAATAGTTAGATACACACACAATGCCTCCCCAAAGCAAGAAAAGAGAGAAGCCTTTAGTTAAATTTTGGATAGTGTCCAAGTTAACTCCATGTGGAACATGTAAAATGTTTATCCAACAACAAAGCATGCTTTTAAATGGCATACGAACAACAAGATAACCAATGAGCATGAACTAATCAAGCCATTTTCAAGCATTATCAAAATCATGTATCAAAAAGACATACAATGGTTTAGCAAAAGACAGCTCATGGAATACTTGGGTACAAACTTTAAGATGAGCACCATTAAAAAGAGCTTCCCTAAGGGAAAGAAGCCCTCAAAGACTTGTGTATCATAGCATATGCAATATATCATTGCCTAGGGTTCTTACTTCTACTAAAAGAAAAACAATCAAATTTGAAGCATGTGTTGCTTAGGAGTTAATACCAATTTGAGACCCATTCATCATGCAGAGTTGGATTTGGACCTCATTGCCAAAACAGATATACAACACTCGACCATAGAATAAGATCAAACAAGGATCTTCAAGCTCCCACAATCCATAAATATTATTAGAAAACAAGGTTCAAGAAATAAATTTGTCACTTACAAGACCAAATGAAGTATGCAATTTCTTCCCTGAACCTTGCTTTCTAATAATCAATTATGTTCAAGTACTGCAATAAGTTAGATTATACATTCATCTTAGCACCTTGTGAAAAATGCATTGAAGATCAGCTGAGAAATCACAATAAAGACACTGAAGACAAATCATAATAAAAGGCAGCATGATAAGAACTCCATACACAAATCATGCAAAAACAATACAAATAATCCAACAGATGCAGAATTGAGGTCCATATTCTTTTAAAGGGTGGTGTTCCACAACGATGCAAAATACTTTGTTAAATATTGCCATAAGACCAAAGCCATAGCAACTTTTGGAAAATAGAAACAACAAACATGAACGTTGCTTTTTGAGGTACTGAATCCCTTACTCAGTGTTTTTGAATAATTAGTGAAATAATAGCATTTTAAAACTGTTATACTCTATTTACTCTGCAGCTGGCATCTAATTAACAGCTATCTCTAGGCAGTTGTTTATCCTAAACTCTTATGACGTGCAGGAGTTTTTCATATTCACCTCTTACTTTCAGTGTCATAAAATAAAGTAAAGAAACTACTACCAAGCAGCAAATTATTTTACAAGCTAAATATAGCACAAAAGAAAGGAGAAAATTAGGCATGGGGTTCTTCAAAAAAAGTTTGGACAAACACTGCTCCACATCATCATGGCAACGCTTGCAATAAAATGTACATTCGCATCTTCCAAGGAAGACAATCAAAGCAAATAGTTACCCTTTCATGATTTTATGAATCCTCACAAGGATTGAGTATGATTCTAAATTCATGTACACTACAAACATGCAATCTTTGAACAATGATTGATAAAGGTTAAAGAGCTTTCTTTCATGCTAAACGAATCATGATTTCCAGAGCTACAGTATTCTCAGATATTTGCATCTGAGAAAATTAAATTAGAATTCTTAGAAACTAATTTACATTTCGCTAATTGCCATTCCCAAGCTCAAGAAATACATCAAGGGTGGCAGTAATTAACCCAGAGTGATCAAAGGCTAGTTAAGCCTTCAAACTTAAGGCTAGAAATACAAAATTTTCTATACACTCTGAAGACTTAAGGCTGTATTATGTATGTCAATGAATTCATTGTCAACTTCTGGAGCTAAGGAATGCACTGCTTGAACTGACTCCGATAACCTACAGAGAAGGTTTATTAATGCAATTACTTCATTTCTGTGCAGCTGTAGCTGTACCTGTTATTTTGCAAACATAAAACACACAAGAAAAATCACTAAATACTTTGATATAAAATCAAATCATTTAAAATACAAATCAAATGGTAAAAAGTCAATCAGTTAGCAAGGGCCTTATTACAGATTTCTCAGCTGCATCATTGTTATCCTCTGAGAAAAGGATCTTGAAAGCTGTTCCAAGACCAAGGATCTGGAGCTTTCCCCATAACCGACATTTTTCACATCCAACACAATCCATTAATGCACTGCATAAAACAGATAACAGAATTTGAATGAAAATGAAATCTCATGCCAGTGACAACCTATGTTTAGATCACATTCAACTGTATGGATGCTAGATCTGGAATAATGCCACCAGTTAATACAAACCTGATAGTTTTGAACTGCAACTGAACTTGGCTTTTCAACTCTCTTCCATTTTCACCCTTCCATATTTTGGCCTCATCATATGGAACCGGACAAGCTGATCGTAACCTATTATTGTTAACCAGCTGATTTACTAAGGAGAATGTATTTTGGTCTTCCAATGAATTATCTGTACTGTATTCTGCCTGAGAGAGATAATCTCCTGCCTGTAGAAGGCACATCCATGTCGAAATTAGACACTATTCATTCAGGATTGTCCAGTTATCAGGCCAAGACATTAAAGGCTTAATTTCAGCACAAACAACTAAAGCATAAAAATGAACTTATAAAAAATAAGCTTAATTATATATAGGGAACTCAAAATCATCTTGAATCACATTATATTTACGTACTTTTGTCACTGCTCGAAGGACAAAAAGATATGTGAAGTACAAATTTCTGACACGGTCAGGATGTTTCAAGACACGTTCATTGAGAAGAGTTGGATTTGGCCCCCACTGAAAAACAATAATCGAGCATGTAGAATGACATTCAAATTTAAAACTATACTAACAGAATTACCACTGATAAAATTACAAGTTACCCCAAAAAATGTCAGATCAGAGCTATAACTTCACAACATAAGAGAAACTTATTTCTGAATGTGTTTACAGTTTAGGTGAACTCAAAAAGTGAATCTGTGAAGATAACTTACCAAATTCTTGCCTTCATCAAGGAGATAATCTCGAGCAATGTGAACAGAAATAGAAGAATGCAATCCTGAAATAAGCTTGTATAATACTCGCCTCTCTGGAGAAGTGTCTCCTGGTAAATCTGCAAGCATATGAAAACCACACCAAAAAAGACATGGGAATATAAGAAATGCCAACATGAAAGCATTGACAAGATCTCAATCATAACAAAAAGTTTCTGTAAATCCGACATCAAATATTTTTGTGGCATACATTATTCAAGACGTTCAAGTCTCATTTTCTCTGAGTCCCTGAGAAAAAGAATAAGGAACTCCCAAAAATCACCATTACTACTGGCTGGATCTGGGTCAAACCAGCTGGCTCCATATTTTTGGACCTGCTGGACTTGTCTGATTCTATCTGAACTTTTAAATTCATATTGAAATTTCACCAAATTTATGAAAATTATGGATTTCTGAATTTTTTTGACCTCTCAAATGACTTGTACTTTTCAATTCCTATGCCAAAAATACAACTAATATTTTAATGAAGAAAGTTCCAAAGAATGCAGTATCTAGATATAGATAGGTACTGCTATATGCCAGTATGAATTTCAATAAACTTACTTTGGATGAACATCTATCAAATGGTGAAAAACTAATGATGGGCTGAAAACTTTGAAAAGTCAATCAGAAATTATATGGACCAGATCTTTCAAAAGAAGCAGATTGTCTAATTGCACAAAATCTTGTACATGTCCTAGATTTATATGAACTGTATAAGCTCACCTTTGAGACAATGTTTTTTGTATATTGTATCCCATATTCTTTGAGCTGATGGACCAGTGTATCCAGTGTAACGTTCAGGATTTAGCAAAAGATTCACATATGTCATCTCCGCTGCATAAACAAAATCACAAAATTTTAATATCTTAAAGAATCTGCATGTTACAGAGAAGTCCTAATATTACTTGTTAAGTAGTATTCAACAGTTAGTTTTCTAAATACTATTATATAGCTGTCAAATAACTGCAATGACACTAATAAATTAGAAATATTTGCATTCACCAACTCCGCATAACAGATTTAAATGTACTTACAATTGTCTCTCTCATCATCATATGTCCAAGGGTTGTCTGTTTCCATCCAACCCCTAAAAGCCTTTTTATCTAGAGTTCGGTCAACAATAGCTTGGGGTTTTCCTTCTTGGCATGTTAAGTCATCAGTGGGAAGATGTCCAGCTGCTGTTTTAAAAATTTTTGGGAACTCATTGTCTGGACATTCACATACACTACAATCTCTTAAACGGCACATCCCATCATCAGGCCAGAATGGACAGTCACACCAAAGCCTTGCCTGAATACAACAACAGTAGGAAGTCACTAAAGTGCCATAAAGCATCTAATAATAAAAAGTTATCCCTAAGAAAATTTACATGAGCAATGTTTTTGAGAATGGAGAGTCACACCAAAGCCATACTGAAATGATAAACTGCAATAGCAAAGACCTATTATTCTTTTTTGTTAATTAGGCATTATATGCTATAATCCAAAAGAGATTTTACAAGTCTAACAACTATTTTGAAGCTCCAACAGCCAGCAGCTGACAAAACCATCATAGTCAATACTCAATACCCAAAAAACTGCATACCATATCTAGATATCATCAGAAAAAAAGATTGCTATACAAGCATACCCAAACCCTGAATCCATACCTGTTCCCGTACCCAAACCCGCAACTTATATTCAACACTGTCAAACAGGCCGAGCTACACAGAAGCAGAAGCCAGGGCAGTAACAACACAGACCCCCACAAACCCCAAAGCAGTTGCTCACACACCCAGAATGTTTTCGAATTGGAAAGCATGAAAAACTGTGATGAGGTGCTCCAAGCAGTCAAAGCGGCCATAAATTGCATCAAAAAGGGCATTCATGATGTTCCTCAAACCATTATTCTTAAGATTGCCACCATTTCCCATATCATTAGTGTTAGTTTTAATGATCAGATAATCAGAAACTGAAAGCAATCAGAAAGTGCAGCACATAAGACAATTAACACAACAAGATACCCTGGGAAAACCCTCCAACCTGAGGGAGAAAAACCCAGCCAATATATCTCTTATATATTGAGATGTTAAGAGCAGAAATCTGCTTACAACTTAGGCACTACACAATGCCGAATTTAATACAATGAATAATTTGCACCCCTCCTAGATGCAAATACAAAAAGAATATGTTATTCCTTGAAATCGATCTGCTGATACAAATGAAGATCTGCTGCTCAGATCAATCTCCTCTGCAAAATGCGAACTTACACTTGATGAACTTGATCATGAATGAAGTGCAACCAATGAGAATATATACAAAATGAGGAGAGAGACGTGACTCTTCATAATCAGCAAGTTGGCCTCTTCCAAAAGTCGTGTCTCTTAAATGCAAGAGGTCGGCCACATAAATTCACAACCCTTCATAACAAATCGCGCCTACATTAAGGATGATGTCGGCCTTAACAAGGAGATCGGACCTCTTCATTAAATCGCACCTCCACAATAAATCGTGCCTCTTCAAGATAGATCGCTGACTTTATAAATTAAATAGCTTTTGGCTATTATTTAATTTATCAAATAAGGTGAAGGAGATCGGCTGGAAGTAACAATCGACGCTGTGTAACATCAACAATTAGCACCTTTCATATCCTTATTTCCAATCATGTATGCTTGGTTAATGTCCATGTGAGCTTCCTCTTGTGTCATTCTTGCAAGTTGCAACAAAATCAAGCTAAGTTGGAGAGGTTGTACAATGTCACCCAGCTGCCCATCTCACCAATTTCCCACAAAAAGGTCACCATCCACAACAGATTCTTTCTCAAGCTCCACTGATCAAAATTGGTATGTTCATTCCTTCAATTAGACTCAATTTCATGTTATAAGTTGAGAAATTTTTGTTCATCTGGGTCCTAGAACCCATCACCACCTCCCTTCTCAAGCACCAATTTGTCTTCTTCGCATTCCACTTTAACCTCCACAAAGGTTGGGGGAGTGGATGGCATGTACATCTTACATAGCATGATTACACATAGAAGATTGCAAATCATAGGCCTTACACTTAACAATCTTCTAGTACGTCATAATAAGAAGGATTCTCATTCAACTAAATCAAGGGCACAGAAGTAAGGTGGGCTTTTGCATCCTTGGACTTAAATAGCAAGGGTTGGCCTCGAGCTCCAAGACTTATAAAGCCTCATGCTTGGGGGGGAGGCCGGGGGGGGGACAACCAATTAATTGGTTTTTGCCTTTTTACACACTGTTGAAATCTATCCTATAAATTCCTATTTAAGTCAACAAACCTTCTTGCACGAGGGGATTTGACATCACCAATCTCCAAAGGAAATGCTCAATCATCATGTTGTGCTGCTGTTTTCTAATGTGTAGATTTAAAGCGCCAGCACTCCAAGTACCAATGATATCAGTGCATCTCAAGGTTCACTCTTCACCCCACATACACACTCACTTGATGCTTTGCTTCCTACTAAGGATCACCTATCAAGTCAGTATCTTTAATTATCCATCTCCTACCACCTTGTTCATAATGAGTGAATGAGTAACACATGTTTCATGGTTGCACACCACAAGTGACATTGATTTTCCATATGTCGAACAGTTACCTTGTCCTCAAGCAAAAACAGGGCAAAAACCAGTGTTACCCCAAGTTTCCGGAACGGGGGTGGCAGGGGACAGCGGGACGAGTCCCCAAGGCCCTGATTTTTTAAGCCAATTTTGGGGACGGCTATATAAAATATAGGAAAATTTTAAATATTCATATGAAAACATGGATAAAGCATGCATATATGCATTAGAGAAACTTAGCATATAACATTTGTGTTAAGATTTCATTGTCAATACTCAATATGCATTCAGAATTCAGAATTATGATATTAAAACCAGAATAAAAAACACATAGTACACTGCTGCCGTCCCTTGTCCCTGGGACGGGAACAGGGGGATTTAGACCCGGGGACGCATCCCTAGTAACACTGGCAAAAACTCATTAACCTTCATTTATGGCATGGCCTTTAAATAGACCTTAGACAACCTCAATATAGAGTTTTGCGTCCCTCATTATTCCTGACATGACATAGAGAACAAGAATAGTACCTTTGGTGAAAAAATTAGTTGACTCATGAAGGTTGTTTAGCCCTTTAGAACAATCCAGGAAAGCAAAAGCAAAACAGGTATTTCCTTAACTGCATTTATGGGTGTCAAGAGCCTTATAAACCATCATGGAGTTGTCTTTTTGGAACATTCACTTAGAGATAAAGAAAAAGGTGCTTGAATTTATTTTGAAAGTAGAAAAAATGTTTTGTCAAACTTGTTACTTCTTGTGTTGTTTGATGGAGAAAGCCTTAATATTCCTCCTCAGATGGTCTTCAAGAGCCGCTTGTTAAAGGAGCAAGTATTTATTCAGCTGCTATGGATAAGATCTTTTTTTCAGCAAATTCGTTGTTGTAAGCCTTGAAAATATCTTTGTGTTTTCACATCGCCTTGCCTTTTGTCATGCCAGGAATGGTTCATCAAATCAAATTTTACTGCTCAACCAAGTTTTACCACATAGCAGGAAGAGGACAATCAAACTTCTCAAGTTGAATCATGCTTCTTCTTATGTCATTGTTGATGCACTGCTCTCTTTTAAGAAAACCACAAAGGTTTTTGTGTGTGAATTGTTGAATCTATTACTGTGAGTGCAAGTGATGCATTTGCCTGCATCTAAGCTACATGATACAGAATTCATAAATTCATATTTGATGATGATCCCACTCCATGACTTTGGCTTCTTCTGGGTTTCAGTTTCTATTCATTGAATATTTGACACTATTAAATAAAATTTTAATAAACCATTGAAGTGCTCGCAAGTTGTTTTGCTTCTGAGTTTGCAAAAAGCCAACCAGATTGCTTCGTTCCCAGTAACAATGTTAAAGGTAATTGTGTGAAAGATTTAGCAACCAGCTCCACCTCTTTTGTCAAAGCATTGGGTGGATAGCTTCTGCAAATTACTTTAGAGATGATATTAATCACAATCCTTTAGTTCCCTTATAGAATATTTCCTAAGTTGAGACATTTTGCAATTTCTAGGTTTTTGATGAGACCCAAGAGTTCTGACTAATTTTTATTTTTTTAATGTAGCCTGTTTCTTTGTAATCAGTTGTTATGTGGTATACTACTATAGTCAAAATTGTTTTTAAATGTTAAATGTTTTGTAACTTATATTGTAAAATGATTCCTTGGCAATATGTTTGGTACTTTTCCAGTTGTGATTTAACCATTGTTCCACAAAGTTTCAGAATGTAGAGGAGGGGATGGTGGGTTGGGCAATGGGTTCCAATGGCAGGGGTACTATGGACCCAAACTTGGGGATGACAGAGTATGATGACTGGCAGCACAAATATAATATGTATATAGTTAATAGTAATACATACATACCTATATTTATATATGCAAAACATGGGCCTCAAATAAATTTTAGTTTTTGCTTTTTAAAATCAAAGCCAGAGTGTGGGAATAGCATCCCTAGTGAGGGTCTAAGGCCAGAGCCTCTCACAAGAGTCTGGGGCAAAGCCCTCAACAGGGTTAAGGGGCAGTACCCCTTGCAGATTGGGATATAAGGCAGGCTTGAGGAGTGGAGCCCCCACCACAGACCAAATTAAGGCCAACCACATGGACCTTCATGGCACATGCCATTTGTTATAATTTTATCATTCTGTTTACTCTATCACCAAATCTCATTGTTTATAACCAAATATTCATTCTTTAGAGAACAAGCAGTGAAGATAGGGAATCCAATCTAAATGATGAAGGCTGCCCAGTTGAAGATAGGAATATTGTCATTCTTAAATTCTTTTATTTATTTTGTTCTCTGTTTTCAACTTTTTAAAACTCTTTACAGCAGTCAGCAGAAATTCACAAACATTTATGAAAAAGTTGATTACATCCACCACCAACCCACCCTCACCACTTCCTCCATTCTCTACTAAGCCCAAGATGTTGGTGATGTACGAATTAAGAAATATTTGATCCCTAAGATGACCATTAAGTTAAGATAAGAGAGAGCATCTGAGCAAACAAAAACAATAATTGTTTTAATAGTCTATTTTTCCTTCAATATTCTGCAAATATTCCTTCTTTCTTCCAAGGTCAACAATTTGTAAATGCCCTTGTGCTTTCTATATGTCCAAAGCTTTGACACAAATCAAGAATCGTTGTCATGACATACAGAAACTTTGTTCCACATGGGGACTTCCTAGCACCCCCAGGATGCTTCAAGGAAGCCCAAGTGTCCCCTAATTGTCCCTGAGATGTCAAGGAGCTTCCCCACCACCACCTACAAGGGGGATGTTTATCCTCTTCCAAGGTCAACCATTGGTACATGCTATCATGTTGTATGTCTATTCAAAGTTTGACACAAATCAAAATTGTTATCATGACATAGAGAAACTTTGTTCTGCAAGGGACTCCCCAAGATCTTCAAGATGCTTCAAGGACACCTAGGTGTCCTTGGTTGTCCCGAAGACATCAAGGAGCCCCACAACATCCCTTGCAAATGGGGACACTCCCAAGACATCCCCTACTTTGGCAAGGACGTCCCCCTTTTAAACAATAACGAAGGGGCCAATAAGGGCACATTTTGTTCTCGTCCTTGAATCAGAACCCTTTTTGTGGGGGGTTTGAGGGGATGCATCCTTGTGGAGCACTGAATCACTTGCTGACAGTGCTCAACCCTGTGTGCAGCTCCTTGCTCTGCAGCATCCACATAACACCAGGAACCATGTTGTACACCCATGTGCAACTTCTTGCTCCATGTGCCACTCACACAGCACTAGGAACCATGCCACACAATTGAAAAGATATTCCCCAGCTCTTGTGCAATCAATTGCATCATGTGCCACTCATGCAATACCAAGGATCATGCCACGCAACTTCATAATCACTTTGTCTAAGTCTGTGCCATATCTATACCTACATGCATTAGCACACACAAGATGCAAAATATATAACTCAACACAAAATCCTGTACAACATCTCAAACACTGCTCAACGCTTCAATGTGTGCAAGCATTAAATAGGCATAACTTCTGTAGTGATTTCATGGCATGCCACCTATTAGCACAGCGAGAGACTAGAAAGCAAACCATCAAGAGATGAAGAGTCATACATGGAATCTCAACCATTTCAACTTCCATAACAACTTTTTGTCTTCACAAATATGTAATCTATAAATGAATATTTGTAACATTAGTTAGCAAGGAGATATAAACAAGATAGATATAGAATAGATAGGAGGAAATACAGTCATACATCTTCCTAAAGGGTATGTTTTGTATAGAACATACAGACTAAGAAAATGTTCTATTCCAATTCAAGCATTCTTCTCTATTTAAACCCTTGTCTCATTGCTTCTACACACACACAACACATCTCAATCCACATTTAGAGCATTGTCCCCTGAACCACCTAGGTTCTAAATCATTGATATCAAAGCAGTTTATCTTGCATGTTCCATCAAAAGATATCAAAGTATTTGAAGCTTAGCACCAAACCACGAGACTTATCATATTATTTCCCAAGTCATTCCAAGCAAGTTTACAGGGAGGAATTGCAAGATGAATTCCACAAGATGATAAAAGATGAAATTGCAAAGGCTCTTTGAGAACAGACATTTTTGTTCAACCAATTTGGCTGAAATCCTCAAACAAGTGGTTCCATCAGCTCAATCATTACCTACATCCTTCAGTGGTCGAGTATACCCTAAGTTCCAAGTGAATTTAGACGTTCATGTGTTTGAGAGCAAAATAGATGCAAATGCAATAGATAACTTCTTAGATCAGTTAGACTCATTTCACTACGAATGACTTTTCTAATGAAGAAAATATCAATATCAAACTTTTGAAAGTCTCCTCACCTATCAAAAAGTGGTGGTAATTCAATGCTTTGTGGCAGGAGAATTGACCAGAAAGAAGATCGGATCCAACCTAGGAAAACTTCCTAGAAGCCTTCAATGGTTAATATTATTTTAAAGATGTCTATGATGACCAAGCTATATTAATGGAAACAACTACAGCAAGGGCATTACCAATTAGTCTATGCCTACACCAATAACTTCCATGACTTCTATGCAAGTTGGGAACATTCAAGTCAAAGCATCATAGAGTCCACAAGTGCTGCAGCTGCCTTTGTCCATTCATTTGGTCCAAAATAGAGCTAGCCAAGGTCAAGATGATGGGAGAAGCCTCTCACTCTACATCCATCATTGAGGAGTTAAAACTAAAGGGCCAATAGGAAAAATCCCCACACTAAAGAAGATGCCTTCTTTTTACAAGAACAAATCGTCCTAGATAGGCAAATGGTGTGACAAACACAAAACCAGCAGCCACTCAAACGCAGAGTGCCCTATGCAGAACTTCTTCACATGCACAGAAGTAAAAGGTTTGCATGAGCCAAAAGTGGAAAACAAGGACCTCAAAGTTCCTTGTCTCAACACAACAGCATCAACAGCCACATCAGATGCGGAAGCAAAATTCCTATTCCATTCACAAATGTGGGTGCGTGTCAACCATTTTTGATAACCCGTTTGATGTGATGTCCCCATCCTAGTCAGCGCAGCTGGTTATGTGGTTAGCCTATTATGTCGATCCTCGTAGGCTAACAGTTGTGTGCAAAGGATCTTCTGAGGCAGTTACTCAGTGTTCTGTAGCTTCAGTGTTGCAGTTGTTTCAGGTTGGGCCTTCACAGAATCCTTCAGAGTGGGTTTTCAGAGACTTTCTATTTTTAGAAAGTCGGACAGGCGGAAGCTGCTATTTTGGGCAGGGCACCTGGTTCAGCTGTTTAGCTCAGAGTTGACCCAGTTTATCAATTGACAGTCAGATGGAGAAATATTGGAGCATTTAATGATTTAATGAGTAATTAATACTTTTGACTTTATATTAAAGTCACTTTATTAATTATTTAAATATTTAATTTAAAAGGGCGTATTATAAAGTATTTATTATACTTTATAATAAAGTGTTAATATTTAATATAATGAATATTTATTATTCATTAATGAAGGCGCCATTTATTAAATGTTTTTCTCCTAAGTCAAAGCGCAATAATTAATCATTTGTTTAAGTGATTATTAAATGAAGGCATTGGGTTGAATTTTCAAGAAGGATATATATACACAGGAAAAGACAAATAGAACCATTATGTTATGTTATTCCAATTTGTCTTATTTTGCTCTGAGCTTTGGAGTTTGCAAACCCTAGGGTTTCTGGCAGACGAATCATTTCTGGAGAACGGTACCTCTTCAGGAATTGGCAGACTAAGACTACGAAATACCAGTTGAAGCTTGCATCTTGGTGACTTCATTCAGAAGTTACAGTTGATCATATTGCATCGATTTCAGAAGGAGATTCAGAGAATATCATCAGTTAATAAAGGCGACCTATCAGAGAGTGATTTTATCAGAGACCTGGCATTCTTTATT
This sequence comes from Sequoiadendron giganteum, assembly GCA_007115665.2. Lineage (NCBI taxonomy): Eukaryota > Viridiplantae > Streptophyta > Pinopsida > Cupressales > Cupressaceae > Sequoiadendron > Sequoiadendron giganteum. The sequence goes on along the minus strand of CM021106.1, from coordinate 57,686,055 downwards.
GAGTCCGTACCACATTTATTATTGCTGCTGCTGATCTGCACTTTCCAGGCCGTACTTTCTTTTCTTCAGGAGGAACGCATTCATCATTCATTCTTGGGCAGAGGGACCCAGTGCGCCTTGTATATCTGGAGATTTTCTTTGTCTGTGCTCGGAGATCAAAGTTGCTATACCATTTTTCTTCATTCATTTAATGCTGCTACAGCCGCAATCAGGTTCCTTAGAAAAAATATTGTATTTCCTTCTTTGTTCAGTTTTTGTTATTGTTAAGCTCTAGAAAATTGAATAAATAGATACGCCTCTATGTTCTGAACATTTCCTACGCTTTTCCATGGTCATATGATTTTTTATGAATTTTTCAAGCATTTATTTAGAAAATCGCAGCCCCTTGTATTTTCTCAGAAATCTATCAAAAACACAAAAAAAAATAGAAAACTTGCAAAAACAATACATACAGTTAGGGTTTCGGGGTTGAGAATCACCTGGATTCTTACAGTGGTATCAGAGCACAGATCTCCTGCCATCCTGTGCTTTTTCAGTTGCTTTTTCAGATTATAATGTGCTTTTTGGATGCTTTTTCGTGAGCAGAGATACGATTCATTATATTAAAGGTGTAGGGACAGGCAGAATCAAGGATTGGACAGGTCCACCGATTCCTGAAGGTGAGACAGTGTTAGGTATATTAGGCATTCACAGGTCTAGCCCTTGCAGCAGTGAAAACAATGTGACTACACTCATGGCAGATCAAGAAATTCCTAGAGATTCCGAGAAAGAGAAAGAAAATGCTGAGATGACTAAGGCAGAATACAGGAGTAGACATGACAACATGATGGACATGATGTCACAGCTAATAGGTACCATAAGACAGTATACTCCGCCTCACCAGCATTACATTCAGATAGGGCAGTCCAGTGGTTCGGGAGGCATAGACCAGCCACAGATGTCTACACGACCGCAACTGTCACCGATTGTTCACGAGCGTAGGCCTGGACAACCTACCTTTATCAGTAGAGAGGCACCACCGACTCCGGAGACGGAGCAATAGGGTCACCACACAGAGTTTCAGCCACAGCATGGCACTTCAGTGGCAGACGTGACCAGACTGTTTGGAGAGTATTCTACACTGGCTCCTGAGATTAGACAGTCGTTGACATTTCATGAGTTTATGGATGTGCATAAGCCCAGAGGTGGAGGTAGATTTGAGCGCAGAGCTCATCAGTACCAGCAGCCACCACAGGTGAACAGAGATCTTCAGCATGCAGTGAGCAAGATTGTCTTGCATTATTTTGATGGCTCGGATAAGAATTCAGCGAGATCGTGGGTTCAGAAGTTAGATAATTACCTATCTTTGAGACCTATGCAGGAGGACGAGGCCATTAAATTTGCCACACTACACCTTGATGGATTGGCGCATGATTGGTGGCATCACGGCATGTACACACTGGGTCATCATCGGGTTACTACTTACCAAGATTTCACTGGCAGGCTTATTGAGCGATTTGATAAAAAAGATCCAGAACTTTACTTTAGAGAGCTAGCACAGCTCAGACAGACAGGCAGTTTGGATGCTTACATTGGGGAGTTTCAGAAAACGGCAGTCATGGTGACAGGTATTTCGGAGAGGAGACTTGTCATTCTCTTCACCGAGGGGTTATATGAGCCGATGAGAGGATGGGTCAAGGCATTTGATCCTCCCACCCTTCAGGAGGCGATGAGGAAGGCACGCAGTATGGAGCATGCAGCACCTCGCAGCAGGTTCTCTTCGGGTTCTACGCCAAACTCAAGGCCAAATAGATCGTTTGATAGAGATAGACCATTTGACAGGAAGAGAGATCCACCTGATCCTAAAAGAAATAATGCACCACCGTTTGACAGAGAGACATTGAACGAACTACGCAAGAAGAAGTTATGTTTTTGGTGCAAGGCACCCTATGATGAAAAACATATATGCCCTCTTCGTCCTAAAGCCAAAAGTAATCAAATGGAGTGGTTTTATGAGGGTGAAGAGCAATCTGATCTGTCAGACCAGCAAGCTGATTCAGAACATTCAGATGATGAAAAGTCTGAAAATGATAGTGAACATGATGGTAGAAGGAAATTACAGGAGGCACACTTGACTAGTCTTCAGAGAGATGGTTCTTTTAGGCTACGTGGGCTCCTAGCTGGTCAAAAAGTTATAACACTGCTTGACACAAGTGCGACGCACAACTTCATAGATGCACGTTTGGTTGAGAAGCGTGGCATACAGACGGAAGAGTTTGAGGGCATTCGGGTTAAGGTAGCTGATGGATACACCCTCAAGTGTGATAGGAAAATAACTGATCTTCCGATGTGATTGAACAACTATGAGTTCAAGACTGAATTCTATGTTGTTAACATGGGGGATACTGATGTGGTGTTAGGGATGGCATGGCTTCATGATCTGGGTGAGTTCACACTCAATCTACGAGACATGGAGATGAAGTTCAAAGCTAATGGGAGACCCCATGTCATCAAAGCCATTAGAGACAGTAATCTGAGGATGGTATCGTACAGACGGATGGAGAGACTCATTCGTCATGACATGGTTGATTGGGCTGCAGAGTGTATGTTAATGCCAGCACAGTAGGAGCAGCAGAAGACTGAGTACCATCCAGACATCTAGATATTGAGGACTAAACACTCCAAAGTGTTTAGCGACATTCCACCTGGTAGACCTCCAGACAGAGGCATTGAGCATATCATTGAGTTGGAGGAGGGCGCAAAGCCCATTATGATTACACCCTACAGGCATCCGAAACGACTCAAGGATGAGATTGAGAAGACCATCAATGAGTTATTGGCTATGGGACACATTAGACCTAGCAAGTCACCTTTTGCTTCATCAGTTATATTGGCGAAGAAGAAGGATGGGTCACTTCGGATGTGCATAGACTACCACCAGCTAAACAAGAGAACGATTAAGAACAGGTACCCGATACCACGCATTGATGAGTTGATTGATGAGTTGCACGGTGCTATCTTCTTTACAAAGATTGATTTGAGATCAGGGTACCACCAGATTCAGATGAGGAAGCAGGATATTGAGAAAACCGCTTTTAGGTGCCATTGCGGTCACTTTGAGTTCCTGGTTATGCCCTTCGGCTTAACCAATGCACCTGCCGCCTTTCAGGCTACCATGAACAGGGTCTTCAGTTCTCAGCTGCGGAGATTTGTATTGGTCTTCTTCGACGACATTCTAGTTTACAGTAGGTCATGGGAGGAGCATCTGGCTCACTTAGATGCAGTTTTGGGTATCTTAGCAGATGAGTCTTTCTATGCTAAGGAATCCAAGTGTGAGCTCGGTATGGAGGAGTTGTTGTATCTGGGGCACATCATCAGTGCCAAGGGAGTGAGTATGGACCCTGAGAAAGTCCGAGCTATAGTTGAATGGCCGGTACCTGAGAACCTTACGCAGCTCAGAGGTTTCATTGGGTTGTGTGCATTTTACAGGAGATTTGTTAGTGGGTTCTCACGTCACGCCGCACCCCTTACTGACTTGACAAAGAAGGGGGCTTTTACTTGGTCACCACAGGCGCAGGAGTGCTTTGACAGGTTTCAGGTGATCATGACTTCATGTCCAGTGCTAGCATTGCCTGACTTTACGAAGTCATTTGATTTATTCTGTGATGCCTCAGGAGAGGGCATTGGTGCCGTTTTGATGCAGGAGCGACATCCTATTGCTTTCGAGAGTAGGAAGCTTAGAGGTCCTGAGAGGTTCTACAGCATATACGACAAGGAGATGTTAGCCATTATGCATGCTTTGGCTAAGTTCAAGCAATACTTGGTAGGCAGCAAATTCAGTGTTCGTACAGACCATAACAGCCTGAAACACTTCCTTGGACAACGGGACTTGAATGAGAGGCAGCAAAAATGGGTCAGTAAATTGCAGTCATATGACTTTGACATTACCTTCATTAAGGGGAAGCAGAATGTTGTAGCTGACGCCTTGTCTCGTAGACCTCAGTTGAATGCCATGGCATAGATCACAGAGGATTGGAGGCATCAGATCATTGCGGAGTATGCCAAGAATCCATGGGCTTCTAGAATTATTGACAGGACAGAGCAGGATGATAGGTATACTGTTGTAGATGACTTGATCATTTACAAGGGGCGGATTTTTCTGGTTCTTGACTCTGAGATGAGGGTTACAGTTTTGAGAGCCTTTCATGACCTTCCTATGGCGGGCCATCCCGGGTACTATAAGACATATAAAATGATTCGGGAACGGTTTACTTGGAAAGGGCTGAAAACTGATGTGTTATAGTATGTCCGAGAGTGTTTTGTTTGCCAGCAGAACAAGCAGGAGCACACTTATCCTGCTGGATTGCTCCAACCACTTCCGATACCTGACAGGAAGTGGGAGTGTTTATCGATGGACTTTATCACAGGCTTGCCGAAAGCCCAAGGTAAAGATTGCATCTACGTAGTGGTTGATCGGTTGACTAAATATGCACATTTTTTCCCGATTACTACTACCTTCACAGCATCGCAGACTGCAGAGTTATTTTTCAGGGAGGTATTCCGGCTGCATGGGTTGCCTCGGACGATAGTCAGCGATAGAGACAGTCGGTTCATGAGCAACTTTTGGCAGGTGTTGTTCAGGCTTTGTGGGACCGAACTGACACCGAGTACCAGCTACCATCCGCAGACAGATGGGCAGACAGAGATTGTCAATAAGTGGGTGGAAGGTTATTTGCGTAATTATATAGCTGGACAGCAGAGAGCTTGGGTGAGGTGGATCTATCTATGCGAGTATTGCTATAACTCAACTCACCACATGACGATACACATGACACCCTTTATGGCCTTGTATGGGTATGAGGCGCCCAACCTTTTGGATTTGATATTGAGCGATAGCAGAGTACTGAGTGCAGGGGACATGATGCAGAGTCAGCAGGACATTTTGAGGTCTCTCCGAGACAATATCCAACAGGCACAGAATCAGCAGAAGCAGTATGCTGATCAGAAGAGGGTTGAGCGTACTTTTGATGTGGGTGATATGGTTTACCTTATGTTGCAGCCGTATCGTCAGTCTACTCTGCGTAAGAGTGGGGCTGAGAAGCTGAAGCCTCGCTACTATGGTCCATTTCGTGTTGTCAGACGAGTGGGCGAGGTTGCTTATGAGTTGGACTTGCCAGCTGATAGCAAGGTCCATAATGTGTTTCACGTTTCTCGCCTGAAAAAGGCATTGGGTCAGCATGTGATACCCTCTCCAGTTTTGCCACCCCTTGATGACAAAGGGAAGTTGATACTAGTACCTGAGGCCATCCTTGAGATGAGAGAGAGACACCTTAGGAGGCGGGTGATCAGGGAATATCTGATCAAGTGGAGAGATCTGCCAGTTGAGGATGCTACATGGGAGTCAGAGGAGATTTTACAGCATCCAGAGTTGAGATTGCTTGAGGACAAGCAATTTCAAGGAGGGCGGACTGTGATGTCCCCATCCTAGTCAGCGCAACTGGTTATGTGGTTAGCCTATTATGTCGATCCTCGTAGGCTGACAGTTGTGTGCAGAGGATCTTCTGAGGCAGTTACTCAGTGTTCTGTAGCTTCAGTGTTGCAATTGTTTCAGGTTGGGCCTTCACAGAATCCTTCAGAGTGGGTTTTCAGAGACTTTCTATTTTTAGAAAGTCGGACAGGCGGAAGCTGCTATTTTGGGCAGGGCACCTGGTTCAGCTGTTTAGCTCAGAGTTGACCCAGTTTATCAGTTGACAGTCAGATGGAGAAATATTGGAGCATTTAATGATTTAATGAGTAATTAATACTTTTGACTTTATATTAAAGTCACTTTATTAATTATTTAAATATTTAATTTAAAAGGGCATATTATAAAGTATTTATTATACTTTATAATAAAGTGTTAATATTTAATATAATGAATATTTATTATTCATTAATGAAGGCGCCATTTATTAAATGTTTTTCTCCTAAGTCAAAGCGCAATAATTAATCATTTGTTTAAGTGATTATTAAATGAAGGCATTGGGTCGAATTTTCAAGAAGGATATATATACACAGGAAAAGACAAATTGAACCATTATGTTATGTTATTCCAATTTGTCTTATTTTGCTCTGAGCTTTGGAGTTTGCAAACCCTAGGGTTTCTGGCAGACGAATCATTTCTGGAGAACGGTACCTCTTCAGGAATTGGCAGACTGAGACTGCGAAATACCAGTTGAAGCTTGCATCTTGGTGACTTCATTCAGAAGTTGCAGTTGATCATATTGCATCGATTTCAGAAGGAGATTCAGAGAATATCATCAGTTAATAAAGGCGACCTATCAGAGAGTGATTTTATCAGAGACCTGGCATTCTTTATTGAGTCCGTACCACATTTATTATTGCTGCTGCTCAGGCCGTACAGATCTGCACTTTCCAGGCCGTACTTTCTTTTCTTCAGGAGGAACGCATTCATCATTCATTCTTGGGCAGAGGGACCCAGTGCGCCTTGTATATCTGGAGATTTTCTTTGTCTGTGCTCGGAGATCAAAGTTGCTATACCATTTTTCTTCATTCATTTAATGCTGCTACAGCCGCAATCAGGTTCCTTAGAAAAAATATTGTATTTCCTTCTCTGTTCAGTTTTTTTTATTGTTAAGCTCAGGAAAATTGAATAAATAGATACGCCTCTATGTTCTGAACATTTCCTACGCTTTTCCATGGTCATATGATTTTTTATGAATTTTTCAAGCATTTATTTAGAAAATCGCAGCTCCTTGTATTTTCTCAAAAATCTATCAAAAACACAAAAAAAAACAGAAAACTTGCAAAAACAATACATACAGTTAGGGTTTCGGGGTTGAGAATCACCTGGATTCTTACATTTGAGATCAAAATAATTATCATTTTGTTTTTTTTTTTTTGAGTTTTCCTTGATTGGGACAGCTGTTGATAATAGATATATTTTGCTTTCAGATTTTTGGTGTAATTTGCAATTATTATAGATTAATTGTATATGGAAATGTGAAAACAAATAAGAAAATATGGAATATATCAGCTTGCTGAACGGCCTCGTTTTAAAAGAGATAACTTGATTGAGTTAACTGAGTTAAGGATTTGCAATGCAATTAGTATCTCTTGATTATGTTATAAAACGGAAATGACTGGTATTCCAAAAAGGTCATGAATAATATTCCTTAGGAATGCAGTCACTGCTGCTTAAAAAGTAAAAGAGAAAGGATTAGATTGAAAGCTTGCAAATCTGTTTGGCAAAGATTATGTATGGCATAAACAATTCCATTGTGTGATTTTTCATTTAAAGAATGTAATGAAGCAACAATCCTCTTCCTGTATTGCATGTCTGGACTTGTTATGCATGTAAAGGCATGACTATTTCTCTTTTGAATAAGAGATAAATATGCATTGTTTTACCAGCATATTTCTAGTAAACCTGATTTATTTATGCACTTGCATCAGATTATTTTTTTATTCACAAGACTTCATTTATAAGTGATCAGACAAATCAGTTCAGGGGGTTGAAAAACATAAAAACTTAAACCAGAGTAGAAATTAAGATAAGCAATCATAGACTGTTTAGAGAAAAAGTTTTGGTAGTCTGTACATGGGAGCCCTAAAACCTTTCCCAAATTTAGCTGATCCCAATCTATCGTGAGTATAGGACCATTTACAAATTAATTCTATATGTAACCGGTCAATACAAAACTGTTGTCGCATTAGCATCTTGAGTGCAAAGTTTAAAAAAACAATAAATCTGAAATTGGGAACAATTTCTTGATGGATGGTGAATTCATTTAGATGCTCCCTCAGTCCCAAGAATTGTTTCAAGACAGAATTCTCTCCCAGCTGATCCATAATTTCATCAAAATATGCTTGCAGAAATTATGAATCAGTGCAATTATGGAGTGTGCTACTTATATTCAAAATAAATGATGGTCAGGAAGGAAAGCTACTATGAAGAAGTGAACACATATATTTTATACTAGAAACCCTTTGAAGGGATGAAACGAATTTTGGTATGGCAAATGCAGTATTGCTGAATTATTATTAAATGCTAGACAAATACAATAAGCCATAAATTGTGTGGAATACAATCTGCCCCTTGCTCCACTTAGTTACATACACACTGTAATACAATTAGAATTCTACATCTCCATGCTCTACAACACTCAAATATACCTACCTCCCTCAATACAATTCAACTCCCTCTTGTCCATTCATATATAGCTGTTGGGATATCCTCCTCATGCACTAGAAGGTCCTTGAAGCAAAATTGGGAGTAATGTCAAACTGTTAGCTTCAAATCCTATATTTCTAATACCTGGATGAAAATGCCCCTCTACACAAACTAATGATTTTGAAATCGCCACTTCAGGGGAATTGACAGTTTTGAAATTGCCTTGCAAGAACTGGTGGTTTCATCCTATTAACAAAAACAGGCAGTGTCTAAGAGCTACAACTTTTGGAAGTGATTCCTCCAAAGAAGTATGACCTCCTGATCCTCTTATGGATCACACTTCCCTCCTTAGAGGGACTTTTGGTCCCACAAAAGCATTCACTTGAAATATAGAAGAATTTCTCCATCCTAAAACTTTTATTTATATGTGCTTTGTGTGTCTTGGAGCAAGACTTCCTCACATTTCCCTGCTTATACTTCAAGGTGGTGCTCAATAATTAGGTGCTTCAAGGTAAAAAGTAGTTGTGTTCTGTCACACTGCAACTACAAAGAATTGGAGGTTCCTTGGTTCTAAAACTTCCATTAATAGCTGAAACTCTCCATGCTACAACCCCTTGTGAAGCAAAAGACATGCTACAATGGTTGCCATGAATTAGAAACCATACCACAACAATGCTATGATGGTTTCTTTCACACAATTTGCTATACAAAAGAAGTGGTGCTAGTTCCCTTTACTTTCTATGCCATACAAAAAGTGGAACAAACTACATGTTACAATAATAATATTGCCATGAAAAGATGTGCATGCTTACAATAATTGGAAAATGCCCAAACTATTGCCAAGGCTTCTGATTTTTCAAAAATGTGCTTCTAGAAATAAATAATCAATATAATTATGGACTATTATATTCATATTCAAGAGAAATGATGGTTAGAAAGGAAAGAATAATATGAAGAAGAAGTGAACACAGATATTTTATCCTAGAAACCCCTTAAAAGTGTAAAACCAGCTTTCGTAGCGGAAAATGCATTGCTACCAAATTATAATCCAAACCCCTCTTGTTTGTATAGATGTTTGGATGCCCTCCTTGTGCACTAGAAGGTCCCAAAAACAGAATTAGACAGAGAAATATTGAACTGTCCACTTCAAATTTCACATTTTGATATTTGGACAAGACCATCTCTCCACACAAACCAATGGCCTCATATTTGTCACTTCAAGGAAGTTGGCGGATTCAAAATCACCTCATATAGAAACCAATAGTTTTTTCCTACTAACAAAACCAAGTGGTTTCTAAGAGCTGCAACATCTACCAATGAATCCTCTAAAGAAGTATGACTTCTCTTGATGCTATTAAATTTAATAAAGAGTTGGCAATAATTAAATCTCCCTAGGAACAAAAACACTAAGATGACACTAATTCAAATGAAAACAAAATGAGAATAATAGCATTCCAATTTAAGTGTTATGGTGTGTAAAACAAAGGAAATGGACAACAATATTGGACACACACAAGTTAGGGTGACATGTCTCTTATTTCCTAATTTACCTGTAAATAAATTGAATTACATAGGTAAATTTAATATAAGGTGTAATTATATAATTATAACAACATCCCCTCTTAAGTACAAGTTAGGGGGAAAAAATGGGCCTCAACAAAACAAGCCATCTAAGGTACCCATGTACAATTTGAAAAAACTCAAGGTACAAAGAGAGTGTATGTCCCCCCAATTGAAGAGGAGAAAACCCATCGGACAAATCTTCCTACCAAGGAGTGGAAAGATGGAGGACAAGAGAGCCCTATAGAAGTGTGTTGCCTCTTGAACCAATGATGGATGGATGAAAATAAAGGTTGATGAAGATCCATGCTCAACAAACGACATCCTTCTCTTATGCAACAGTAGAGCCATAGGTGCATGAGAAGGTATTTTCAATCCAAGAAGGAGAATGAAGGAAGAAAACACAAAATGTACTTCTCTAGTAGCTATGAATGGTCCCCATGCTGGTGATGAGTGGTGCCAAGATCAGATCAGGAGACCCAAGCATAACTAAAGAGGGTGACTGTTTGAGACAAGATGGAATCTTAGTACATGCCATGTGCCTATGTCGCCCATACCATGAGATGTCCTACTATAAGGAATCACAGGAAGCCCTAGTAAAGCAACTCTTAACTTTGTAAAAGCAACAAGAAGGTAGAATCTCAACGCTTGTCATGTGACTACACTACTCATCCCAAAATATGTCCTATTTCAAAGAATCACTAGAAGCCCTCAATGAAGCAACATTAAACTCTGTAGTGTCAACAACATGAGGTGGAATCACAATGCATGTCATATGACTACACTACTCATTCCACAATTGGTCCACATCATATGCCTAACTATGAATAACTAGAGCAGCAGCTAGTGCTAGAGGTATAGGAGCATCAAAGCTAAAGTATCTATCAACTTCAATAACTATTTTCTTTACCTAATTTATCTAAGTAAATAAATTAAATTAACTAAGTGGACTTCATATAAGGTGCAATTATATAATTACACCAACACTTATGGATCACCATGTTCCAGATTGTTTAAAGAAACTTTCAGAATTTTTAGGAACAATTCAATTTTTTGAGGAAAGTTTCTATCAATTTCAATAACTATTTTCATTTATTTTCTCCATAAATAAGAAAATGTTTCCTCTTAATGAACATGAGATTTTCACAGTCCATGAGATGAAGTAAAAAAAATCTGGAAAAAGCTGTTTATAATTAATTTTCATCAACATTTCAGATCACACTCTATGATCCATCATGGTGAGATAAATTGATATGAGGATTGCATGTTTCAGCTCAATAAAACATGAGATGCCAAGAAGGGACATGGAAAAATGTGGTGGTTTCCATGTCCCTTCTTGGCATCTTATTTTTTATTGATGCTAAAGCATGCAATCTTCTTTATCATTTTATCTCGCTATCCTGATGATAGATCACAGAGTCTGATCCACAATGTTGATGAAGATTAAATATACACAATTTTTTCTAAAAGCCTCTTATACTCCATGTTTCCTATTGTTCACGGAGTTCCCTATTGCAATTGTAATCTAGCCGTCCCCATCTCTACAAACTCTTATTTTCTGTGTTTCAAAATTCAAATTTCCCATGCATGATATAAATTTAAAATACGGACTTACTGATAAAAACCTAAATGTGAACCATATATGCAAATATCTCTAGAAAAAGAAATGTGAAAACTTACTAATTGTTTTCATTTATTTTCTTCTTACATAAGAAACCGTTTCCTGTTGTTTTATGCTTCCCAAATTAGATTTGTATCCAACTTTCCTGCTGCCATAACAACCTACCTGTCTCCATTTCTAGAAACCCCATTCTGTGTTTCCAAATTCACATTCACCTTACAGATTAAAAAAATAAAATTGAACCACATTTGCAGCAATCTCGATAAAGACCATTTCCCTCCATACATCTTCACTATGGTGCTGGAAGAACAAATGGGAATAAATTCTACACCTCCATCCTTTAGACCTATTATAACATAATCAGGAAAAGGAACTGAAATAGGAAAATTCCATATTGTGTTTGCTGCTTTTGTTGTCAATGTCCGAATTCAGTGAATCATTGATTCTAGAGATCGGGAATGAAAATATTCTCCCTTCCGTTGTTAAAGATTAATTGTATGTGAAAATGTGAAAACAAGTAAGTAAACATGGAATGTATCAGCTTGCTGAATGACCTTATCTGAAGAGAGGTAATTTGAGATGGAAATCAACTCCCAAAATGTTTGAGTTTTTTAAATGTATTATTTTTTCTTGTGCTTTTATATACTAAAATATAATGGATAAAGAAGTATTGCTGCCATAGGATCGAATTAATCATACACAATAAAATGCTTGGATGTAACTGCATAGCATGAGTGTGACTTTTGCCCAGTAGCTTTCCTTGTGCTCAGTGTAGATTGATTCATTGCATTGATATCTGGTCCAGATGAATGTATTATTTTTTCTTGTGCTTTTATATACTAAAATATAATGGATAAATACCATAGGATCAAATTAATCATACACAATAAAATGCTTGGATGTAACTGCATAGCTTAAGTGTGACTTTTGTCCAGTAGCTTCCCTTGTGCTCAGTGTAGATTGATTCATTACATTGATATCTGTTCCAGATGGATCAATGAGAAAAAGAACCGTATTCCCTGCATTCCTTTCGTGCTAATTGAGATCCATGACTTGGCCTTGACATATAATTAGTATCTCTTTTGATTAAATAATTGTGTTATGAAACGGTAATAACTGATATTCCATTTAAATGGTATTGAAGATCATACACAATAAAATGCTTGGATGTAACTGCATAGCTTAAGTGTGACTTTTATCCAGTAGCTTCCCTTGTGCTCAGTGTAGATTGATTCATTGCATTGATATCTACTCCGAATGGATCAATGAGAAAAAGGACTGCAATCCCTGCATTCCTTTTGTGTTGATTGAGATCTGTGACTTGGCCTTGACATGCAATTAGTATCTCTTGTGATTAAATAATTGTGTTATGAAACAGTAATAACTGATATTCCAAAGTGGTCTGACTGATATTCCATTTAAATGCTATTGATGTCTGCTTGGAAAGTAAATGAGAGGTGTTGAAAGCTTGAGAGACTGCTTGGCAGAGTGTATGTGTGAGTGTATGTGTGACATGAACAATTCCATTGTATGTTTTTTAATTCAAAGAATTTATTGAAGCTATAATCCTCTTATTGAGTTGGATGTTTGGACTCATTATGAATGTAATAGCATGTTTGTCTCTCTTTCAAATGAGTGATGGATGTGCTTGGTTCTTCCAGTATATTTGTTGCAAACATGACTTATGTATGCACTTGCATCAAAATATTTTTTTCATAATTAGTAAGACCTACTCAATTAGAAGTTAGACAAATTAGTTGACAGTTGGATCAGTTGAAAAAAAAATCAAACTGGAGTAAAGCTTAAGGAAAGTAAACCTAGACTGTTTAGTGGGAAAATTTTAGTTTTCTATATGAAGAAACCCCAAAATTCAAATTATTTAACGCATTAAGTCAGTCCCAGTCTATAGTGGATATTGGAGCATTTATAAATTAATTTTAAATGTTATCAGTGGATACACAATTTTTCTAGCATAAACATCTTGAGAGTGCAAAGCTTGAAAAATATGGTACAAGTGTGTTGCAATCAAGAAAGATCTGAACCTGGGAATAATATTCTGATGGATGGCGAATGTGTTTAGATGTTCTTACAGTCTCAAAAACAGTTTCAAAGCAGACAACCCCACCAGTGTCACAGATTTCCTGGAGACATTTTCAGGCTTTCTGGGGAACAGTTCCATTTTCTGGAGAAGTTACTGGCAAAACTTCTGCCAAATTCAATTACTATTTTCAAGAAACTGTTTCCTGTAGTTTCATGCCTTTTCCATTTCTAGCAACCCCAACCTTGTGTTTTTCCAAATTCACATTTCACGTAAATAGTACAAAATAGTGATTTAGTGATAAAAATCTTAATTTGATCCATATTTACAGCTACCTCCATAGGCAAGGGCCTGTAACATGGCTTGTTTGCAAGCTTTCTATTGCTTCTAAAATTGCATATTTTGTAGAGTTCTATAAGAAATTATTCATCTTGAAGCAATAGAAAGTTTGCAAACAAGCCATGTTACAGGCCCTTGCCTATGGAGGTAGCTGTAAATATGGATCAAATTAAGATTTTTATCACTAAATCACTATGAAACGAAACAAACAGATCTTATATATCTCTAAAATCAAGAACCGCTAAATAGCAAACCATGACATTATTCAACAATTCTGCAGAATCACTAGATTAATAGTTATCTAAGCTTCTCTGTTCAGGTACACCGGTCTTGGAATACCCTAAGCTTTGGTATCGATATAGAGTAAATTTAATCCTAGAACTTGTACATCATACCTAGATACATTCTTCAGTCCCATTGAGCTTTGTGTTCACTTGTCAACATTAACAAAACTAATCAATTTCTTTCCTTCTATACAGAGAAATGTAATTTATTCAAATAAAGCATTAGAACATTCACCTTAAAATAACGAAAGAAAGGCGTTCTCACAAGATCCTGCAGCAGGGGATGCAGAACCTGGTTGTTTATAGTGTCAACGGTCTTGTAGTCACAACAACAATCCTCCACAATTCCAGAGAGTCCGTGTGCACTCTGCACATAAAAACATTAAAAACCCCTGAATTTAGGGAAACAAATACTTCTAATCTCATATCCTAGAAAAGTGTAAATAAAAATAAAAGACCCTTGTTTCCTACAATCTAAAGTCGTTAGACCAAGTAGTTGTGGTGTAATGGTATGGGAATGCTTGTAAGAGCATGAGGTAGCTGTGCATCTCTCTCCTTGAAATAAAACTGCCCTTGACTACAGCTGGCATGCAGTGAGGATGTGGTATAATGGATCTGGGTAGATTTGAAAGTGTGATTCTTGTTTAGGAATCTTCATAATGTGACGAACTTAGGTTGTGATCTACAGAGGATGCAATCCATTCAATTGAATTTGTGATGTAATAATTAAGGGATATATTCAAGTGAGATTGTGCAGTTACAATTCAGGGATAAATTCACAATTCACATGATCACTGTTTATAGAGGAGGTAACATGCTCAAATTCGAAGGGGGTAGAATTGTCCATCTCTTGGACAATATGAAAGGTAACGTGAAAAGCAGTTTTGAACAGCCCATTTAGCTTAATAGTGAAGGCCTGTTTATTCAATGGTGGAGGTCATAGGTTCAGATCCGGTAGGGAACAGGGTTGAACACCTTACTTAAAAATATGTAAGATAAGATGGAAAAACAATCCGTGTGATAGAATTGAAAACCTTATTTAACAATATAAAGATAAGATGAATAACATTCTCTTGTGAAATGTTTGCATAAGGGAGGTCTCTTGATTGGCAGAGACCAAAACAATTCATTGACCTTTTACTCAATATAAATTTCAAGAATGTAAAGGTAAAGTAGTATCCTAAAGGTAAGTGTAAATTTGGCCATATAAGGGAGAATCAGAACTAGTTAAATGATAAATGATTTGAGTTTTTGGATTATCATAGGCAGGAGAAAAAATATTTTTCCACCAGGAAATCATACCATGTTTGATTCTCTGACAACTGGAGTCGAGAGGCGATTGTAGCCATTGCATCGGCTCCTTTATTATCAATACGTGAAATTTGTATGAACTTTATATCAGCAAAGTATTTCTTGAAATCATCTACCATTTTTTTGTAAGGTATCAACTTGTCATCCTTAGTGTGATATTCGTCATTGATTTGTTTTATAACAAGTTGTGAATCACCAAAAACTTGAAGTTCTATGATCCAGACGACCCAATCTTACATGGCACAATTACAATAATTCAAAGGGATGTGGTGTAATGGTAAAGGGGCGCATTGACATGAGAGTCTACT
Organism: Sequoiadendron giganteum; assembly: GCA_007115665.2. Classification (NCBI taxonomy): domain Eukaryota; kingdom Viridiplantae; phylum Streptophyta; class Pinopsida; order Cupressales; family Cupressaceae; genus Sequoiadendron; species Sequoiadendron giganteum. The sequence continues at coordinate 57,670,442 of CM021106.1, read as the reverse complement.
AAGTTCAAATCCCCACAACCTACAAAGGGGACCTACAATTAAAAGTATATATTGCATGAGGCTCTGAAATTTAGGCAATGTGGGACTCTGCAATTCTTCATCCAGATTCAAACTCAACACTAAAAAGAATAACAAAAATTCATAAATAGGCAGGGGATGTTTGATCACCTACCTGGAGACACGTACAATCATCTGTAGAGACACCAAACAGAGATATTTTTGATTGTCGTCCACAGGCGGCCACAGAAACAGCTAAAATTACAACAACGCCTATAATTGACCAAGTCTTCCATCCCCATATTCTATTACGCCTTCTCTTCTTCGTCTCCTCTGATTGCTTCTCTGCCATCACTTCCTCCATACCCTTAATTTTAGCCCAAAATCAAAACAAAAATCCAGTTGCATATATCCAATCTATTTTCAAACAGAACAAGGCCAGTTCGAATCTCTGTACACAACGACCGCCTGATGTGATATAAATGGTGTCACAAAAAATCTGCGAAACATTCAAGATTGTTGGCAAATAAAAGGGCAGGATTTTGCAAATTAGAAACGGTGGGTTTGTCACCGAAAACCGGTCGCTTCGTCAATTGGGTTTGGTAGTTTGAATCCGCGGTTGACGCGGAAATCGAAGCGGCCATTGCATTTTTAGCCTCGTGGAGGTTAAAAGTCGGTAATTCATTTAATATTTGATACCAAACTTGATGAGATCATTAAAATGTTTCGTCATCCATCGGGTTGAAGAAAAGCTAAAAAGACTATCAGCTTAAAGACATCGGAAATTGTCTGTCGTTAATACCGATCATTGATTTGCAAAATTAAAAACAAGATATTTTGTGATGGGATCTTTTTGTATTTGCGTGGAGGGCATTTTGGATTTGCATAAAATTGGTTGATTGATTGATTTATTTTAATAATGTCCACGAGTCGAGTCAGTTTATGGGATCCACGGAAAGAAACCAAAACAGCCTTAGCCAAAACAACTATAGCAAACCCCAGCAAACTACTTCTCGTTGTCTTCCAACTCTTTGCTGATTTTGTTTCTTCTGCTGTGAATTTTGATCAAGTAACTTGCCGTTTTATCTATTTTTTCCTCTTCAAACAAGATCGCTAAAGACTTGACTTTTAATAAATCTGAGTAATAGTATCGAATGTCCTCGTAAACCTTACACTCCATAATGTAGTGCCACTCTGTTACCACTAAATCCGAAGAGCAGAAACAAAAAATCCCATCTTCCCACACCTTTTTAGGTATTTTCCACCTTCCCATTTCACATCTCAAACGGTGCGAACTAGTTCTCAACTAGGCTATTAGCATTTTAGCCTTCCACTTTATATCAGCGCCCATGTAGAAATCTTGTTCATGGTCACAAGTAGGGTTAAAATGAAAAACATAATGTTCTCTTTTCCGATCAAACTATTTCGACCACATGGTATTTTTGAATTTCTCTTTTACATATTTGAGAGTTAGAGCTTCTCAAAGGCCTCCAATGCCCTTTTGACAACATTCCTTCTAAATCTTGGAGTCAACGGTTTAGTTTACAGATCTTATTTCATGTTGATTCCAACGTGGCCAACGTGGTGATGTTACCGTTTAAAATTGATGATCATTTGTGGGTGTTAAATAGTTGTAAAAATAAAATCGGCCTTCTTACTATTTGTAAAATATAATCTTTCAAATTAAATATTAAAATATATATTTATATTAAACGAGTATATATATTTTATCAGAAGAAATTAGAAATCAAAAGATTTATGTTTTAATTTTTTACAATATATTAAATAATTATTATAAATATAAGGTCTAGAGGTTTGTCCCACTAAATTAAAAGAATGCAATATCTTAAAATTTATGATTAACATATTATTTACATAATTTTAATAATTATTAATATTAATGTGTCAAATTTGTATTAATATATTAACATTTTAAAAAATATATATATCTAAAATATATTTTTAAAGTTTTCTATTTTTATTTTAAAAATATTTATATAATATTATTTTATAAATGTAAACTTACAATTATTAAAATTTACATATAAATTATTACGCAAAGAGGCATAACCTTATAATGGCAGCAGGCCCCTATAAGAGGCCAGCAGAAGTAACGGTTTTAGCAAAAAGATGAAGCACCATCATGGTCATCGGTGCAGGTGGACGGTAGTGGAAGTGGAAGATGAAGCACCATCATGGTCATCGTTGGAGGTGAAACTTAAACGATAGGCAACGATAGTAGTAGTGAAAGCAATTTGCATATTTGTTGCCTCAATCGTAATCAACTGTTTGATTTTACTACAATTGCAGGGCTCGTCTACAAATCCCACAGACAGTTTCACAGCACAAGACTTCACCTTTAACATTCAAAAACCATCTGACTTTAATGGTGAAGGGCTATATTGCCTTCAAAACAAGCCTTCCTTAGCGGCGATCAGAGAAGCCTACAAAGAATGGGGCTTTTTCTATGTCAGAAACCATGGAATTCCAGCTAATCTTCTCCACCGAGTGGATTTCTAAAGTCGTCAATTATGTTCTATGTCGGTAGAAGTGAAAGAAAGAGTCATCACTTGTTTTCCAGTGATGAGCTACGATCACATGCCCAATACAAAGAGCTTTACCATGTTCAAATTACCATAATCCAATTTGAATCATCGTTTGCAAAGGAAGTGAGAACTCTTACATCCAGAGGTGGCACGGTTCTGTTGGTGCTAAAGCTCCAGGCCAGAACACAATGGTCTTCCACAAAGTTCCTCGTGGCTGCTGAAAACCAACGTACATCTCCTCTTCAACAACGGTCAACAAGTCTAAGTCGAGAGAAATGAGAGGCCTTTGCGGTTTGTGTAGACCCGCGAATGTGATAGTCACATTAAGCTTGGCTTTCAAGTGATCGTAGTCTATCCAGGCCTAGATGTTACAGCCGCTTTTTAGGCTCAGCACTCTGAAACCGTTCCCGTCCCAATAACTGGTGAACTTTGCTTGGACTGATTGGAAATTATTTATGTCGACACCAACATGGTTGTAATTTGGGTCCAAGAATTCGACTGCAAAGAGATGGGTTATAACTTATTATTTAATGCTTTAGTTTTAAATCATTGTCAATGGAATGGCTAACATTGTGTCTACATTTCATGCAGATTGGTGTGCAAGGAAATCGATTTGGATGGCAGAACTCGCGTTTGGTAAGCCCTTCATTTTATCTTCCAATGAGACTTCCATTGATAACAAAAAAAATCATTTACTCTTCATTTCAATGTTTGTGCAGAAAACGATGGAGTAATTTGTGATGATTCTGTCTTCCACGCAACTATTGTATATACTTGCACTCACTCGCATTCACACCTTTGAGAGCCCGTTTTAATATGAGAGTCGAGAGTACGAGATTAACGAGTTGAAAGCCGAGCGTATATTTGGGTTTTGGATTTGGAGTGTAAGGGATTATAGCACATTGTTGTAAACTATAATAACACTAGAAATATTCATTTGTATACATTTTGTTAAAGTAAAATATATTCTTTTTCTTTATGTGAGATCTCTTGTAGTTTTGTAACTCCTATTATGGTAGTTGGTCGTAAAAATTGTTAATGGGATTTTATAAAGTCAGAATAGATATCTTAAATACATTTATTTAAAAATGTCAAAGATGTTGATGGAAATGTTATGTTTATTATTAAATATTAAAATTTTGATAGGTAAATGATTGTCAAATTTAAGATAAAAAGATATGATTTTTTTGTTAATACATTCACGTCATTGTTGAATGTCTATCAACATTAATTATATAAGAGATTGTGGTTTTATTTCATTTATTTTCTTGTATAAGAAGTATTACTAAGGAAGGAAAGGTGATTGAAGATAATTTTGAAGATATTTTAGTATGATCATTATTTCAAAGAAAATAATGGTATGGCAAATTTAATAAGCAAATGCAAGTATTTTGTAGGTGGTTACATTTTTTCTATCACCCACTCTTAACTTTGAAACTCTATCATTATAATTTCATATAATTGCATTAGGAAAGTGTTATAAAAATTTGGTCAATAATAATACTCAAAATATTGGATCACACATAGAGTCCAAGCTACATGTGGGATAATTACACATATACCATGTGACGTTTGTGTGAACCAATTATTAGAAAAATTAGATGGTTTAGATAGAGAGGGATATATATAGGGAGAGAGAGAGAGAGAGAGGGAGAGAAATATAGAGAGAATAGATAAGTAGAGAGATATAGAAAGAGAGAGTGAGAGAGAGAGAGAGAGAGAGAGAGAGATGATATAAGGGAAAGAGAGAGATATGTAGGGAGAGGTAAGGAGATAGAGATAGGAGAGAGGTAGAAAGGAAGTTAGAGATAGAGATAAATGTGAAGATGGATATGGAGAGAGAGGGAGAGAAAAATAGAGATATAAAGAGGGGGAGACAAAAAGAGGGAGATCTATGGAGGGATAGAAAGATATAGGAAGTTATATATAGAGATAGAGAGAGGGAGATATATATAGAGAGAAGTACAAATGTATTAAATTAGGATATATATGTATATTAGAGAGAGATGTAGATATATATATATGTACATATAAAAAGAGAGGGAGATATATATGTATATCTCCCTAGAGGAGAGAGAGGGAGATATGTGTATATAGAGAGAGATGTATATGATTAGGATTAGGATTAAATTAGGTTAGGGTTTAATAAAAATTCTAAGATAAAACTTGGAGGGTTTAGGTGATTGAAAATAGATCCGGATGACAATTATAGTTAGGGTTAAGGATTAATTAGGATTAGGGTTGAATTAGGGATAGGGTTAGGGTTGGGGATTAGCTATTGTAGACATCCAAATTTGATCACTTTCATATAATCAAAATCGTCTATTATATTCATCTATTTCATTAATAGTGATTAAATAATTTATTTAATCATTATTTCATTTTTTGTCTAAGGTTCCTAAAGTATGTAATCAAATAAATTAAATACTTTACCTTACACCCTTTTCTTCCCTAAATTAAATAAATATGACAAATTATTTAATTTAGTCATTTAATCTATTTGGATTAAAACCAATTTTTAATTCCTCTTTTTCTCTCTCCTTGTCACATTCTCCATAACCCTCTTTTAATCTAGATTAAATTAATTAATCTGTGATTAAGATGTATTAAGTGTCACATCCTTTATAATCTCCCACTTGCCTCTAATCTCTCATTAATTATCCTAATCCTATGTTTGCACAACCTTAATCAGAATCATTAGCCACATTTAGCTTACCTTTTCTGGTCAACCTTCTCACTTACCATTTTTAGCCTGGACTCTCTTTCCCATGTGAATTTTTAATTCACATTTATTTGCCCAAGGCTCCTCTCTTCCCCATGTGAAATTTTAATTCACTTTTGTCTTCCCAAAGTCTTCCCCATCCCCATGCAAGGGTCTAGAAGGCTTGACTTGTCACTTTACATGTGCCAAGGACTTCTAGAACCTTGGACTTGTCACATCACCCACATGTGACAAATCTTCAGCTTTTTGGAGACCTTCTTTTACCCAATAAGCTCTCCAATGAATGTTAATTTTTAATTTGCATTTATTCTTCCAACCACTTCCCTTTTTCTCATGGATATTTTTGAGGAATTCTAAAATTCTTCAAATGTCTCTTTCATTCTCATTTGGGGACAAGAAGTTTCTTTTTGAAGAAATCTTCTCATCCCCCAAGGTACCTCAAAGGTACTTGTCCCTCATCCACCTCATGTACTTCTCTTCCACCTCATTTCCACATCATTCCACTTTAAGACATCTCACAATCCACATGTCAAGATGTGAGGGCTTGTGAGTCTTCAACTCACCATAGCCCTTCATCTTGATCTTGTTGGATCAATCCCAACCATTGAATTCTTTAGAGAATTCCAATTAGCCTATAAATACCCCCTCATTTCCCTCATTTTGGACATCAAGTATTTTGCTACCAAACTCTCGTCAATTTACCATTTGAACTCTCATCTCATAATCATCATATCCTCATCCACTTTGCATATCATTTTGCATATTCAACATAGCTTGTCATCCAAGGAGCACACAACTCTTCAAGATCAAAGGCCAACCAAGGAAAGAGTAGCACAGAAGGTATAACAAACAACAATCAATTTGTTTATCTTGCTTTCATGTTATCTATTTTTTAGGCTAATCATTGAGGTGCCCTTTTATCTTGTTATTTCCTCTTGTTGCATTATTAGTTTTTGTCTAGTATCTCACATTAGGACTTGACATTTTATTAGGATCACATTTCTAGCACGCCCAATGGGACCCAAAAACGGGTCCCTTCACTTCACGTTTGTTGTTGTTTAAGTTCTTTGCAGGTTCAGGTTGTAGAGGGGCGGATTTGCCCTGTAGAGGGGCGGATTTTCCTTCTCGGGCGCTACAGAGGGGCCGATACGCCCTCACGATCCTACGTTTCTACCAGTTTTTACTGCAGAAGTGCGAATACACCCTCACGATCCGATGTTTCTGCCAGTTTTTCTACAGAAGTGTGGATACACCCTCACGATCCAACGTTTTTGGCTAACTATTTTCTGCAGAAGTGTGGATACGCCCCTGCATTCCGACGTTTTTGGCTAACTATTTTTTTGCAAAAGGGCGGATATGCCCCCGTGTTCTAACATTTTTGCTAACTGTTTTATGCAGGGGGGCGGATTTTCCCACCCGGTTCAGCGTTTTTCACTGTAGAGAGGCGGGTTTGCCTTTAACAGCACGTTTGGGAAGGTAAAAAAGTTGCATTTTAGCTTCGTTTTTGCCTCTCTCTTTTGTTGTTTTGTGCTCTAATCCTCTAACCTTGTTTGTTGGTGGGTGAAGTCAGATTTCTTGCTGATATCTTGAGTATTTTGCTGAAAATCACAAAGGGAAAAAGATAAAACAACTAACATTTGCTTGCAGGGCCTTTGTTTTATTCTGATTTTTGAAGTCTTTCCTTACTGCTTTATCTATTTACTTAGTATAAGTAGGGGAAAGTAATATTTGTTGTTTGATGTGTTTGTTTTATTTGTGTTACCCTAAGGGGCATTAATTCATTTTCACCTTCCCCCTTTGCACTTTGTGTGGATCCGAGGGGGGTAGTTGGAAGTGATTAGAGTCTTCTTCTTAGTGGGATCTGCTTGGGGGTTTCATCACCCCAAGGGACGATCCCAACCACGTGTACCGATAGGGTATAAAAAGGGGGGAGAGCCAAAACTGTACCCTAATCCAGTTGTGTCGTAATTGGCGAAATGTCGAAGCTAGGGTGATACCTAGATAGACGTGAAGAGTTGGTCCGAGCCTTTCAGTATCTCGCTGGGGTTCTCGACTCACGCTTGTGACGGACTGGTGTTCACGGTTGTGCCTCATGTATCGAGCGTATATCGAGGACTCCCTAGAAACCTTGTTCATCGTAAAGTAAGACCTTTGCCGACCATACCCCTTAATACTAATCATAGGATTGTGCTTGTTCAAAGTGTCTTTCTATGAAAAACTAGTAAATTTTGATAAGTCAAACCTTCATTGAGTTATTCCAAGTCTTTGCCATAATCCCTCATTTTCAAACCAAGTCACTGTTTTTTTGTAGAAGTGCGGATACGCCCCCCTGTTTCGACATTTTTGCCATTTTTTTACTGCAGAAGTGTGGATACGCCCTCCTGTTTCGATGTTTCTGCCAGTTTTTACTGCAGAAGTGCGGATACGCCATCCTATTCTGACGTTTCTACCAGTTTTTACTACAGAAGTGCGGATACGCCCTCTTGTTCCGACGTCTCTGCTAGTTTTTATTGCAGAAGTGCGAATACGCCCTCCTATTTCAACGTTTCTGTCAATTTTTATTGCAGAAGTGCGGATACGCCCTCTTGATCCACTATTTGATTGCAGAAGGGCAGATACGCCCTCCTGAATGGACAGTTTCATCCATTTGACCATTCCAAACTTTCGTTTAACCACCTCAAGTCTCTGTTTGACCATTTGATCATCCTAAACATTCATCTATCCAAATCTAGCATCATCCAATCAAAATCATCAAAATAAATCAAATCCTTATCCAAATCATCAAATTGATCCATCATCCAATCCAATTCAATCTAATCTATCCAAATCCAATCAAATCCAATCCAATCCAAATCATCAAATTGATATATCATCAATTGATCCAAACAAATTCAATCAATTCAATCCTCATCCAAATCATCAAATTAATTGATACATCATCAATTGATCCAAACAAATTCAATCCTCATCCAAATCATCCAATTGATACATCATCAAATCATCCATTTCAATCATCTAGACTTCATTTTGAAGGTTTTGACTTTTATACAAAAACTTCCAGAGGCCATAACTTTTGACTCGGATGTGGGTTTTGGTTGAAATTTTACGGGTGGTTGTGTTATGAGCTGGCATGTGGATTTTCAACCTATCTAAATAGGTTGGACCCCTTTTCAGCAAATTTTCAAACCCCCAAAGTTTTATCTTGACCCTCAAAATCACAATTTAATGTTTTTTTTTTAGTTTCTGAAAAATCATTTTCATTAATAACTCTGAATGCATGTCTCGGATTTGGGATGTTAGTTGGCAAGTCATCCAATCTTAGTATTGGATATTTTTTGGAAAAAACTTGGACTCTCAAATATATTCCTATGAAGTTTCCTAAAATAGCAAAATTTGACAATTTTTGAAAACTGCCAAATCTGGCAAAAATCTGATTGTCAACACCTTACGTCCTCTAGTTAAAACCCATGATCTTGGTTCCAAATCAATCCTATCATATCCTCCAATCCAATCCCAATCTAAGCCCCAATCCAGTTCTAATCTGAGCATTAATCCCATCATCCTAATCTGAGCTTTTATTCAATCCCAATCTGAGCTTTCATCTAATCCCCATATGAGCTTCCAATACATCCTAGTTTTCTATCCATCATCTATTTTTTTCTTCTAATTTATATCCATCATGAATCTTTATCCCCCTCACACACGACCAATAATAGTAGTCAAGGGGAATCCTAACTTCGTTGATGACGATAACGAAAATCTTGTTGATCATGAAGATTGTTATATAGATTCCCTTGACACTATCATTGTTGCAAGCTCTCTCCAATCGCCTCCCAAAATCCCACTACTTCTTCAAACTATTCCACTATGCCTTCATCTGCATCTAATAACGGTCCTTATTCTACCCTTGACAAGGGATATCCAACATCCTCACCATCGACATATTCATCATGTCCTCCCTTTCAACCTCTATCCTACCCAACATCCATATCTTCTTCTCCTTATCATCATCAACAATCCCAATACCTCTACCTTAATCCCACATCCCAATCTTCCCATCATAATCCAACACCCACACCTTCGTATCACAATCCCCCATCCCAATATTCCTCCTATCTTAATCCACCATCTCAATCCTCTCATCCTAATCTACCATCCATATCCTCCTATGCCAACTCACCATACATGTCTTCCTATGGTGGTCCACCACCTCAATCTTCCCATCCTAATCCAACATCCACACCTTCCTATCACAATCCCCCATCCCAATATCCTTACATTAATTCCACATCTGTCCATTCTAATCCTTCATCAACATCTTCCTACTATCACTCACCATCCCCATCTTCCCAATCTAATCCGACATCCACATCCTCCTACGTCACTCTCCCTTTTCATGCATTATATCTTAATCCTCCATCTAATCATAATCCTCCATCTCCTCCAACCACTCCTAGTTCCCCATCTAGTCCCATCCACTCACCTAATCATAATCCTCCATATCCTCCTAGTTCTACATCTAATCCTCATCCACACATCCACTCATATTATCCTCCAATTCTTAATCCTAATCCTCCATCTCCTCCTAGTTCTCCATCTAGTCCCATCCACTCATCTAATCATAATCCTCCATCCCCTCCTAGTTCTACATCTAATCCTCATCCACCCATCCACTCATCTAATCCTCCAATCCCTAACCCTAATCATTCATCTCCTCCTAGTCCTCCATCCATTCCTATCCCCACATATAATCCTAATCCACCAATTCCTAATCCTAATCCTCCCTCTAGTCCTCCATTCAATCCCATCCCTGCATCTAATCCTAATCCACCAATCCCTAATCCTCCATCCATTCCCATCCCCTCATCTAACCCTAATCCACCAATTCCTAATCCTAATCCTCCATCTCCTCCTATTCCTCCATCCAATCCTAATCCATCAATCCCTAATCCTTTATCCATTCTCATACCCACATCTAATCCTAATCCTCCATCTCCTCTTAGTCCTCCATCCAATCACATCCCCACATCTAATCCTAATCCACCAATCCCTAATCCTAATCCTAATCCTCCATCCATTCCCATCACTCTACCTAATCCTACATCCCTTCCAAATGTCGCCCAAGGACTCATGACAGAAGAGACACCATGCCCTCCCACTCTATCATGTACGGTCACTAGTGATGAGGCCCTCCTCCATCCTAGACCTATCCCTCCCATCACCATTCTTGACATTGTCCAAACGGTTGAGCCGGTCAAACCCATCGAGTCCATTAAATCCCCATATTCTACTACTAGATCCACCCAATCCATTGAAGACATCTAATCCCCTCCTCCTAGTCCTAATATTCACAAACTTCAATCCCATAACCTTCATGAATCCTCCATCCTCTTATCTCCCCCAATTGAGGCGTCCCTCCAACACTCTTCCATCATCATACATCCCACATAAGATGATTCAAGCCAAGAGCTTGATCCAAAGCATACAAGCATATCCCCTTCTCCAAATCAAGATCCTCCCATCCCATCCACTACATCCCAAGATCATAATCCCCCATCCATCCCATCTCATGATTCCTATCCTCAACCAAGTCATGATCCTATCTTCCCATCCACCCCATCTCAAGATCACACTAGCTCATCCACTCCATCCCATGATCCCCTTTGCATTCATGATCCAATCACTCTATCTCATGAGCCCTCATCATCCACTGCCATAAATCCAGATCCTATCATACTCCCTAATTCCTCTCCCGATCCCTTATCACCTCCTCCTCCCAATCAGGATGTTGCTCTCCCCTCATCTCCATCGCATGATCCTCCATCGATGCTTGCCATCCCAACACCACTTTTTTATCACCTTGGTAATATTACATGCATCCATGGTGGTATCCTTGTGGAAGAAAAACAAAGTATATGCACCACCCTACCTCTTCCACCTACTAATGCGCTCGCATCATGCTTCCAAAAGAATATACACCCTACCATAGATCACATGCTCGAGAACATGAACTATCAAGGAAACGGTTTAGGCCTTCATGAGCAAGGTATTTTAGAACCCATTCAAGTCAAAGAACATCCAAGCACACATGGTCTTGGATATATCTCCCAAAATCCGCACTCTAAAGATGTTGGTACAACCTCTGTACATCCTAAGCGAGCCTCTTCCAAAGGAACGAGAGGAACTTCCCATCACTCTACCAAATCTTTTGTCGCCATCCCTCCTCCCCCATCTTATTACCACAAAACAACCATCCATTTTCCTCCTTCCTCCTCTAAATCCATTTTGGGTCCTTATGTCCCTTCATCCACCATCACTCATCCTCCATCTACTCCATCTATTTTGGGCCCTTATGTACCTCCATCCACCGTAATAATTTCTAAATTCATAAACCCTAATCGGGATCAACAAAGGCACCCATCCATGCATGCTATCTCGCATCCTCCATTCACACACCATCATCATAACCCTATCTCCATCGCTCCACATCATCCATCTCCTCATACCCACCCCATTGCTACTAAACGCACTTTGGATGCCAAAGCAACAATGCATAAATCCAAACATCCACATGAATCTAAAGCTCCTCATGTCCCCTTCCAAAGACATGAAGAAAATAAAAATCAAGTCCAGAATCCAAATCAATCCAAACGGCCACAAATTCCCACCAAAGAAAAAATAAAAACCATGTGGATCCCAAAGAAAAAAGGTGCCATACCTTCAATTGAAAAGTCCATAACGACATCCAAAGTTGCTATTCCCTCACAAAATAATTCACCTCCTCCATCTCCTAAATCTATCTTGGGTCCCTACATCCCAAAAATCACTATCCCAACTCCTCCATTATCGCCACCCTCTCCATCCATTCCTCCACCTATCTTTTCACATCCACCACATCTGCCAATGTTGGTCCTGAACACCTTCTCCTATCACACATCCACTCCATCATTCCATCCATACACTTTTCAACACCCCATCCACTATCCCCCCTATCTCCCCCGTCCAATCCCTTTGATTCATCCTCTTGCATAATCCATTTCTTCTACTAAGGTTGTACCAACATCCGAATAGTTGCTTTACACATGGGCTCTTATTACCTCATATGGAACTTGATGCTTGAGTCCTTCATCCATCTCCTTATCAACTATCCTCCAAATCCGCATATCCATATCCCTATATTTATCCATCTTCATCCACATTATAGTCCAAAAAATACAAAAAAATCAAAAAATCAAAATAAAAAAAAAGAGACAAAAAAAATCAAAAAAGAGAAAAAATCAGAAAAATACAAAATAAAATAAAATAGTAAAGAGAAAATCATTCGTCCAATGGTGAAAACTCGGAAAACAAACGCCTTGGATAAGTACCATGATGAAAACCTGGCAAACAAGCATCATGTGTCAATTCCCCATCTAGTCTCCTTCCACGATTGGGGGCAACATCCACTTACACATTCCTTTCCTCCACCTCCTACATCTGCCTATCTTCCGCATCCTATCCATCCTACCTCTTTTATCCCACTCCCTCCCTCTTCCTTGTGATCTTGATAAATGTAGGGGCAAACCTATATACATGCTTTGGACACCCCTTTGCATATATTCCCCTCATCCATACACTATCATATTCCTTATCCACCTCTCTCTATCTTCCATTATCCATGCATCCTATCCACCTCTCTCTATCTTCCATTGTCCATGCATCCTATCCACCTCTCTCTATCTTCCATTTCCCATCTCACTCCCTTATCCACCCATCTTTCTATCCCTCTCACCTCGTCATGCATGACACATCTAGAGTGGGGGCATCTCGTTCTTTGCAATGAAGTCCTTGGAGACATCGTCCATCCATCCCTCCAAGTAATCCTTTCCATCTCTCCATCCCCCCCATCCATTTATCCATCCAATCATCCCTTCCATCTACCAAATCCTTATCTCCCTATACTCCCATCCACTGCTCATTTTTCATCCTTTCATCCTTATCTCCCCATTCATCTATCTCAACATCCAATCCATTTCCCTATCCTTCTCTTCCTATCCATCTTTCCAAATCCTTATCCCTCTATCCACCCATCCTAACAACTTTCTATTTACTCATCCATTTATCCATCCATCCTACAATCTCTTCCATCCTTCCACATCTTTCTCCCTCTATCCACCTATCCTAATATCTTTCTATCTCCCCATCTTTATCAATCCATCCATTCTCCTTCCATCTCATAATCCCTTGTCATTGGTATCTAGCTATAGGCTACCTCCATGCAATCCAATGCCATGCTATCTCACTATCATCACTCCTATCTATTTCCTACATCTTCCTCCTATCCTATCACTCTTCATCCTTCATCTATACATCCTCTCATCATCCCATTTAAACTACTAATAATCTAGATCACTATCCCATCCCTGAGCTTCGCATAACCCACCTCCAACATATCAACCATCCCATCCACATGGCCTATCCTAGCTCATCATATCCGCTCCATCCATTTATCTTGGTCATCTCATCATCCCTTATCCATTGTCTATTGTCGGTCTCTTGTCGCACTACATTGCCCCTGCGCTTTCACGTAGGCAAGGTTGATCATTTGATCCGCCCCCGGGGTTCTATCTTTTGTCTGTCTTGTCTCTTCCATTGTCTATCTTTGGCATTGTGTCGAACTACATGGCCCCTGCGCTTTCACGTAGACAAGGTCAATCATTTGGTCCGCCCCCTGGGCGTTTGTCCGTCTGATCATTGTCCTCCATCCTCTGTCTTCATCGTCCTCTTTCCGCTTTTACCATGATCTTTTCTTGAACTATGAGGGCTCTGCTCTTTCACATAGGCAAGGTTGATCTTTGATCAACCCTCGAGCCCCTAGGTCTTTAGGGTGTGTTAGTCCTGTTAACTTATCATCTTGTCAACTTGTCGTGTCAACAAGTATGTCCCTATCCTAGCTGGTGCTTACAAACAACGATCATTCGTATCATGAGATCCAATCGATTTCTGGTATCCTATGTCATGTTGATCAACCCAATCCATCTTTGGTCTCAACAAGATGTATCCTTCCTAATAGACTGCATCAACCCCACCCATCCTCTTGATCCTATGGCAAAGGACGTTTGAAATTGATTATCATCTTTTGATGCTTTTGACTTTTGTTTATCATTTGAGCTCCCTATCATCACTTGTCATGGTCACCTTGATCCATCATATCATGGTGTGCTTTGACTAGTAAACATAGGGGCATATATTGATCTCTTTTTTATGTTTATGTCTTCTTGGTTGTCCCATGTAGTACCCACCAAGACCCTTGTGGTCTTGCGTTACACTGGGACATCCTTTTGTGCTTGTGGTTATCCCAATACCTGGCCCGACCAATGTCTTCATGACTTTGGGGTGTTGGAATAGCCTTCTTGTCTGTTGTGTTTGATTTATGCATTGGACACTAATCCGTCTTGGTTTACATACCCTAACGCTCGGTGTCCTATGCTATAGCAAAAATCAGTGCTCTAAGGATGACAAATTGCATTAGGATTGCATTTCATTTTCCATTCCATCATCTTGCATATCTCCCCCATGCTCATCCATTCAAATAATCTAATCACACTCTTGGTCTTAGCCTTGCTACAAGCCTTGATCCAATCATCCTCATCATCATCATCATTATCATCTATGGGATGTATATCCTTCCCTATCCTTGTGTTGTTTTGGGATGTATCCTTCCCTCATCAACAACACTCTCATCAGGATGTATCCTTCCCTATCCTTGTGTTGTTTTGGGATGTATCACTCCCTCGTCACCAACACTCATCATAACTTTCATTCCTTTCCAGGTTCTGGGAATTTCTCTTTCTTCTATTTTTTCCCTCTTCTTCTCTCTCTTTCCCATCCCTCCTTCCTCCTCCCCACCGGGCTGAGGCGGATCCGCCCCCAGCCACGGGGCAAACCCGCCCTTGGTCGGGGCGGACCCACCCCTGCAGCGGGGCGGACCCGCCCTTGGTCGGGGTGCCACCGGGCGACACCACCACTAGACACGACGACAACTATCTGCCCTACCGTGGGGCGGACCCACCCCCGGCCGGGGCGGTGACTATCCACCCTTGCAGTGGGGTGGATCTGCCCCTGCAGCGGGGCGGACCCGCCCTTGGCCGGGGCAAACTCGCCCCTACAGCAGGGCGGACCCGCCCAACCTCGGGGCAGACCCGCACTGAGCTGAGGCGGATTCATCTGACAGAGGGTGGGCCCACCCCGAGCTGAGGCAAATCCGTCCAATGAAGGGCATATTCGCTCTCCTACGGGAGAATATTCTTTTCAAAACCCATCTTTTCCCTTCCCGGGGCCGCAATTTGCACCCCGTTTATCTGATTGACTTCATTCAAAAGGAAAACTTGTCTAATTTTTTGCCCTCTTTCCAACCATACCATATATTTCTTCCTATCGAGAGGTCGCTTGGGACCCCTCTCTTTTCCCCCATCACCCTCTTGAGGGGGCATACCCTTCACATTTACCAACTTTCTCGGCCATAGTCAACCCCTTCCAAGATTGGGGCATATTCATCCATTTCTCTACTAATTTGGACAACTCAGGTCCTCTTCCCCACGCTGGGGCATCATCTTCCGGTTACTTCCTTTGCACTTTCTTTTCTTCGAAGCACGGTTATTCTAACGGTACTTCAAAGAGGGTAAAAATGTAGACATCCAAATTTGATCACTTTCATATGATCAAAATCATCTATTATATTCATCTATTTCAATAATAGTGATTAAATAATTTATTTAATCATTATTTCATTTCTGCCTAAGGTTTTTAAAGTATGTAATCAAATAAATTAAATACTTTACCTTACACCCTTTTCTTCCCTAAATTAAATAAATATGACAAATTATTTAATTTAGTCATTTAATCTATTTGGATTAAAACCAATTTTAATTCCTCTTTTTCTCTCTCCTTGTCACATTCTCCATAACCCTCTTTTAATCCAGATTAAATTAATTAATCTGTGATTAGGATGTATTAAGTGTCACATCCTTTATAATCTCCCACTTGCCTCTAATCTCTCATTAATTATCCTGATCCTGTGTTTGCACAACCTTAATCAGAATCATTAGCCACATTTAGCTTACCTTTTCTGGTCAACCTTTCCACTTAACATTTTTAGCCTGGACTCTCTTTCCCATGTGAATTTTTAATTCACATTTATTTGCCCAAGGCTCCTCTCTTCCCCATGTGAAATTTTAATTCACTTTTGTCTTCCCAAGGTCTTCCCCATCCCCATGCAAGGGTCTAGAAGGCTTGACTTGTCACTTTACATGTGCCAAGGACTTCTAGAACCTTGGACTTGTCACATCACCCACATGTGACAAATCTTCAGCTTTTTGGAGACCTTCTTTTACCCAATAAGCTCTCCAATGAATTTAAATTTTTAATTTGCATTTATTCTTCCAACCACTTCCCCTTTTCCCATGGAGATTTTTGAGGAATTCTAAAATTCTTCAAATGTCTCTTTCATTCTCATTTGGAGACAAGAAGTTCCTTTTTGAGGAAGTCTTCTCATCCCCCAAGGTACCTCAAAGGTACTTGTCCCTCATCCACCTCATGTACTTCTCTTCCACCTCATTTCCACATCATTCCACCTTAAGACATCTCACATTTCACATGTCAAGATGTGAGGGCTTGTGAGTCTTCAACTCACCATAGCCCTTCATCTTGATCTTGTTGGATCAATCCCAACCGTTGAATTCTCTAGAGAATTCCAATTAGCCTATAAATACCCCCTCATTTCCCTCATTTTGGACATCAAGTTTTTTGCTACCAAACTCTTGTCAATTTGCCATTTGAACTTTCATCTCATAATCATCGTATCCTCATCCACTTTGCATATCATTTTGCATATTCAACATACCTTGTCATCCAAGGAGCACACAACTCTTCAAGATCAAAGGCCAACCAAGGAAAGAGCAGCATAAAAGGTATAACAAACAACAATCAATTTGTTTATCTTTTTTTCATGTTATCTATTTCTTAGGCTAATCATTGAGGTGCCCTTTTATCTTGTTATTTCCTCTTGTTGCATTATTAGTTTTTGTCTAGTATCTCACATTAGGACTTGACATTTTATTAGGATCACAGCTATGATTAAGCTTCAATTAGGATTCAATTAGAGGTCAATTAGGGTTATAACTAGGATTGAAGTTAGGTCAAGGTTTAGTTAGGGTTAGGGTTCTAAAATAAAGCTTGGGTTTAGCATTAGGGTTAGGGTTCAATTAGGGTTTGGATTGTGATTTGGTTTCAATCAGGGTTAAGATTCAATA
Organism: Sequoiadendron giganteum; assembly: GCA_007115665.2. NCBI lineage: Eukaryota > Viridiplantae > Streptophyta > Pinopsida > Cupressales > Cupressaceae > Sequoiadendron > Sequoiadendron giganteum. Next base: position 57,652,887 of record CM021106.1, on the reverse strand, counting down.
GGTTAGGCTTAGAGCTAGGGATCAATCTTAATTAAGGTTGAGTTTTAATAGGGTTAGGGTTAGGGTTTTAATATAATCCTAGGGTTAAAAGGTTTGCATTCAATGAGGGTTAGAGTTAAGGTCAGATTTATATTAGGGTTAGAGTTAGGAGTTATAAATTAAGATTAGTGTTAGGGTTTGTGTAAGGGTTAGGGTTTGTGTTAGGGTTTGTGTAAGGGTAAGGGTTAGGATTGGGGTTTAATTGGGATTTTAGTTCAATAAGGGTTAGGGTTATGGTTCTATTAAAGCTTGGGGTTAGTGTTAGGGCCATGGTAAGGGTTGATATTATAGTTAGATTTGGGTTAGGGTCCAATTAGGGTTAATGTTAGAGTTTAATTATGGTTATTTTTTGTAGATTTATGGTTTAACTAGGGTTAGGAATAGAATACAATATGGTTTAGTGTTTAATTATAATTAGGGTTATGGTTCAATTTGGGTTAGGGTTTAGTAAAGGTTAGGGTTAGTGTAAGGGTTCAATTAGGGTTATGATTTAATTAGGACTAAGGTTAGAATATAATTACGATTAGTCTTTAATAATGATTAAAGTTACAGTTCAAATTGGGTTAGGGATAAGTAAGGGTTAGGGTTAGGTTTCTAGGATAAATCTTATGATTACATTGAAGGTTTAATTAAGGCTAGGTTAGGGTTAGGGTTTGGTTTTAATTAGTGTTAGTATAGAGGTTAGGGTTCCATCAAGTTTAGGGTTAGTGTTCGATTTGGGTTAAGGTTTAGTAAGGGTTAGGGTTAGGGTTCTAGGATAAAGCTTAGGGTTATGGTTAAGGTTTAATTAGGGTTAGGATTAAATTAGGGTTAGGTTAGGATTTAATCAAGGTTAAGATTAGGATTTAATTTGGGTTTAAGGTTTAGGATTTAGAGTTAGGGTTTAGGTTTAATTTGGGTTAGGGTTCAGAGTTTAGGGTTAGTGTTCAATTATCTTTAAGCTTCAATTTAGCTTAGGGTTTATTACTTGGGTCAAGGTTAGGATTAGGGTTATGGTTAGATTTTAGGTTAGGGTTTAATAATGGTTAGAGATAGGGTTAGGGAGAGAGAGATATAGGGAGAGAGAGAGATTAGGAAATATATAAGGGAAACAATGAGAGATATGCAAGGAGAGGTAAGGAGATAGATATAGGGGAGAGATAGAAAGGAAGATAGAGATAGAGATGAAGATGGATATGGAGAGAGAGGGAGAGAGAAATAGATATATAAAGAGGGGGAGACAAAGAGAGGGAGATCTATGGAGGGATATAAAGACATAGGAATTTATATATAGAGGTAGAGAGGGAGACAAATATAGATAGAGGTACATATGTATTAAATTGGGATATATATGTATAGAGAGAGAGATGGAGATGTATAGTATATATATAGAGAGGAGATATATATGTATATAGAGAGATGGATATGATTATGATTAGGATTAAATTATGGTTAGGGTTCAATAAAAATTCTAAGATAAAGTTTGGAGTTAGGGTTTAGATGATTGAAGATAGATCAAGATGAAAATTAGGGTTAGGGTTAAGGATTAATTAGGATTAGGTTTGTATTAGGGATAGAGTTAGGGTTATGGATTAGTTAGGATTAAGCTTCAATTAGGGTTGAGGTTAGGCTATGGTTAGGGTTTAATTAGGGTTAGGGTTACAATAGGGTTCAATTATGATTAGGGTTATAGGATAAAGCTTGGGGTAAAGGTTAACACTAACACTAACCATTATTTGAACTCTAACATTAATACTAATCCTAATCTTGAACTTAAACCTACCATAACTATTATTTTATCATAATCATAATAATAATCCCAATCCTACCCATTTCCTCACCCTAACCATAATTCTTACCCTAACTCGAACATTAATGTAAACCCTAAACATAATCCTAACCATAGAACACAATTCTAACCCCAAGCATAAACCTTATGCTAACACTTACCTTAACACTAAACCCTAATTGTAAATATAACCCTAATCATAAGCTTAAACCCTAACCCTAACCATAATCATAAACCCAAATGTTTAACCCTAAATCTAATGCTAAACCTGACCATGATATAAAATTTAACCCTAATGCTAACCCTAACAGTGATATAAATCGTAACCCTAAATTTTAACCCTAATCATAACCTTAATTTTATTAATTTATTCAATGTATAACACTAAACCCTAACACTACCTATAACCCTAATCATAAGTCTAAACCCTAACCCTCACCATAATCATAATCGTAAACCGAATCCTAACCCTAATACTAATCTTAACCTTAATCCTAACCTTGACCCTAACCCTAACCCAAACCATAGCTCTGACCAAATATAAATCCTTACCCTACCCCTAATTATAATTTCAATCCAAACCTTAATAGTAATTCCAACCCTACCCTTAACACTAGTCAAAACCTTATTCCTCACTTGAAACCTCTTATAATTATAATCCAAACCCTAGCCCTAACCATAATTCTACCCCTAACCCTAACATATATCTCACACTAACTATGACCATAAACCCAACCTTAACACTAAACCCTAACCATAATCATAATCATAAATCTAAACCAAACCCTAACCCTAATGCTAACCCTAACCATGATATAAATCCTAATCCTAAATGATAACTCTAATCATAACCCTAAAGATCTTAATTTATTCAATGCGTTGTGCACGCCACGTCTACTACTAGCTTATCTATCTTAATATATTAAGATATATATATTATACACCGAGAGATATCATTATTGAGGCGTATTTTTTAAATTCAAAAAAGAAAAAAAATACGTCGAAATAATGATATCTCTCAGTGTATAATATATATATCTTAATATATTAAGATAGATAAGCTAGTATTTATTAAAGACATATAACATTAATTCTAAGTCTAATTATAGTCCTAACCCTAACTAAACATTAACCCTAATTTATATTGATTTTATTTTGTTGAACATAAAAAAAATAAGTAAAATAAAATGTATTATAATTTTTAACATAAAACAATTAAACATTTTTACAACCAAAATGTTAAAAGTATAGTTTAAATGACCCTCCCTAACTTAAAAAAGAATTGTTGTATTTGGTAAATGTATACATTGTTGAAATAATGAAACAATTGCATAACTATGAAGAAGAGATTACATTATTAGATAGATGTAGTTCATAAATGGAAAATAGTTAAAGAAAAATGGTTGGAAGATAAATTGACGATGATAAATTATTCAAGAAGTATTCTCTTCCACTTCATTTCTTTGTTTCCACATAAATTTTAAGAAATTAATTACCAAAATATTATTAATGATCATAATTATTTGTATGAGTTATATGATGCAATTGTAGGAAGTTTCTCGATTTAATTAATATAATTTTTGCATAATCATTTAAGATACATTAAAATTATGTAAATAATATATTATTCATTACAATGTAAATAATATATTAATCATTTAAGAATATTTTAGTAAATTTTAGAAAATTTTAATAAATGTTATTATAAATATAAACGTATTTATATTTTAGTTTAATGGAAGATACATATTTGATACAATTTAGATACATTTTTAAAATGTTAATATATTAATAAAAAATTATATAATCATTTACAAAATGATACATTAATGTTAATTATTATTAAAATTATATAAATTATATATTAATTACTATAATGTAAATTGTCGGATAATGCATGTCTCTATAATTATAATTATTTAATGTATTATAAGAAGCTAAAACATAAACATACAATTATAATTATTAATATTATTTTTTAATAATTTAATTTATATAATTTTAATAAATGTTAATTTTATTATACTTTTATTTAGTGAAATACATTATTTATTGTTTTACTTATCAAATAGTATAAAAAAATATAATTTTATTTATCAAATTGCATAATAAAATAAAATAAAGAAAAAAATAACAATGTAAATTAATAAAAATAGTTTTAAAGTAAAACAAATATAGTAACATGTTTTTAATTTGTGTAATAATAATAATATTATTATAAATATAAATTACATTGATTTTATAATTGCATGTTTAAAATTTATAAAATAATATTATCTAAAAATATTATAAAACATTTAATAAATATTTTTTTAAAAACAAATTTATCATTAAAATTATTTTATTATAAAAATTATAACTTTTTACATATTTTAATTTTTTATATTAATAATATTAGTAAAAAACATAAATAAGAAAAAAATAATATTAATAAAAAATAAAAAATTAAATACATTAATTTTTTACATAATTACGCTAAAAGCGTTAAACGAGTATGTGAGTCTATATCAATAAAAACTCGGCAAATTTAATTTGAAGTTTTGGTGAAGGCTAACTTTATGTTTAAATAAGAATGAGATAAAGACTAATCTATTCACCTTGATAACTTTTTTTTTATTTGAAGAACTATTTATTAAAGAGTTGTTTTATTTTTCTTTAAGATTATTTAAGAATCATTGTTTGTAGTTTATGAAAGAACTAAGTAGGTTTTATTATTGCATCAATAAAATAATAAATTATATATAAATATATAATATTTACTATACTTTTATAAAAAAAACAAAACAAAATAACATGCACAAGTTTAGTAATCACACAAGTACAATAATAATAAACACCAAACACATAGGGGGGATGGTGCAAGAAATCGAGGTGGCGAAAAGCGAGAAAATGAGGTGGCGAATCGCGAGGAGCAAAGGATTGAAGGCTAAAAGGTGTTGCGGGGAAGAACACAAAGGCATGATATGTCGGAGGACGACACCGACAATCAGTGGGATCGGGCAACAGAAGCAAAAACTCGAAGCAAGGAAAATTGGAGCGATGAACTAGAGCGAACGGTTCCACTTGAAGTATTCAGGGAGAAGATCAAGAATGGATGGTCAGTCTATGGGAAATCAGGCAAGGACACAAGAGCATAAATGTATAGACCACAATGGGTGTTGGAGAACGGTATCTGGGTGGATAAGTGCCACCCCTACTATCAACCTAAGAATCGATCAGAAGCTGAACCCAAGCGAAGGAGGAATCGTCCAAGGCAATTTGATCGTTTAGGGCCCCCATGGGTCAAACCTTATCGATAGACTAAGGCCAATGATAATTGGGGAGGAAATCAAGGATCAAATAGGCGGGGCAAGCAAAATTATAGAAGATCGAATGGGTGGTTCGAGAAAAAGCCAAGGGTGGATAGAGACACGACTAAGAATTGACGCCAGGGAGATGAGAAAAGGATGCCAATCTGCAAGACAACCATGAACGCTGGTTCAAAAAATTCAGGCAAAGCAGATAGTGGTAAGTCCCTTCCTATCCCGATACCCTTGATTTCTGTGAGAAATGAAATAGTCAAAAGAATGCGGTATTCACTTCAAGAAGTGGGTATGTTTGCTAAATGGGGTGGCGAAGGCCATAAGAACTGTAAAATCATGGAAAATTGGTGCATTAAAACTTGGGGAGAGAAAATAATAGTGAAATCCCTTGAATATAACTAGTTTTTGATTACTTTCCTTGATCAAAAGGAAAAATATAAGGCTCTAAAAGCAAGGCTGTACTTTTTAGATGGGACTCAATTGCACCCCATAGATTGGCGCTTGAATTTTGACCCAAGGAAGGTAGGGCTCGAGGAAAGTGCGGTTTGGCTTAGACTGTACAACTTGCCCTCAGAATACTAGATGGAAGAATCTCTAATGGAGATTGGGAGACAGTTGGGCAATCTCCAATTTGTAAATAATATTCAAGAGGATCTAGAAAGAGGGTCTTACTTCCGAATATGTGTATCGATGGCACAGGGCACAAAATTGCCAAAGGTGGTGGATCTTATCTCAGAATCGGGTCCCTGGAGGTAAGAGGTGATCAGGGAAGATTGCCTGCAAATATGCCCCAAATGCAAATCAGTGGAGCATGGCAAGATTATATGCACAACATGGGTTGAGGTCAATAACCCCAATCTGTATATGGGGAGAAAGGGCCAGAAATAATGATGGAGAAAAATATGGAGACATGGCCATCAACTGAAAATCTGGAAAAGGAATTGATAGAGTCAATAAGGCCAACAAAATCAGATACTAAGGGGGCAGGATTGGGAGGTAGAAGTTCGGTGGATCCATAGGTGGAAGAAAGTCAAAAAAAAATATTGGCTAGTCCAATATGATCGGCCAATCATCTTGGGCTTGGATACCTAGTTTAAGGAGGGCTTTCCTCATCTCACAGACATCAGGACTAGGAACCAATTGATGGAACTCATAAGGAGGAGAATGATTGAATTGGGGTCAGAGGACCCAGAGGCGGCCCAAATGATAGACCACACTAGCATCAAGGATCCAGAGGAAGGAATGGAAGAAGGCTAGGATCAGGGAAGCATGGGTTCAGAGTCAAATTGTGATGAAAGCTTTGAGGAATATCAAGAGGTCATCCTGGCCGAAAGAGGGATTGAGAAAATCCCCTCCAACAAGAAAATTCCAAGGATGAAATCTGCTAGTCAAAGAGGACGCAAATCCAATAGGGAAAAGCTAACAGTGGAAGGATTAGCCAAAGGCCAAACAAAGCTGGGCCAAACGATCCTCAAAAATGGAAAGGGACTCCCCCTTCCCGGGGAGCCATGAGAATCATAAGTTGGAATGCTAGGGGATTGAATGCCCCTAGCAAGTGGTGTCACTTTAGATGCCAAGTAAATAGCAGCAAACCAGATGTATTGCTCATTCAGGAGACAAAATGGAGTAGGGAAGAACAAGAGAATTGGATGAAGTATTGGAAGGGTTGGGAAGGGATTCTCAAGGAATCAAATGGGGCTTCTGGTGGATTGGGAATAGTGTGGAACCCAACTACAGTATGTTGCAGCTTCCTAGAATCAAACTAGAATTGGATAATGGTCTCAGTAAGAACATACTAAGGGAATGTAGAATTCAAACGAATTAATGTATATAGACCTATAGCCTCAGCAGACAAGTGAACCCTTTGGGCAACAATCTCGACTTCCCTGAGATAGTTAAAAGAAGAAAAAATTGTAATTGGAGGGGATTTCAATGCCACCTTGAACAACTCGAAAAAGCGGGGAGGAATGAGAACTCTCACCAGGCCTCAACTGGACTTCCAGGACTTCGTGGACAATAATTCACTAAGGGAGATACCAAAAAAAAATGGAATATTCACCTGGACAAATAGAAGAATGGGCCACACCGAAATTGTAGAGAAACTGGACAGATTCCTGGTGGCTAGGGATTGGAGTCAAGGGGTGAATTTGATGGAAGCTACAATTTTACCTTGGAGTGGCTCAGACCATTTCCTGATCCAACTTGCAATTCAACCGGACAATTTTAAGGGTGGCTCGCCCTTTTGATTCAAAAAGATGTGGCTGAGAGACCTGAATCTACTAGACCAAATTTTGACATGGTGGAAGGAAGTTTGGGTAGGTAACCGTTCATGCTTATTTTCGTTTCAGAAGAAACTCTCCCATACCAAAGCTAAACTACGGGTCTAAAACAAGGAACATTTCAAAAACATATTTGAAGAAAGTGACAAGATAGAAAGTGAGCTTAGGGCTTTGAATGAGAAAATAATAGAAAAGGGTATGGGGCAGGAATAATTCCTCAAAGAAAAGGAGTTGCTAAATTCTTAGTCTAAGATTTTGGCAAGAATGGAATGTTATTGGAAACAAAAGTCCAAAGAATTATGGCTTTAAGAAGGAGACAAAAAAACCAAATATTTCCACAATACAACCCTGGTCAAAAGAAATATAAATATGATCACAGACCTAGTAAAAGAGGATGGGTCCCTAGCCAGAAATGAACAGGAGATCAACCAGGAGGCTATCAAATCCTTTGAGACCCTGTTCGAGCGGGAGGAGCAGCAAGTAGGGAGACCCAAGGAGGATTTCATTAGAGGTATTCCAAACACTATCTCAAAGGCAGAAAATAGAGAACTCACTAAACCAATTTGTATGGAGGAGGTAAAAAAGGTAACCTTCCAGCTTGGAGCAGATAAATCCCTAGGGTCGGATGGTTTCTCGGCCTTCTTTTATCAGAGTTGTTGGGAAATAATCAAGGAGGACCTAGTCAAAGCTATGGAATAATCAAGAAGGAAAACCACAATGCTCAGAGCAATGAACCGCACCTTCATTGCACTCATTCCAAAAAAGAAAGAGGCCAATTGCATGGGGGACTTCAAGCCAATCTCCCTATATAATACAATATACAAAATAGTAACTAAGGTAATTGCTAACAAACTCAAGTTGGTAATTGAAAAAATCATATCAAAGGAGCAAAGCAGCTTCATCCTGGGTAGGTCGATTGTAGAAGGCATAATAGTGGCACATGAAACTTGTCATACGGAAAGGAAGTTAAGACAACAAAGTATAATTCTCAAATTAGATATTTTAAAGGCCTACGACCAAGTGGACAGACAATTTTTGTTGGATGTTCTGATTGGGTTCAAATTTGATAGAAAGCTAGTGAAGTGGATTAGTAGCTGTATAGCAACCCCAAGATTCTCAATTTTGATTAATGGAGTATCCCAGGGTTTCATTAATTCCTCTCAGGGACTAAGGCAAGGGGATCCACTATCCCCCTTCCTCTTCATCATAATGGCAGAAGCTCTCAGTAGGAAAATCAGCCAAGCTAGGCTGGATAGATTGTGGAAAGGTATTGAAGCTGCACCAAGGGTTGGGGAAAGCACACACAAACAGTTCATTTATAAAACCATCCTGTTCGAACAAGCCTCAAGGACAAAGGCAAGGAAGATAAAGGAGTTGTTGGATGACTACAACAGGGCCTCAAGATAGGTTATGAATTGGAGAAAATATGAAGTCTTCTTCTTAAATGTCCAACCTAGCCTACAACGGGACCTTGCAAGGATTTTGGGTGTAAGACCAGCTAGCCTCCCTTGGAGATTCCTTGGGATGCCCCTATTTTTTGGGGTGAATCGTAAGGGCTTCTAGGACAGGCTAGTAGAAAATTGAAAAAAGAAGATGGAATTATGGAAGGGTAAATGGCTCACCTCAACAGGTAAGCTGCTCATGGTAAAAACCATCCTAGCAGCCATCCCAGTATACTCAATGTCATGCCTAAAAATCCCTGAGGGTATTGTGGATCAGTTTAATCAAATCATGCATAAATTCTTCTGGAATGGGCCGGAGGAAACAAACAAGGTTCCTTTTCTAGCATGGGAAAAGGTCTGCAAACTGCAGGCATTGGGTGAAGTAGGAATCAGATAGCTAAAGGTTATGAATCAGGAAATGGGCACTAAATTGGTCTAGAAAATGTATTCCAACAATTAGAAGTGGGTGAGAATTCTGAGGAGAAAATACATGGATTCAGATGACTCCAGTGGCTATAATTAGAACACTCAAACCGTCGAGAGGCTCGACAATCTGGAATTTCATATGTGAGAGTAGGGACATCATTTCCAAACATGTTACATGGGAAGTTCATAACGAGACAAGTGTCTCCTTTTGGGAAGATTCATGGGATGGATTCTCAAAGTTAGGAAATATGGCGAGTTTGGCAGCAATCAAAGCAGAATCACTCAAGGTTTGGGGTTCAAAGATGAGAGACTTTGGATGACAAGTATGGATCAATGGAACACAATAGTGGAGATGGAAAAACCTTGGTGAGCTCAATGCCCTTGACGCACAAAAAAAGGCCTTGGAATTGATCTTGAAAGCAAGGTCTATCCCTGCTAGTGAAGGGGATGACTTATTGAGGTGGGGAGCTTTAGCAGATGGAGAGTACAAAGTAAAGATTGGCTACAAGATCAAGGAAAGAGTGGAAGAAGGAAAAACCTGTCCAAATGCACTCTTATGGGGGAAGAACGTCTTGCCTAAAGCTAGGGTTTTTACGTGGCTAGCTACTTAGGATAAAATTCTAACGCAAGATAGGCTAGTGAAGCTGGGCTTCAGGGGTCCAAGTAGATGCATAATGTGCAAACAACAGACAAAAACAACGTCCCATCTTTTTCTTTCATGCCCTTATGCTGAATACTGCTAGAAGTACATGCTCGGGCTCCTAAGTTACCCATCCCCACTACCTTTGAACCTATGGGACTGGTTGTTTGCATTGTCAAAGAAGACCAATAAAGGAGTTTTTAGTAGCATATGGAAAATAGTGCCCTCCATGGTCTGCTAGGAAATTTGGAAAGAAAGAAATAGACACATTTTTCAAGAACAATCGTTGGGTAGAGAACTACTAGCAAGATGTCTGGTTAAGGCGGTGGTGGAATTAACAAACACAGTGGCAAAAAGGATAGCCTTTCCAAAAAACACCTTCTCTAGCTGAGATATCGAGCTCACCAACAAATTTACTGGACTCTGCATCCCTCCCATCATTGGAGTCATGGGGGCAAATCCGAAGGATGAAATTAGAAGAAGAACTGAGTGGCATAAACTGTTACCTGGATGGATCAAAGTAAACTTTGACGGAGCCTCCATGGGTAACCCTGGAGCGACAGGCATAGGCTGTGTGGCAAGAGACTCTGAGGGAATAGAGGTAGCACAAAAGGAAGAACACATTGGACAAGCAACAAACAATATGACATAATTTCGGGCAGCACTGTGTGGGCTGGAACTGGGAAAATCCATCGGGGTGATGAAGCTGCACCTAGAGGGAGACTCGCTAATTATTGTGAATGCTATCAGAAGTAATCACACCCCAAAATAGTTATTACGTAGATGGCTATGTCTGATTGGGAACCTCATCACCTCCTTCAAGGAATTCCAAGTCATCCACGTTTACTGCAAAGGAAACACAGTGGCAGATAGGTTGGCAAAAGGGGCAGTGGAGGAGGCAGGGTAAGACCAAGGAGGAGCTAACTAAGCACTGCCCCGTGTGAGGTGTCATTAGTAAAGGTAGGTGTTCAAAGAGGCAGCAGAAAGATCAAGTCATAAATGCGTGGTGGGATTTGGTCGGCATCCCGTATCTAATAAAACCTACAGCTTGTACGAATGGCATGCTTTGGGAAGCTGAAAGCATCACACTTGGCTCGAAGTCGTCCTTCATAGAGATAAGCAATCTATTCAAGACAACGATACGTCACCTCCAACTGTATACCTTGAGAATGTCAGATCCACATTTAGGAGGTATTCGTGCATAAGGATGATGAATTAATTTCGATGGAGGAAAGGTAACAAGTGGCTATAAGTGTGGGTGGCGATATTGGAAAGGCTACACCTGGAAGCCTAGCAACAAAGCGTCTGGTGCAAACAAGTGGGAAGAGGAAGTAAGATGGATACACCTGTTTTCTTGGAAACAACCACAACCATGGTACCATTCCAGGGTGAGGTGATGGATGTCAAGCTACGTGGGGTTCTCAGGGTAAAAGATAAGCTGGTCATCTATGCAGTGAGGGAGGTCCTAGGCCGTGAGTTTATTTGGTCATACCACAAGCACTGGCTCAACACAAACATCCCAATGATGTTCTTGGCTCTTGCACTCCATAGAGGCATGGCGAAGCTGAGGGCGAAGAACCTCTGCCAGCGTCTCTTCAAGCACATGTATCTGGGTGAAATTGATGTAGTGCTAGATAATGTCAAGGAAAACAGGTTGATTCCTTTGCCACAACATTATTACCTAATAAAAAGATGGGGTGCAAGGCCAATACCAAAGTTTCCAATTCTATCAACGGTGGAGCTTGAGGAATTGGAGGAATAGAGTGGGGACATCGACATAAACCTCAATTTCCTCCTGCACATGGCGGGTCTCCTTCCGCCCATGTCGAAGGTGGACCTGGGGAACTTCATGGCTCGTGAAGGGTTTGAGGTGGACAATGACAGGGAGGATGGAAACACCTTGGTGTCTCCTGTGTTACCGAACTTGAGAGAGGACTGGCAGGAAGAGGATGGACAGGATGTGGAAGAGATAGCCAACGACTTTGTGGACATAAAATGCAAACTGGAATGCCCAGTGAAAGCTTGGGCAACACACGCAAAACAAATGTGAAAGGAAGAGGAGAAAAGGGGTTCAAGACGAGAGGAATCAAGCCCCATCTTCACCGCTCTGCGTGGCCCTCGAAAGCTGAAAGAAAGGAAGGGCATGAAGCCCTGATGAACCTCTATGGCGTTGCTGATTAGCAAAAATAGTCTCTTGTTTAGACATATCGGGTACTAGAATGTATACAATTAGGAGGGTGGGACTGTTTGTTGACTGATAGTAGTAAATTTTGCTTAGTAGTTGGCCGATATGGCATTTTGAATTTGGGCAGAAAGGCTACCTGAACTTGGGTTGTAATGGCTTCATCATCTGTAAGTTTTTTGTTTGATAATTATGGCGCTGGCCCTAACCAGCTATTAACTTACCAAAAAAAAAAAAAAACATAGAATACTAAAAATAATCATTTTTTTGAAATTGTTATGTAATATGAAGATCCTTTCCTACTCTTTAATAAAATATTTTTAAATTTAAAAGTAAAATAATATAATACATTGAAAACTAAAAAAAATAGAGTTAATACATTTTATATTTTTGAAAAGAGTGTATAAGATCAAAAAAGTTTAAAAAAATATTTTATATTTAAAATTTAAGAAGAACAATGTTAAATAATGATAACTTTCAACGTTTTTATATATATTATTAATAAATATATGTATGCTAGTCATTATAACATATATGCCATATTAATATTAATTATTTAAAATATGCAAATTTTAATAATTGTACATTTTACATTTATAAAATAATATTTTTAAAATAAATTTATCATTAAAATAAATTTATCATTAAAATAATTTTATTATTTAAAAAACATATTTTTTTTCATATTTTAATTATTTTATATTAATAATATTAATAAAAACATAAATAATAAAAAATAATATTAATAATATATTAATAAAAATCAAAATACAAATTAAAAATTAAATACATTAAATTTTTTACATAATCATTATAACATATGACACATTAATATTAACTAGCTTATCTATCTTAATATATTAAGATATATATATTATACGCCGAGAGATATCATTATTTCAGCGTATTTTTTTTTCTTTTTTGAATTTAAAAAATATGCCTCGATAATGATATCTCTCGGTGTATAATATATATCTCTTAATATATTAAGATAGATAACCTAGTAGTAGACACGGCATGCACAACGCATTGAATAAATTAAGATCTTTAGGGTTATGATTAGAGTTAGCATTTAGGATTAGGATTTATATCATGGTTAGGGTTAGCATTAGGGTTAGGGTTTGGTTTAGATTTATGATTATGATTATGGTTAGGGTTTAGTGTTAAGGTTGGGTTTATGGTCATAGTTAGTGTGAGATATATGTTAGGGTTAGGGGTAGAATTATGGTTAGGGCTAGGGTTTGGATTATAATTATAAGAGGTTTCAGGTGAGGAATAAGGTTTTGGCTAGTGTTAAGGGTAGGGTTGGAATTACTATTAAGGTTTGGATTGAAATTATAATTAGGGGTAGGGTAAGGATTTATATTTGGTCAGGGCTATGGTTTGGGTTAGGGTTAGGGTCAAGGTTAGGATTAAGGTTAAGATTAGTATTAGGGTTAGGATTCGGTTTACGATTATGATTATGGTGAGGGTTAGGGTTTAGACTTATGATTAGAGTTATAGGTAGTGCTAGGGTTTAGTGTTAAGGTTTAGTGTTATACATTGAATAAATTAATATAATTAAGGATATGATTAGGGTTAAAATTTAGGGTTACGATTTATATCACGGTTAGGGTTAGCGTTAGGGTTAAATTTTATATCATGGTCAGGTTTAGCATTAGATTTAGGGTTAACCATTTGGGTTTATGATTATGGTTAGGGTTAGGGTTTAAGCTTATGATTAGGGTTATAGTTACAATTAGGGTTTAGTGTAAAGGTAAGTGTTAGCATAAGGTTTATGCTTGGGGTAAGAATTTTGTTCTATGGTTAGGATTATGTTTAGGGTTTACATTAATGTTCGAGTTAGGGTAAGAATTATGGTTAGGGTGAGGAAATGGGTAGGATTGGGATTATTATTATGATTATGATAAAATGATAGAATAATAGTTATGGTAGGTTTAAGTTCAAGATTAGGATTACTATTAATGTTAGAGTTCAAATAATGGTTACTGTCAGTGTTAACCTTTACCCCAAGCTTTATCCTATAACCCTAATCATAACTGAACCCTATTGTAACCCTAACCCTAACCCTAATTAAACCCTAACCATAGCCTAACCTCAACCCTAATTGAAGCTTAATCCTAACTAATCCATAACCCTAACTCTATCCCTGATACAAACCTAATCCTAATTAATCCTTAACCCTAACCCTAATTTTCATCTTGATCTATCTTCAATCATCTAAACCCTAACTCCAAACTTTATCTTAGAATTTTTATTGAACCCTAACCATAATTTAATCCTAATCCTAATCATATCCATCTCTCTATATACATATATATCTCCTCTCTATATATATACTATACATCTCCATCTCTCTCTCTATACATATATATCCCAATTTAATACATATGTACTTCTATCTATATTTGTCTCCCTCTCTACCTCTATATATAGCTTCCTATGTCTTTATATCCCTCCATAGATATCCGTCTTTGTCTCCCCCTCTTTATATATCTATTTCTCTCTCCCTCTCTCTCCATATCCATCTTCATCTCTATCTCTATCTTCCTTTCTATCTCTCCCCTATCTCTATCTCCTTACCTCTCCCTGCATATCTCTCACTGTTTCCCCTATATATTTCCTAATCTCTCTCTCTCCCTAACCCTAGCTCTAACCATTATTAAACCCTAACCTAAAATCTAACCATAACCCTAATCCTAACCTTGACCCAAGTAATAAACCCTAAGCTAAATTGAAGCTTAAAGATAACTTAATTGAACACTAACCCTAAACTCTAAACCCTAACCCAAATTAAACCTAAACCCTAACTCTAAATCCTAAACCTTAAACCCAAATTAAACCTAAACCCTAACTCTAAATCCTAAATCTTAAACCCAAATTAAATCCTAACCTTAACCTTGATTAAATCCTAACCTAACCCTAATTAAACCTTAACCATAACCCTAAGCTTTATCCTAGAACCCTAACCCTAACCCTTACTAAACCTTAACCCAAATCGAACACTAACCCTAAACTTGATGGAACCCTAACATCTATACTAACACTAATTAAAACCAAACCCTAACCATAACCTAACCTTAATTAAACCTTCAATGTAATCATAAGATTTATCCTAGAAACCTAACCCTAACCCTTACTTATCCCTAACCCAATTTGAATTGTAACTTTAATCATTATTGAAGACTAATCGTAATTATATTCTAACCTTAGTCCTAATTAAATCATAACCCTAATTGGACCCTTACCCTAACCCTAACCTTTACTAAACCCTAACCCAAATTGAACCATAACCCTAATTGTAATTAAACACTAAACCATATTGTATTCTATTCCTAACCCTAGTTAAACCATAAACCTACAAAAAATAACCATAATTAAACTCTAACATTAACCCTAATTGGACCCTAACCCAAATCTAACTATAATATCAACCCTTACCATGGCCCTAACACTAACCCCAAGCTTTAATAGAACCATAACCCTAACCCTTACACAAACCCTAACACTAATCTTAATTTATAACTCCTAACTCTAACCCTAATATAAATCTAACCTTAACTCTAACCCTCATTGAATGCAAACCTTTTAACCCTAGGATTATATTAAAACCCTAACCCTAACCCTATTAAAACTCAACCTTAATTAAGATTGATCCCTAGCTCTAAGCCTAACCTATTGAATCTTCACCCTAATTGAAACCAAATAACAATCCAAAGCCTAATTGAACCCTAACCCTAATGCTAAACCCAAGCTTTATTTTAGAACCCTAACCCTAACTAAACCTTGACCTAACTTCAATCCTAGTTATAACCCTAATTGACCTCTAATTCAATCCTAATAAAAGCTTAATCATAGCTGATCCCCAACCCTAACCCTATCCCTAATTCAACCCTAATCCTAATTAATCCTTAACCCTAACTGTAATTGTCATCCCGATCTATCTTCAATCACCTAAACCCTCCAAGTTTTATCTTAGAATTTTTATTGAACCCTAACCTAATTTAATCCTAATCCTAATCATATACATCTCTCTCTATATACATATATCTCCCTCTCTCTCCTCTAGGGAGATATACATATATATCTCCCTCTCTTTATATATGTACATATATATATCTACATCTCTCTCTAATATACATATATATCCTAATTTAATATATTTGTACTTCTCTCTATATATATCTCCCTCTCTCTATCTCTATATATAACTTCCTATATCTTTCTATCCCTCCATAGATCTCCCTCTTTTTGTCTCCCCCTCTTTATATCTCTATTTTTCTCTCCCTCTCTCTCCATATCCATCTTCACATTTATCTCTATCTCTATCTTTCTTTCTACCTCTCTCCTATCTCTATCTCCTTACCTCTCCCTACATATCTCTCACTCTTTCCCTTATATCATTTCTAATCTATCTATCTCTCTCTCTCCCAATCACTCTCTCTTTCTATATCTCTCTACTTATCTATTCTCTCTATATTTCTCTCCCTCTCTCTCTTTCTCTCCCTATATATATCCCTCTCTATCTAAACCATCTAATTTTTCTAATAGTTGATTCACACAAACGTCACATGGTATATGTGTAATTATTCCGAATGTAGCTTGGACTCTATGTGTGATCCAATATTTTGAGTATTATTATTGACCAATTTTTTATAACACTTTCCTAATGCAATTATATGAAATTATAATGATAGAGTTTCAAAGTTAAGAGCGGGTGATAGAAAAAATGTAACCACCTACAAAATACTTGCTTTTGCTTATTAAATTTGCCATACCATTATTTTCTTTGAAATAATGATCATACTAAAATATCTTCAAAATTATCTTCAATCACCTTTCCTTCCTTAGTAATACTTCTTATACAAGAAAATAAATGAAATAAAACCACAATCTCTTATATAATTAATGTTGATAGACATTCAACAATGACGTGAATGTATTAACAAAAAAATCATATCTTTTTATCTTAAATTTGACAATCATTTACCTATCAAAATTTTAATATTTAATAATAAACATAACATTTCCATCAACATCTTTGACATTTTTAAATAAATGTATTTAAGATATCTATTCTGACTTTATAAAATCCCATTAACAATTTTTACGACCAACTACCATAATAGGAGTTACAAAACTACAAGAGATCTCACATAAAGAAAAAGAATACATTTTACTTTAACAAAATGTATACAAATGAATATTTCTGGTGTTATTATAGTTTACAACAATGTGCTATAATCCCTTACACTCCAAATCCAGAACCCAAATATACTCTCGGCTTTCAACTCGTTAATCTCATACTCTCAGCTCTCATATTAAAATGAGCTCTCAAAGGTGTGAATGTGAGTGAGTGCAAGTATATACAATAGTTGCGTGGAAGACATAATCATCACAAATTACTCCACCGTTTTCTGCACAAACATTGAAATGAAGAGTAAACGATTTTTTTTGTTATCAATGGAAGTCTCATTGGAAGATAAAATGAAGGGCTTACCAAATGCGAGTTCTGCCATCCAAATCGATTTCCTTCCACGCCAATCTGCATGAAATGTAGACACAATGTTAGCCATTCCATTGACAATGATTTAAAACTAAAGCATCAAATAATAAGTTATAACCCATCTCTTTGCAGTCGAATTCCTGGACCCAAATTTCAACCACGTTGGTGTCAACATAAATAATCTCCAATCGGTCCAAGCAAAGTTCACCAGTTATTGGGATGGGAACGGTTTCAAAGCACTGAGCCTAAAAAGCGGTTGTAACATCTAGGCCTGGATAGACTACGATCACCTGAAAGCCAAGCTTAATGTGACTATCACATTCACGAGTCTACACAAACCGCAGAGGCCTCTCATTTCTCTCTACTTAGACTTGTTGACTGTTGTTGAAGAGGAGATGTACGTTGGGTTTTCAGCAACCACGAGGAACTTTTTGGAAGACCATTATGTTCTGGCCTAGAGCTTTAACACCAATAGAACCGTGCCACCTCTAGATGTAAGAGTTCTCATTTCCTTCGCAAACGATGATTCAAATCGGATTCTCGTAAATTGAACATGGTAAAGCTCTTTGTATTGGGCATGTGATGGTAGCTCATCACTGGAAAACAAGTGACGGCTCTTTCTTTCACTTCTACCTACATAGAACATAATTGACGACTTTAGAAATCCACTTGGTGGAGAAGATCAGTTGGAATTCCATGGTTTCTGACATAGAAAAATCCCCATTCTTTGTAGGCTTCTCTGACCGCCGCTAAGGAAGGCTTGTTTTGAAGGTAGTATAGCCCTTCACCATTAAAGTCAGATGGTTTTTGAATGTTAAAGGTGAAGTCTTGTGCTATGAAACCATCTGTGGGATTTGTAGACGAGCCCTGCAATTGCAGTAAAATCAAACAGTTGATTACGATCGAGGCAACAAATATGCAAATTGCTTTCACTACCACTACCATTGGCTATCGTTTAAGTTTCACCTCCAACGATGACCATGATGGTGCTTCGTCTTCCTCTATTAACAGCTAGCAGGAGAATACGAATCAAATCTTTTTGCTAAGACCGTTACTTCTGCTGGCCTCTTATAGGGGCCTGCTGCCATTATAAGGTTACACCTCTCAGTGTAATAAATATTTAATATACGTTATAAATAAATTTCATAATTTATAATTATAATATGATACTAGATTTGTTAATATAATGCATTTTTTTAATATGCTAATGAATATCATTTAATTTACAATTGAAGGATTTAGAATAAATTTAGAAATATAAAATAGAAAATAATAGATAAAATTTGATAATTGTAAATGTAGACTTTTTCTACCACATCCCTATATTTCTGAAGGGATTTTCCTTTCCGAGGCATTATTGGCAATAATGTCTTATTTTTATGATTGGCATATTTTTTCACTCATGGGTTCAAGCTTTTGCATAGGATAAAGCCACTTGTTAGGCCTACACAACTATAATCAAGTCTGAGGACTATACTCAAGGCGTGATGCACCAAAATGCCATGTGGTGGCTCCGCACACCAAGTAAAAATAATGAGCGGTGTTTTCATTTCATCAAGCACTCGCCCTCCTGCGAGGCAGGTGTCAAAGTGGCACAACCCGAAGGAACTTTTAAGCATCACGACGGTGTCTAGTGCACGGTTGGCCAGAACTTTTAGCAGACAAAGGGTGGACACCAATGAGTGGCCTACTCGTGTACATCTTAGGAATGAATTCTCATCATTAATGCTTAATTATGAAGGCTCCCAGGTGGTTGCTATTCAAATCATGAAGGAATAGATAGCATCATCACCCTCATTGGGGGTTGCTCATGATTGCCTAGTATGGTCATTTCAATAGTCTAGATGGAGGTGAGGTTGACAAGCACATGAGTGGGGAATATTTTTGGTTGTGATGGTTCCCATCTCGTTAGGGATGGATTTTCATATTTAAGCCATGCATGAAATTGTGGAGAGGGTTCTTCTCTAGTTATTGAATCACTTAGTACATAACTCACAAGGAATTTTTTTTTTTTGTAACATACAAACCTTAGTATGTTATTTTCCTTAAAGAATAGGGACTAAATACATAAGAATTGTTTCATTTTTTCCTTTCCTATGTGTTTAGCTATATTTATTTACTTGAATTCATACTTTGTGTCTATCAAAGTGTTTGCGGTGGTAATTCATTCCTTGCAATTTTAAAAAAAATTAGTTACTTTAATGTGTGTAGAGTTGTGGACCATGTTTAATACTCTTTCGAATTTCTACAAAAATTGATTTAATTGAGATTTTATTATGCTATATTATGTTTGAAATGCTGTAAAAGCTTGGTGCATCACCTTAAAATAGTATGTTTTATGCATTCTTTTTCATCCCTTCTCTCTTTTTCTCCCCTAGTTAACACAACAAAGATTCAGCTTCTAAAATCCAAGAGGTTGTTCTGCAAAGCGCATCGTCCCCATTTGTAGAACTTCCCATAAATTGTATCTCCTAAGTGTTAGCTTTATAGATCAACAACTTTTTCTAGCACACTTGGTGGGACCGATAATACTTTTAGCTGGTGAAGAATCAGGTTTATGAGCCAGAGGCCCATCACCAGATCATTGACAGTGTGTAATCCTGGATTACTTTTACCTCCATTGGTGACTGTTGAATGGGAAAGAACTTCAAGAAGTGGAGCAACACAAACACTAGTGAAAGTTCAAGCACAACAAATGGCTGCTCCAGGACCACCCAAAAACTTTGTAGCAGAGAATAGTGATAGCCCACTCATTCCTCTAACCCCTCTAGCAGTGTGGGATCCTATTCCTACTAACACACTATAAAGCACTCCCTAATTTCACAGGAGACAATTTCAAGACATCAATGGAACATCTGCAAGATGTTGCAGACATGTGCATTGTTCATCATGTGATAGAGCAGAATGTCACCTTAAAGTTGCTCACTACTTCCTTTAAAGGGAAAGTGCTAGACCGGTATAGATCCCTAGCCCTTAATTCAATTGCTACATGGGATCAACTCAGAGATAACTTTTTTGAAAGATTTTAAAAGAAGGGTGACCGATCTTCCTTACTCCAACAACTAATAACCATCAAAATGGCTCCTCAAGAAGCTACCACGAATTTCAACACCAAGTTTCTTAAGACTTGGCAAAGGATCCCCTTAATAGCTAGACCCCTAACGAGTATGGCTCTTATTTTCTACTTGAAGGCTTTCAACTCTGATACCGACATAATGATTCGGTCATTAGGAGGACAAAACCCTCTATATGCATATTACTTAGTTGTTAGAGCTAAGAACAATCTTATAGCTATTGGAAATCTCCCTCCTCGGACACCCATGTTGGTTTTCCTTGAGATACCACCTCCACCACAAGAAGATGCTCCTAGTGCATCTGCCTCACCTCCCTCAATGTATGTGTATCCTATTGCATAGACTAATGCAGTTGTGTTGATGGTGTTTTCTGCACAGCAACAACTCAGACAGAATATAATATCCTATCTCTCTTGAAAGTTAAATCTTTATGGGAAAGAGATAACCCCAAGGTCTCTAATGTCAGGTCTTGACAATGCAGTGAAACAACTCAGAGATAATGTGAAAATGTTGGTAATCACAAGGGAACCTTACTACGAGCAGAGCTGGATTTCCAACTTATCAGATATAAGCAATAGATTGATACTCAGATTCTTAAATGCAACCCAAATAATAAAAGAAATAGCAAAAGATAAAGAGTTCCAGAGATAATCTTAAAACTACTTTTAATACTAAGACTGAAAATGCCAAAGGATAAGATGCTCAAAATGGACCAATCGCTCATAAACTATTTTCTGCTTAACCCAGATGAATCTGCAACTCCACAAAAATAGTGCAATCTTCTAAGGTATTGAAAGATTTTCAAACCATGAACATTCACTCAGTCAACCTTACAGCAATTGAGATGAATAACTTTCACAATTGAACTAAGCACAAATATAAGCTTAGGCTAACTTTGCAAAGCAGCTAACAATCAGCTAACTGCAAAAAGTATGGACTAGAGATCGCTACAACATTCCAAACATGAAACCCTAAGCATTATCAAATCATCTAACCATAAACCATAAGCAATTTGAAAGATAGAATAACAAGAACCATGCCAGATGAGACTCCAAAAGATAGATACCAAACACAATATCTCTCTTATATTATATCATCCAAGATAGCAACAATTCCAGTTCTTCTGCTACAACATTTGCTTTGAAAATAAACCCTAACTTGCTCGGATACCACGTAACTATTCTGTTGATCTACCTATCCTTCTATCTCTATTTTCTAATTTTTTGTCTACTGTTCAAATGGGGCAACATGCCCGCTTTTATAGAGAATCAACAAGATAGGTCGGCCCAAAAATTATAATTTTACAATAAAACATGACCTAAAATAGGTCGGCCTTCAAGAATAATTCGATTACATGAAATGTGCCATAGCACCAATTTCATCCAAAACCACCAAAGTGTCAAAAGGGGAGAGCCCAATACATGTAAATTAATGGGAAGCACAAATATCAATATAACCCTATATAATCACTCCCCATCTTTGTCTTTAGTTTTATCCTTTTCAGCATGTACGGCCAGCAAGACCTTATCCAACTCAGCAACCGGTGGCACAGGCAAAACCCTAATCCTTCTCTCAAGAATCTTGATATTTTCCCTTGCCTGTCCAACCGTACCATCCCAATCAGCCTTATTGGTCATATACCTGTCAATAACTACAATGTATGTTGCTGCATCATCCAACTGATGTTCAGTAATCGGCCCTTCACTGACTGGAGAATATATATCTCTCCACCATTCCCTAGGCTGCTCCAAACTGAGATGCTTCAGAGCAAACTTCTTCCTTCTAGTCATGACTTCGAAGAATGCAATGCATTTGTCATACACATTAGTCAGAGCATCTTCAATTTGTTTTGCATGTTTATTGACCTTCTTCAAGGCCCTCTGTCTCATGAGCAGGATTTCAAACCATTCCCAAGGTTTAGAAACCCTTGGAAGAGGAAGAATTCCACATCTTACCAATTCATCCTCGGTGAATCCCATAATTGTAGTAACCTTCTGGAGTAGGAGGTTAGTATCTTCCTTATCTTGATCCAACACAGTCGTCAGCAATGTCACCGACCTCATAGCATCCCCTGTAGTGGACAAAATGTCCTTGATGGCCTCATCCCCTTTTGCTTGAACACCTTGCAACCAAGTGACTGTAGCATGTGAGGTGCCCTTCATCTTTTCTAACTCGGAGATTGTCTCTTGGGGAAGGAATCCTGTAGCAGAAGAAGAGGAACCAATAGCCTGCAAAAGTTTCATCAATTCCTGCAAGTATCTTTTCAGTTTTTCATTTTCCCTCTGTAATTCATGTCAGGTCTGCACTGCTTTCTTTAATCTCCTCACAATCACTGCACTGGAACCCTCATATTCTTCAATATCTTGCTCTACAGTAGCACGTCCCAAATCAATAGTCTGCACATTATAATCTTGGGCAGTCACATTGTCCCTATCTTTGTTGGGAGCAGGGGTAGCAATATGAGCCACTCTATTACCTAATCCATCTCTTTCAATTCAAAAGACAACCCTTGCTTTCTTCTTAGTTTTCCCCTTCTCCACATTGGCCATAAGGACATCCCAATTAGGAGGAGCATCCTCCACTATTACCATTTTACTCTTTAAGCCTTTCTCCAGCCAATCCGGAATAGTGGACCCAGTAGGTACTGTGCTTTGTCTATCCTATTCTTTCTCTTGTTGATCAACAGGTGCATGCCTTTCCACACTTGGACTTCTAGGAACATCCACAGTTGGATTCTCCTCCTATTGCAATTGTCCTCCTCTACAACCCGGGGTGGTGATGAAGTTTTAGTCACTACTTCCTCTTGTTGAGGGGATTTATTCACTTGCTCCTTTGCAGGCGAATCTTCATATGCCACCAAGGGAGACTTCAATACCTTATCAATTTCTGCTTCTACCCTAAAGAGATCTCCCTCTTGAAATTCCTCTTCTTGCAAACCCTTAGGACTTTCACCTTTCTTTGGTTCTTCCTGTTGGCTACCAGCATCCTGAGAGATAGAGACATTCACCGGCTCAACAACAAGAATGTTGACCGAGACCTTCTCCATTGTTGCAGTGTCCTTTGGGGAAGGAGTCCTTGACCTCCTCATGTAAACTTGTGTCCTTTCCCCCGAACTTTCCACCTCTACCACTGGTGGCTTAATTACTTTGTCAATCTTAAGAGTCTCTTCCCCTTTTTGTGACAATCTTATAGTTCTTCTTCTCTTTTCAAATGGTGGGGCACTTTCAACCTCCCCTACTTCTCCCTTATTCTTCTCAACTTCTTTCCTAGAGGCATGTTTCCTCTTCTTAGCAACTGGCTTCCTTTGTTTTCCTACCTCTGCCTCCTTCTCTGGTTGGACTTCCCTTACCTGAATTTTGAAAGGAGAATCTACCTTTCCTTTGCCCTTTTGTTCTGGCTCAAGTGACCCCTCAGAAGCAGAATGGGACTCCAAATCTCCCATCAGCTCATAAGTGCATGGAACACCCTCACTTTCTAGTTCTAGAATTTTGTGCTTCAGCCACATCTTGGTGTACTTAATTACTGGGGCCATGACCTGATCCAAATCAATCTTTTCCTCTTCCAACCAATCAACTTCTCCAACCGGTTTATCTTTTACTGCCTCATAAACGTGACCCTGGATCACATTTCCATCTTCCTCAATCTGATCCAGGATGGCCCTTATATTATACAGCCTTACCAAGTCCACTGGTAGTCTAGAAAACTTCTTCTTCCTTACCTCAAACTCATCAGCGAGGTTAACCCAATAATCCTCAATATGAGGTTTATGGCTAAAATCCTTGTTGGCCTTCTTTTGAGCTTCACCACTTATATCAAATCTTGTTCTCTGGGTGTGGAAGGAAAGACCAAGATTACCCATCTCCTCCTCCAAAGCATGAGCAGATTGAATGGAGGCACAAACCTCACCCATTCCTATCTTCAAAGGGAAATCATTCCCAAAACCCGGCTTATGCATCTCTCCCTTTACAATATTATCAAAATCACAGATTTGCCTAACAACTTCTAACAAAATGATGTGATTCGTAGGATACCTTGGCAATTTGTAGGGGGCCCTCTGAAAACCATCAATTTTGATGTATGAAAAGGTGGGGAACTGAATAAACCAAGCTCCATACCTTCCTATCAATTATTTTTCCTTGTCTGAGATTCTAACATGCTCTGCACCCTGGAGCAATCTAGTGATATACATAGTGAAGGCATCATTTGATCTCCTATAACTCCCACCAGTCAAGTGCAACTGTGGATATACCTCGTAGATAGCATCCTGCCCAAAGATACCTCTAGTGCTCAACCCCTTATATGGATGAAGTCTTGCCAACGAATACACTAGATAGGAAGTCATAGTAAAAGTCTTGGTTTGCAAGACACTACACAACTGCTCATGGATCACATTACTGATGGCACCTGCCCAGTGATAATCAAATCCCTGCTCCATTCTAGCAATTATATGGAACATCCAAGTCTCAAAAATCCTTGCACTTTTCAATCCTACCAACTTGCTGAGAAGGGTGATTACATTATAATATTCTCTATTGAACTTAAGCCTGAACAGTTGCTTAGGCAACTTAGAGAAGTGAGATTTAGGCTTCTCCAGCCAAGAGTTAATCACCTGTTGGGACTTAACCATGTCTTCTTCATAAAATTTCTTAGCCCCATCCTTGTCAAAGCCTACCACATGGGATCTATCAGGCATGTCAAAGGTTGCAGCAATGGAGACTGGACTGAATCCTGCAAGAATCCTACCTTGAGGGCCAACAATCCTCTGTGTATTCCTATCATAATTCTTGGCACACTCTAGCAGTAGCTCATAACACTACACTGTAGAAGGAAAGCCTGCCACATGGGCCAATCCGGAGTCCACCATTCTCCTTGATAATAGAGGAAGGTTAGGTGCTGACATCTCAGTCTTGAATTCCTCGTAATCCCACATGCCAACATTCGTGTCTGTAATTCCTGACCAAATTGAAGTCAGCCTACTCTTAGGAACTCTACTCCTCATATCCATCTTAACCTTTTCTGCATCTGAGATGGCAGATGCCTCTGCACCAAGGTCAGTGGCCTTTCCCTTACCTCGACCAGCAACATTCTATCCTGATCCCGCCTGCAAACACATAAAGATAACATAAAATTAGATCCATCAAAAGCAATAAGTGAAAAATGATCATTATCTCAAAGTTCGAGATTCAACCCCCCTCGCGGATTCTGCACTAGGCAGGATTTTTGGGAAAATCCAGGCCAAGCAGATTCCAGCGAACCAAACAAACTAAATCCCAAAATATCATTTAAATCACCAACTCGTCCAAGGAAAAGCATTAAGAATACTTAGCATAAGCTCCTTAAGTTAATCAAATGTATTACCAAGAAACCCACAATCTGTAATCATCAAATTTAACATCACCCAAAAACATCCAGAAGAATCCGTCAGAGATGGATTCTGGCGAAATCAACAATAGTCCTGACTAACTCGGGGAAAATGAAGGGATACGAATTGTTCGGGAAAATCTGAATGGAACGGATTTTGGCGAAGCTAGATATAATAGTATCAAAAGCTCATTATCGGTAAAATAACCCGACCGCGAACCTTAGGAAAATCTGGATAGAACGGATTTTGATGAAGCCAAACAAATTCTAGTAGGAAGATGACAAAAGAAGAAGAGATAGAGCAATTGAGAAAATCCGAGGGAGGCAGAAATCCACGAAGACCTCAAAAACCCGAACCTGTCCAAATCTCGACTACTTTTGTCAAAGCAATTCAAATCACTCTGGATCCAAACCAGAAATCTGAAACCAACCCGACCTAAGACCTTAATGAATAAAATGTGAACTAACGACCCATTTCTCAGTAATTTCAAGAACAAACGGCCATGCCCTAGGTTGGGAACCCTAAATGTCTGCCATGAAAGCACAGATGACTCGGTGATTCACCAAAATGGAAAGCTCAAAGCCACAGCGAACCAAAGTCCAAACAAGAACCAACACCAGACCAAGCATAAACATCTGATCAATCAAAATGAACTGGTGCACGAGATAAAACCCCAAATGCATAATGATGATGCGCACCCAAAAGGACTAGGAAACCGTGAAAGACTCCCCAAGTAAAACGGTGAAAAGCAATCGAAAACAATAGAAAAAGGGTGCATATACATACCATGGAAGCGCAAAGATTATGATGAAGGAAATCGATAAATAACCGCTTGATGTAGACAGGATACAACCCACGCACCTCAAAAGCAAACAAATAGCTCAAATAACCTCGAGGATCCAAATACCCAGCAGAATACCAAGAACCTTAACTCAAAAGCTCGAATGGTAGCAGATGCACAACTCAAAATGATCAATCACTTCTCAAAATATCAATATGTCAAAGCCCCAAGACCTCGTACAAACGCCATTAATGCACCCGACAAGAAAGCCGCAACCACAAAAAATTTTGGGGATTCGACACAGTCGTGGATTTTGGGGATTCGACACCGCCACGGATTTTGGGGAAATCCGGGATGTGCGAACTTTCCCGAAAGTAGCACAAAAGGCCAATTTCGGACAATAAGAGGGAACCGGGAGAATCCGGCCCAGGGGGATTTTCTCGAAAATAGTGAAAACCCCGAGATAAAGCCAAAACTTCAAATTTTCAATAAGGCTCAAAAGAATGCCACTTCAATTGGAAAAATGATCGTTAAAGCACAAACCCAAGCAAGCAAGAAAAACCCCCCAAAAGAAAGGGTCAAAACACCAAGAGCGGAAAAAAAAAGGGTCCCCACATTCAGTGGGGTGTGTGTGCAAGAAGTGCACAACAAGTTGCTCCCACATCCTTCACTACAAAAGTGCGACATGAAGAATTTCTTGTGAACCTTTTCAAATGAGATACTTAACCTCAAAAGGTGGCAAGTTGCACTGCCTAAGCCCCCTTACCTAAATTTTCAAGGCAATAAACCTCCCTTCCATTATATATAATCAATACTATGGAGGGGCACGAGCAAATAATCAATCCCAACCTTCAAAACAAATAGTTTCAACCCCCACTGCACTTCAATCTGTATGGTTGAATCATAATAGAGAAATTGTATTTGGTAAGAATCATATGGCGGATGACTCAAATGCATGGTGTTTTCCATGCAATGACGTGCATA
Source organism: Sequoiadendron giganteum (assembly GCA_007115665.2). Classification (NCBI taxonomy): domain Eukaryota; kingdom Viridiplantae; phylum Streptophyta; class Pinopsida; order Cupressales; family Cupressaceae; genus Sequoiadendron; species Sequoiadendron giganteum. Next base: position 57,625,102 of record CM021106.1, on the reverse strand, counting down.
TGCCCTAGAATTTCCCTAGGGGTACTCCCCAATAGAGTATCTTAAAGCAACGAAATCAAGGAATCATTGTTGATACAATCATAGGTCCCTATCAGTCTTCAGGAGTGGAAAATGTTATCCTAGTGGCGCAAATGGAGGGAATGTCCCTTGAACAAGAAGGAGAAATTTCTTTGAACCATGTTCTATTTTCCTAGATGGAGGGAGAGGATGTAGTGTTCACCAATGATGCATCAATGTCCAAAACCCCTCAAGTTCAATCAGATTATTTAACCTTATCTAAAAGGAGATTGATTAGATAACATGTACCTTTATGTCGCAACCTAAGCCAATCCCTAAAAAGAGCTTGGAACCATTGGTAGTACTCCTAGTGTTCCAAAGGCATAGCAAGGTGACATTGAGCAAGGTAAAGGAGTCAAAAGCCCAAATATCTGGACCGCTCAATGTGGTGGAACAATTGAAGAAAGCCCCAGTCCATGTCTCTTTATGGGAAATTTTGGCTATCCTCGAGCATAAATCCTTGTTGTGGGAGGCTTTGAAAGAAGATAAACTACCATCACCAACTAATGTAGTCCTGAAAGACAATCAAGAGAAAGGAAAAGAGTCAGTTCAAGAGTCTTGAGCTTCAAGAGTTGTGGAATTCATAAACATAAAGGAAAAGGAGGAGAAGGAGAAGGTAAGTAGGCCAAAACCTACCCCATTTTTCTTGACCCTCATTGTAGGAGATAATATGCTACATAATTCTATGATTGAATCTAGTGCTAGCACCACACTCATGCCTAAATTGATTGTGGATTCACTAAAATTAGAATATGAGCCCCTTGATAGAGGAATCATGCAATTGGATGGAAAAAGGGTCCAGGCTATAGGTTTAATTAAAAATCTCCCTCTAACCCTATATTCATGTCCCAACATTATAGTCACCCAAGAGGTGGTAGTGATTAATATCCCCCCCACCCCATTTTTGGACTATGTCTATTTAGAGATTTTAGAGCTAAAATTGGAGGATATTTGTCTCTTGATTGGTCTCATCTAATCTTGAGAACCAAGCATGGTGCTAAGATGAAAGCATTGTCAGAACCCCTACACTCAAAGAACATAATAGATGATGTTGTAATTAACTTTGAGGCTAAACTTACATCCTTTTCAAAAAATGAAATGTATTGTGTAGATATGTTAGAAGATTAAGAGGCTACTTGAGATAGGAACCCCAAAGAAGAATTTTGGATAAATGAATTTATGAAGGGTGACCCATTCATAAATTATGATGCTACCGGTCTTGGCACATATGTGATTATGAAAAAGATCAAGTCATCTCTTAGGTGACTAAGGAGAAATAGGGATTAGGGTTGAGGGATTAAGGGTTGAGGTTTGAGGGATTAGGGTAGAGAGTTTAAGGGTTTAAGGGTTGAGGGTACAGGGTTGATGGATTAGGGTTGAGGCTAGAGGGTATTGGGTTGAGGCTAGAGGGTAGAAGGTTTAAGGGTTTAAGGGTTAAGGGTTGAGGGTTGAGGGTTTAGGGTTGAGGGTAGAGAGTTGAGGGTATAGGGTTGAGGGATTAGGGTTGAGGGTCCAATGTATAGGGTAGAGGGTATAGGGGTTGATGGTGTAGGGTTTTCTGGGTTGAGGGTTGAGGGATTAAGGGTTGAGGGTTGAGAATCGAGGGTTGAGGGTTTAATGTAGAGGGTAGAGGGTAGAGGGTAGAGGGTTTAGGGTTTAAGGGTTGAGGGATTAGGGTAGAGAGTTTAAGGGTCGAGGGTTGATGGATTAGGATTGAGGGTAGAGGGTATTGGGTTGAGGGTAGAGGGTTTAAGGATTTAGGGTTGTGGGATGAGGGTTGAGGGTTTAAGGTTGATGGTAGAGGGTTGAGGGTATAAGGTTGAGGGATTAGGGTCGAGGGTCCAATGTATAGAGTAGAGGGAATAAGGGTTGAGGGTTTAGGGTTTAATGGTTGAGGGTTGAGGGTTGAGGATTTAATGAATAGGGTAGAGGATTGAGGTATTAGGGGTTGAGGGATTAAGGGTTGAGGGTTGAGATGGAGGAAGAAGTGAGATAGAGAGAAGGAGAAAAGAGGAGGGAATGACAAAGAGAGATGAGGGTTGAGGATCCAATGTATATGGTAGAGGGTTTAAGGGTTTAGGTATTAGGGTTGGGGACCTATAGGGTTGAGGGTTTAGGGTATTTGGTTGAGGGTAAAGGGTATTGGGTTGAGGGTAGAGGGTAGAGGGTTTAAGGGTTTAGGATAGAGGGTAGAGGATTTGAGGGTTTAGGGTTTAAGGGTATAGGTTTGAGAATATAGGGTTTAAGGTTTGAGGGTTGAGGGATTAAAGGTTGAGAGTTGAGAATTGAGGGTTGAGGGTTTAATGTATGGGTTAGAGGGTAGAGGGTTTAAGGATTGAGGGGTTAGGGATTAGGGCTAAGGGATTAAGCATTGATGTTTGAGGTATTAGGGTAGAGAGTTTAAAGGTTTAATGGTTTAGGGGTTGAGGGCATAGGGTTGATGGATTAGGGTTGTGGGTAGAGGGTAGAGGGTAGAGGGTAGAGGGTTTAAGGGTTGGGGGTTGAGGGTTTAATTTTGGGGGTAGAGGGTTGAGGGTATAGGGTTGAGGGTCCAATGTTTAGGGTAGAGGGTATAAGGGTTGAGGGTTTAGGTTTTAAGGGTTGAGGGTTGGGTGTTTAATGTAGAGGGTAGAGGGTAGAGGGTTAAGGTTTGAGGTTTCAGGGTTTCAGGGTTGAGGGATTAAGGATTGAGTGTATAGGGTTGAGGGACTAGGGTTGAGGGTAGAGGGTTTAAGTGTTTAGGGTTTAAGGGTTGAGGGTTAAGGGTTTAAGGCTAATGGTAGAGGGTAGAGGGTAGAGGGTAGAGGGTAGATGGTAGAGGGTTGAGGGTAGAGGGTATATGGTTGATGGATTAAGGGTTGATAATTAAGGGTTGAGGGTTAAATGTATGGGGTAGAGGGTTGAGGGATTAAGGGTTGAGTATTGAGGGATTAGGGTAGAGAGTTTAAGGGTTTAAGGGTTGAGGGATTAGGGTTGAGGGTAGACGGTATTGGGTTCAAGGGTTGATGGTTTAAGGTAGAGGGTTGAGGATCCAATGTATAGTGTAGAGGGTATAGGGGTTGATGGATTAGGGTTTAAGGGTTGAGGGTTGAGGGATTAAGGGTTGAGGGTTCAAAATTGATGGTTGAGGGTTTAATGTATAGGGTAGATGGTACAAGGTATAGGGTTGATGGTTTAGGGTAGAGAGAGAGAGAGAGAGAGTTGTCTAGTTATGTAGGTGGAGAGAGGGAGTGGGAGAGAGAGGGAGTGAGAGAGAGGGAATGGGAGGGAGATAATTTAGAGAGAGGGAGAGAGAGGGATGGGAGAGAGATAGAGGGAGTGAGAGAGAGACTTGAGAGAGGGAGAGGAGGTAGGAGGGGAGAGACTTGAGAGAGAGAGATAGGGAGTGAGAGAGAGAGAGAGAGAGACCTGGGAGAGGGAGAGGGGTTGGAGGGAGAGGCCTAAGAGAGAGGGAGATACAAAGAGAGTGGGAGAGAGAGGGAGTGAGATAAAGAGAGAGGGAATGGGAGAGAGATAGAGGGAGTGAGAGAGAGAGGGGGGTTGGAGTGAGAGGGACTTATCTATGTAGGGTGGGAGGGATGATCGAGAGAAAGGGAGAAGGATTGGGAGAGAGAGGGAGAGGGAGATAGAGGGATGAGAAAGAGATATAGGGAGTGAGAGAGAAAGACCTGAGAGAGGGAGAGGGGGTGGGAGGGAGATACTTGAGAAAGAGAGAGAGAGAGATTAGGGTTTAGGGTTTAAGGGTCGACATATCTAGGGTTTTTGCAGTATAGGGTTGAGGGATTAAGGTTTAAGGCATAGTGTCTAGGGTTGAGGGTTTAGAGATAGGGTTTAGGGTTAAGTGAGAGACCTAAATGGCTACAAGGGGATGGATGGATAAGGATAGAGAGAGAGAGAGAGAGAGAGAGAGAGAGAGAGAGAGAAGAAACCTATATAAAATCAACATTTTTGTAACACAAGTGTGTTTTGAAGAAGTTGAGATGTAGTCATTTATATAGCAAGATAAAACATGCTCATATTATAACATGAGTGCGTTATAATGCGAGCATGTTTTGGCTTGCTCTAAAAATGGTAAAAATTCAACACACCCGTGGTCTCTAGGCCCACATTCTCTATATTCTCCTGGTTATACATGTGTTCTGACAAAAAAAAAGAAGCTTTTTGATGCTTTTGTGAAGTGTACATGCAAATTTTTCACATTCTACCACCTTTTTATGAACTTTCCACCACCTTTGCATAAAATAACAGAGTTTTCACTTCAAATTTGATATATATCAATTCAAGTCTCAATTCCATTCAAGAGTGATATACAATTGAACATTGAAAAGGAAACAAGCTTGTGAAAAACTCAAATTGTTGAGGAGTTTGATGCAAGAAGAAACAAAGACTACATAATTGGGTAGAACTCCTCCATTCGAATCTTTGTTTTGTAGGTATGTGAAGTCTTTACACATTTTCTTTACATTTTCCTTAATTCTATCTTGGCTTGCTTTTATTTTTTTATTATGTATATTCTATGTTCATCATTGTTTGTTTGTCATTATAACCTTAGCCCCTCTTGACACATTTTAAACTACACAATTCTTTACACTTGCAAATTACATTTTTAAACCACATCTCTTTGAGGCATTTTGCTAAACAATTGACCTACCTTGTGTATGCTTCCAAATTTTTTATACACATATATATGAGAGTAGTTATAAGTATGTAATATAATACATTATTTCTCAATCATTTTCTATGGATGTGCATACCCCTTTCCAAAGCTTTCATTTTGGTATAGGCATGGGGGATGTTGGAAAATATAGTGGAATTTGGTTTTACACCTAAAAGTTGCATTTGCTCGAAATTTTCTAAAGCCTTTTCAATAAATCCATTTTGTGCATATCCTACAATCATTCTAGTCCACGAGGACATATCTCATTGAGGCATTTTGTCAAACAATTCTACCAATCAGTTGATTGCCTTGTCTATGCTACCAAATTTTCCATACATGTTTACCAAATCATTTTATCAAACAACATAGACAAGGCAATTTCAGTTGTTTGAAAAAATGCCTCAAATAAATGTGGTCTCATGGTGATGCACATCACCATGAGACCAAATTTCTTTGAGGAATTTGTTCAAACAACTGATTGCCTTGTCTATGCTACCAAAATTTCCATACATGTCTACCAAAACATTTTATCAAACAATCCCCCTTTATTTCAATGATTTGATTGATGCCTAGATACCTTGTTCAATAGAGGGAGTGACCCTTATTCTCTACAAAATTGGAATATACTCCTCCCACATTAATAGATCTTCATTTGTTTTGGTTTTCATATTTATTTATAAGCTTACCTCATCACTAATGTTGTGATATATTTTTAATGTTTCCTTGATTACCCTACCTACAAGGGATTGTAATCCTTGAAAGCAACATGGATGAGAGAACATTGTGAGAAGAAGAAATTGGATATGATTGACGAAGACATGCCAATTGAAGAGGAACCTCAACCATCAAAAAGAAATGGAATTGGTGACACAAAGGGAATGAATGTGAAAGCATCTTGCTAAGAGATATTTGAATACCATAGTTGTGGAGACACACCCTCTATCGCAAGTGCACATGGAGGGACACCATCTACCACAAGAGAATATGGAGGGACACCATCTACCACAAGTGAATATGGAGGGACACCATCTATCGCATCTCAAGTTGAGAGTACATCATCACTCACATTTCAGGAAGGAGGTACGCCATCATTATCATCTCAACCTCAAGGTATGTCATCTATTCCATCCTCGATTGAAGGTATGCCATTGAACCCATCTCATTTAAATATTGATAAAATTCCTAATGCTGAGATGAATGTACCTATGAGAACACCACCTAGAATTTTGCATAAAAAGCCAAAAAAATTGATTAATACTGATGAGAATATTTTGCAGCCAATGGAAGCTAAGATTCCACAATGCACTTGTAGAAGATATACTCATAAGATTTGGAAATTTTTCTTTGAAAAGTTAAATGAGACTGCAAGATGTCAACTATTTGTTGAATTGATGTAGAGAATAAAGTATAGGTCCATCATGAAGATTTTTGGGTTGAGAACATCATATGCTTCAAGTGAAAACATGATTGTGAAGAATCTAATGGATGTTTATGAGAGTGTGGGTAAGACCTCACACTCAAAAGATAGTAACGTCACTTGACGTGTCATTAAATCGACTTTATTAGGTAATCAAACAAGGAAATCTCGTCTCATTAGAAATATGAGTCAACAATTAAGAATTAATAGAAAAACTTTATCAAGAGCCATTTAAAGGCACCAAAGAATAGAGGACATCGATTCCACTGAATTTTGGACATTTTAAGGGAGACTCCCACAAAAAGATAAACTAGTTGTTGAAGCATTGAGATCACTAATTGAAGACTATTGGAAGAATAACACAAGGCCATCTCTGAATCAAAGGGATGTAGTAAGAAGAAGAAACGGTAGTCGAAGTCATGAGCGACATCCAAAATTTTTTTTGGATATGACTCAAACATAGTTTTCTCATAAATTTCTAGAGGATTATCCTCAAATTAAAAAATTTCAAAGATATTTTGAAATGCTTAAACCTTTATATGTCAAGATAAATCACATACACACTAATTGTTGTAGATTACATATTGAATTTTCTAACCATTTTGATGTTTATCATTCTATATGTTTAGATTTGCATACTAATAATGTTTTGTAGAATTGTGGCATACATGCCTCACCAACATCTTCAAGAGACTTGTTATCAAAAAAATTATGTGAAAGAGAGGAATGCCAAATATTCTATAGGAAACTATGCTTGGATGGCACATGTCAGCATTGTGGTGGCTTGTAATGTATGCCAATATGTGAACATATGGAAAGCACACATGTGGTTTGAAAGGAGCTAGTAGAGTTCAACAAGTATAAAATAGTGGAATACATTACAAAATATGGTAATCAAGTAAAAAGGTGTGATTTGGTTATTCAAAGATTCCAATGTATTAGTTTATATCTACATTTCGTGACAGTATAGTGTATGAGTATGCAAGGCATACCCATCCAGCTCTATGGTTGGACTTGCAATTCAAGTTATGCAAGGACACCTTTCTAGTTGGTAGCATAGTTTTAGTGGTTGACTTTACCGAGAACTACACTCTACAGCCATAGCATGAGATGCAGTCACAATATTACAACTCCACACATGTTTTTATATTTGTGCACATAACATTCATTCATGTAGCTGATAGTACAAAGCATAAAATGAAGGTATTCAGGGAGTACCACTTTTACATTAGTGATGATCACACACATTCTCTAGATTTTGTGCAAGGTTGTTTTCATTTGTTCTATAGTTATTTGGTTAGGAGGGGCATAACATATAGTCAACATATAATATGGTCAAATAATTATGCATCATAGTTCAAGAACTCACAGATGTTCTATTAGTTGAGCAGGATGCATGCTATTACAGGTGTTCAGCATATGTGGAACTTTTGTGAGGTCAAGCATGGAAAGGGGGAGCATGATGGTGTAGGAGCATGTGTCAAAAGAGCATTAGCACAAGAAGAGTTAAAGTATAAAGACAATGCAAAGTTGATAGATGCAAAATCAATCATCGAGTGGTATAATGTTTCAATGGGTTCAGGTAATGAAGGTAAGTCTTTAGTTCATAGATTTTTTTGGTTGATAGGCGATACTAACATTGCACCAGATGAGGATTGTTGTACATTGACAAGATCAAGTGAGCTACACTCTTTCCTTAGCTCAAATGCACGTTCATGGAGTATCCATACGCACTAAATAGCATGCTTTTGTTCTTCATGTACAATTCAAGCCTAGAATGACTGCGAGTCAAAGGAGTGGGTTGACGAATGCTGGTTAATTTATCTTAGCCCACTTCACATGTATTAGCCTCTAACGACATTTGAACCAACACAAATGGAATCATCGGTTGACTTTGACTATATATTAGATCTAGTTCAACCAGGTAATATATCTACTTGCATAGTTTTTGAAATTCCTATTGTTATCTTACTTCGTAGTGCATTTGTAATGTCAACTGATTTCATCTATTTTGTTGCACATATCAATGTAGGGCATGTTTATGCAGTTATTTCGGATGAAGACAACAAAGAGGGAATGGATTATTACTTGTGTCGTTGTGTTGAGGCCAAAAATAAATTGGAGGCTCCAGTTATAGATGGAGAAAACATCAAATACGCTACAGGTTCAGTGGTTGTTACTGGAACGTGGCTTAGAAGGTACCCACATAAGAGTGTTAATGTTTGGTTGTTTCATGAATTTGATATGCATCAAAATATTCTTCATTACTCGAACCTTGTTGTGGAATCCAATGTTCATTTGATCAAATATGGGGGTAGACCTTTGAACAAGACCTTATGGAAGGTGCGTGAGTCTGACCATGAGACAATAATTGACACAATAAAGAGTAGACACAACAACACATCAGGTAATTAGCGCCTAAAATAACACCAATTTTTTGTGTATTTGATTCCATCATTTGGACATGACTCGCGACACAAAAGTCGGTGCTAAAAGGTATGTCTATTTCGGCACCGGATTTTGTGCCAAATTTGTCGCCGAATTTAGCACCCACTTTAGCGCCAGATTGTGCACCAAAAAAATGGTGCCACCAATAGCATCGTCGGGAATAACACTAGGAAACAACGCCGAAAATAATGCCCAATTTGGCTTCCAGTTTGCTTCTGATTTCGCTTCCAGGTTTGCTTCCGGTTTTGCTTCTAGTTATGCTTCCAATTTTGCTTCCAATTTTGCTTCCAGGTTTGCTTCTAGTTTTGCTTCCAAGTTTGCTTCGGGTTGTGCTTCAAATTTTGCTTCTAGTTTCGCTTCCAATTTTGCTTCTGGTTTTGCTTCCAATTTTTCTTTCGGTTTTGCTTCCAATTTTGCTTCTAGTTTTGCTTCCAGTTTTGCTTCTAGTTTTGCTTCTAGGTTTGCTTCTGATTTTGCTTCCAGGTTTACTTCCTATTTTTGCTTCAAAGTTTGCTTTTGGTTTTGCTTCCAGGTTTGCTTCCGATTTTGCTTCCAATTTTGCTTCTAGTTTTGCTTCCATTTTTTCTTCCAATTTTGCTTCCAATTTTTCTTCCAGTTTTGCTTCCAATTTTGCTTCCAATTTTGCTTCTAGGTTTGCTTCCAATTTTGCTTTCGATTATGCTTCTAGGTTTGCTTCCAATTTTTTTTTCCAAGATTGCTTCTGGTTTGCTACTAGTTTGGCTTCCAATGTTGCTTCCTTTTTTGCTTCTAAAAATGCTTCTTGTTTTTCTTCCATTTATTAATTTAATGTTTTATTTCAATTTAATTAGTTAAATATATCATGCCTCTTAAATAAATCATATGATTATAGAGTAAGTAATTTAATTATTTCACTCATATGATTAAATAACAAGATAATTACTATAACATGATCATCATCTATAATTAAAACAAGTGAGTCAAATATCTATAATTTAATTGAATTTGACAACATCCATCCTGAGCAGTAAATTAAAATCATCATACATAATAAATATCCATCCAAAAATCATTGACCACTTTTAATATATATAAATTTACAAGTCAATACTGATAAGATCATCATCATATATAACTAAAACAAGTGAAAGCCAAATATGCCAGTAGATCAATAACATGCCAAATTGATACGTAAAAATGATATAAGTAAAAATGATAAAAATTATGTAACTCAAATTGATACAATTTAAGATGATACATGTCCAAATGATATAAGTGAAAATGATACATGTCAATATGATACAACTCAATAATATGGTACTGTAGGCCGTGAAAATGATACATATGATAGTAACCATGAAAATATGCATCATACCGATATATTAGCAATGATCCATGATGCATCTATATGATCATGAATGTCACTGGGTACTACTAGCAACTACCTCATCATCATCACCACCATCGTGATCATCATGATCATCATGATCATCATCATAACGATATATCAACAATGATCCATGATGCAATCTATATTATCATGAATGTCGTTGGGTAGTACCAACAACTGCCTCATCATCATCATCACCATCGTCATCATCATCATCATCATCATAATCATCATCATCATTGTCATCGGCCTCAGTGTCTTTCGTATTTGCATCATCATATTCCTTTGCCATGTGATATGTATCGGCAGAACCAATATTTTTTGGAGCTATATCATGATGAGGATCATCTTGATCTTCTAGAAGACCCGTGTTCTGCAAAAAAAAACATTTAAAATGAAAAGTTATTATTTTTTTCATGCAATAATTTATTTTTCTATTATATATCTAATATTACAACATATGAGACAAAACCATAATCATATTACATCATATCAAATTTCATATACCATAATAAAATTTTAAAAAAGTTACAGGTAATATGTCATTCCGATGATGTAAAATATGCAACAATTCTAATAAACATTAGTAAAGATTATAAAAAAATTTGTTATACAATTTAACTATCAACTGTAAATTCTATTATATAACCTTAAGTACCAACCATTCTACAAAATAATGAGGAGACTGCAAGAAGATTGGTTGTAGGGAGCATTGCTATAGGATATGGACATGGCTCTTCCAAGCCATCCACTGAGATGGTTTCGTACAAAAATGTGGATGATATCCCTGTTTCTAGAGAGCTCATGATTTAGGTTGATACAAAAAATGATTAATGATATCAAATTCAGGTTGATACAAAAAATAATGTTGTTCTGGTACCCGTATATGGCATCATGGTTCCATTTCATGTAGCCACCATCAAAAGTGTTACGAGCCAACAAGATGGATGGAATTCTTATATAAGGATAATTTTCAATGTTCCAAGTATCAACTTTAATGCCAACTACATGCCAACATTGAAATTCCCTAGCAGTATTTATGTTAAGGAAATTTCCTTTAGATCCAAGGATTCAAAGCACATCAACCATGTGGTACAAATGATTAAATCCCACAGATGATCTGTAGCAATGAAAGAGTCTTAAAAGGCAGAAAGAGCTACATTGGTGACTCGGGAGAAACTTCAACTTTCAAAAACAAAGGCAATTAGGCTGGAAGACTTGTGGATCATGCCAACTTTTGGTGGAAGAGGAAGAAAGATGACTAGAACTTTGGAGGCCCACCATAATGGATTTCAGTATTCAACCATGAGAGCATAAGAGAGAGTTGATATCATGTATCAAAAAATTAAGCATGCATTCTTCAGCCAATGAAGAAGGAGATGATTACGTTGCTTCATTTTCATTTGCATAACCATATCATGGCATGGGAACCAAGAAGACCAAGGATGTCCAATTTTATGTGGAGGTAATGGATGTAGTCCAAACTTTAGGAGGGGCAAGAAGGTCAATGTATGATCCTGATGAAATTGAGGAAGAACAGCAAGAGAGGGACAGGAAAAATAAAATCAATGCAGAGTGTCAAGGATTTGTTAAGCGAGTAAGAGAGCTATGGGAGCAACCTCATCTAAAATATTTTGAACTAGAGTTTGATATACCATTTAGAGAGCTTGGTTTTCATGGAAGAGGAAGAAATATGATTAATTTGCTTCATTTTCATTTGCATAACCATATCATGGTGTGGAAACCAAGAAGACCAAGGATGTCTAGTTTTATGTGGAGGTAATGGATGTGGTCCAAACTTTAGGAGGGGCAAGAAGTTCAATGTATGATCCTGATGAAATTGAGGAAGAACAACAAGAGAGGGACAGGAAAATAAAATCAATGCAAAGTTTCAAGGATTTGTCAAGCGAGTAAGAGAGCTATGGAAGCAACCTCATCTAAAAGATTTTGAACTAGAGTTTGATATACCATTTATAGAGCTTGGTTTTCATGGAAGAGGAAGAAAGATGATTACTTTGCTTCATTTTCATTTGCATAACCATATCATGGAGTGGGAACCAAGAAGACCAAGGATGCCCTGTTTTATGTGGAGGTAATAGATGTGGCCCAAACTTTAGGAGGGGTAAGAAGGTCAATGTATGATCCTGATGAAATTGAGGAAGAACAACAAGAGAGGGACAGGAAAAATAAAATCAATGCAGAGTTTCAAGGATTTTTCAAGCGAGTAAGAGAGCTATGGGAGCAGCCTCATCTAAAATATTTTGAACTAGAGTTTGATATACCATTTAGAGAGCTTGGTTTTCATGGAAGAGGAAGAAAGATGTTTACTTTGCTTCATGTTCATTTACATACCCATATCATGGCATGGGAACCAAGAAGACCAAGGATGTCCAATTTTATGTGGAGGTAATGGATGTGTTCCAAACTTTAGGAGGGGAAAGAAGGTCAATGTGTGATCCTGATGAAATTGAGGAAGAACAACAAGAGAGGGACAGGAAAAATAAAATCAATTCAGAGTTTCAAGGATTTGTCAAGTGAGTAAGAGAGCTATGGGAGCAACCTCATCTAAAATATTTTGAACTAGAGTTTGATATAACATTTAGAGAGCTTGGTTTTCATGGAAGAGGAAGAAAGATGATTACTTTGCTTCATTTTAATTTTCATAACCATAATGGCGTGGGAACCAAGAAGACCAAGGATGTCCTATTTTATGTGGTGGTAATGGATGTGGTCCAAACTTTAGGAGGGGCAAGAAGGTCAATGTCTGATCCTAATGAAATTGAGGAAGAACAACAAGAGAGGGATAGGAAAAATAAAATCAATGCAGAGTTTCAAGGATTTGTCAAGCGAGTAAGAGAGCTATGGGAGCAGCCTCATCTAAAAGATTTTGAACTAGAGTTTGATATACCATTTAGAGAGCTTGGTTTTCATGGAAGAGGAAGAAAGAGTTGGTGGAATTACCTTTCTTAGTAATCACTATTAGTGAGATTGAGATTGTTAACCTTGAGAGAGTAGGACTTGGGAAAAAGGCATTTGATATGTCTATTATTTTCAAAGACTTCAAGCGGGATGTACTCCGCATTGAAGCCTTTCCTCAATCTTTGCTTGATGGCATCAAGGAATGGCTGAACTCCATGAATATAAAGTATTATGAAAGAAGAGTGAACTTGAACTGGCAACCAATTTTGAAGACTATTACTCATGATCCAGATAAATTTTTGAAGATGGTGGTTGGGAATTTTTGAATATGGAAGCTAGTGATTCTAATTCTAATAATTCAAAAGAGTCAGATCAAGGATGTCAACCCTTCTGATGTAGAAGAGGAATCAGAATCAGACTTCATGTAGCCACCATCAAGAGTGTTACAAGCCAACAAGATGGAGAGAATTCTTATATAAGGATAATTTTTAATGTTCCAAGCATCGGCTTTAATGCCAACTACATGCCAACATTGAAGTTCCCTAGCAGTATTTATGTTAAGGAAATTTCCTTTAGATCCAAGGATTCAAAGCACATCAACCATGTGGTACAAATGATTAAATCCTGTAGATGATCTATAGAAATGAAAGAATCTGAAAAGGCAGAGAGAGCTACACTCGTGACTCAAGAGAAACTTAAGCTTAAAAAAACAAAGGCAATTAGGCTAGCAGACTTGTGGATTAGGCCAACATTTGGTGGAAGAGGAAGAAAGATGACTGGAACTCTAGAGGCCCACCATAATGGATTTCAGTATTCAACCATGAAAAAAGAAGAGAGATTTGATATCATGTATCAAAACATTAAGCATGCATTCTTCGATCCATAGGAGAAGGAGATGATTAGTTTGCTTCATTTTCATTTGCATAATCATATCATGGCCTGGGAACCAAGAAGACCAAGGATGTCGAATTTTATGTGGAGGTAATGGATGTGGTCCAAAATTTAGGAGGGCCAAGAAGGTCAATGCATGATCCTAATGAAATTGAGGAAGAACAACAAGAGAGGGATAGGAAAAATAAAATCAATGCAGAGTTTCTAGGATTTTTCAAGTGAGTAAGAGAGCTATGGGGCAGCCTCATCTAAAATATTTTGAACTAGAGTTTGATATACCATTTAGAGAGCTTGGTTTTCATGGAAGAGGAAGAAAGAGTTGGTGGAATTACCTTTCTTAGTAATCACTATTAGTGAGATTGAGATTGTTAACCTTGAGAGAGTAAGACTTAGGCAAAAGGCATTTGATATGGTTATTGTTTTCAAAGACTTCAAGCAGGATGTACTTCGCATTGATGACATTCCTCAATATTTTCTTGATGGCATCAAGGAATGGTTGAACTCCATGGATATAAAGTATTATGAAAGCAGAATGAACTTGAATTGGCGGCCAATTTTGAAAACTATTACCGATGATCTAAATAAATTTATTGAAGATGGTGGTTGGGAATTTTTTAATATGGAAGCTAGTGTTTCTGATTTTGATAATTCAGAAGAGTCAGATCAAGGATATGAACCCTTTGATGTAGAAGAGGAATCAGAATCAAATTTCATGTAGCCACCAACAAGAGTGTTACAAGCCAAAAAAGATGGAGAGAATTCTTATATAAGGATAATTTTCAATGTTCTAGGTGTTGGCTTTAATGCCAACTACATCCCAACATTGAAATTCCCTAGAATTATTTATGTTAAAGGAAATTTCCTTTAGATCCAAGGATTCAAAGAACATCAACCATGTGGTACAAAAGATTAAATCCCACAGATGATCTGTAGCAATGCAAGAGTCTGTAAAGGTAGAGAGAGCTACACTCATGACTTAGGAGAAACTTCAACTTTAAAAAACATGATATCAATAATGCAATTAGATTTCCACAATCCATATGAAATAGTTTTGCTACTTCTGGATTCGATTGTGTTGGATTTTTTCATCCAGAAGTAGCAAAACTATACTATATGATATCAATATGTCAAATATATGACTATGGCCGATATTCATATTTCCCATCAAAGCGAATGTATGTCATTATTTTTCCTTCAGGGAATCAATAGGATATCAGATGATGTCTCCCCGATACCCCTTAGTCTCTCTAATATCATACCTTAGGCATGTAATTAATCACTTATGACATTCTTTGTGTTATCAAATCATCAAGGCAACTTTGTTTATATTCCACCAATAACAACCGTTCCTCCCGATACCTTTTTCTTCTGTCAGTTCATAGCTGTATGGAAACCGTGCTTTTTGTTAGCCCGATAGGTTTGTGTCTCACTGATACCACTGTGTACTTTATTAATAACTATCTTCATCATGTCGCTATATCGGTCCATCGCTGAGACAACATGTCATCTTTTCCTGATATACTTTGGTGTCTTTGATATGCTTTGCTCGGGCTATTGACGAGACAACAAGATGTGTTCTAGTGATATTTGTTTGTTACTCCAATGAATCAAACCATGTTAGTTTTGTATTCCTCGTTGACTTGCTCATTTGGTCACCAATCACTTAAGTCATGACTTAAGTCATTAGCAACATATCTTTACCAACCCCCTTGCATAGGTTTGTCGATCGCTCGATGTTATATTGCCCCATTTAATTTTTCCTAAGTCGGGCTCGTTTGTAAATCTTGGCCATATATCGCACACCTCACACAGCCTAGAAAATTTCTCTCCAAAAGCTTGTGAGGTTTTTGAATGATGGATGATGAGGTAAAAATAACCTCATCATAATAATACTAGAAAAGCCTATTTATATGAGCTCAATCCTCAGTTTCTGCCAATTAATTAAACTTTAGGAGAGATAATTGTTTATCTTGAAGGAAAATTATACAAACTTTATTTTTTATGATTAATTGAGGTAATCTACCAATACGGATTTAATGGGTTGTTTTGAGTGTTTTTGTAGAGCAATAATAAAACATCATGCAGCAGTTGCAAAATGTTTAACCAACACGTGCCTTAGTAAATATTTAAGATAGACGCTGGGAACCTGCTCCTGAACTTCAGGCTGATGAACCGAGGATGTAGTTGTTGTTAGTTTAATTTTCGTTATGTTCTTTTAGTCAAAGACTTCATGGCTCATCTTGAGCCTTTTTAATGTTTATGTAATGGGTTTTAAAGACAATGGAGGTTAGTTGTAAACTGCTATAGAATTTTTCAATGGCTATCCACGCCATATGAAATCTAGGATTTAGTTAAAGTTTTTCTATAAAAATGTAATTTTCAGAAGTAGAAAGAAGACGCTCAATAGTAATGTTATGTTGTTAACATGATCTCTGAATACTTATGAATAAAGAAACTATCTTCAGCCAATTGTTGATTTGTTGAGCTATGGATGATAATTGTCTTTAATGGAAGAAATTCAGAACCAGTAGTGTATGTGACTTGAGAACAAATGTGATAACCCGTGAGCTGGCCACTCGAGGGAGGATAGCTTAAATAGATAAGTACTTTCTTTTATGTCAGTTTTACTACATAGATAATCATTTAGTAGGAAATGGTTAAGTCTGTCGGTTGTTGAGTCTGAAGTTTCGGAGCACTCTTTGTCTTCCATTATCATGAGTTACTTATTGCAATTGTTAGAATCTTTTACTGTTTAGGAGGATTTTTTATGGTTTGTTTACTTGTTTTTCCACTTCTGTAGTTTATCAGCTGTTCAGTTTACTTGTTTATGTGCTTTCTAGCTTAGTTGTTATGCTTTCTAAATTAGTTATCTTATGCTTTCTAGTTTAATATTTCCAGTTTTCTTAGAATAAATTGTTTCCTAATTGAGTAGTTAGTCGGCCTTAGACTAAAATTAATTTTAGTAGTCTTAAGAAATCAAAAAATCTAAAATGAGTTGTCTAAATTATCTTCTATTGCAAACTACCTTAGACACTGCCCGATTGACTTATTGATATTTTATATTCTAAAGTAATGGGACCTAATGATAGCCTATCACTTTTTGGCGCCGTTGTCAGGGACATAATAGCCTTCTTGCTTAAGTGTTACTAGGAGACAGTTTGAATACCTCATTTTAGGCCAAAATACCACCTTTGGCTTCCTTTTCTGCATGGTCAAGAAAAGAGGCCCCCACGGACGATCTATACCAAAGACCCCCCCAAAATATGTATTGATCATACATAGGGAGTCCCAAGGCTCAGACGACCATACTATTGAAGAATTATTTGAGCCTAATCCACCAGAGGCTTTCCACTATTTACCTTAAGATCAATTGGTAGAACAACCAGTTATAGAGGAAATTTTCTTTGAGGAGAAGATTCCTTTGAACATCATGGGAGATCATAGGGCTAAACCTAACTGGCATAATTCCAACTGTAATGAACCTCAGTCGCCTCGAACATTTACTTATCCTATTACTTTGGATGCAGATGATGATACTGCAATGAAAAACATTTCACTAGCTTTTCTTCCAACTTTTTGTGGCTTATCCTCGGAAGACCCAGACCAATTTATTTTTGAATTTAAGGTCCTGTGTCAAACCTATGACTATAAAAATGATAACTAGAAATTGAAGCTCTTTTCTTCTACTTTGAAGGATTCAACAATGCGCTGGTTCACGGGACTAGGTTCTGGGAGTATTACATCTTGGGGGGAAATGGAGAATGTTTTCTTGCAAAAATACCAGAGCTACTGTACGGTGAGTGATCATAAGGAAGAGTTTTTTAAAATGAGACACAACGAGGATGAGAGTTTAGAGGACTATCTACTTTTCTTATCTAAATGATGTGGAGAAGAGGCTATTAGTGTTGAGATTCTCAAAACTATATTTCTTAAGGGACTTGATGACGACGCTAGAAGAAGTCTTGATTTGATGGGAAAAGGTGACGTGTCTCAATTGGCCCTTGAGGAAATATGTGAGTTGTGTCAAAATTTCTCCCATACTCAGGGAGGAATCTGTAAAACTAATCTCTTTAAAGGGTCTAACGAGATAGGTAAGCTCTGTGAAGAAATAGCAAATCTTAAAATGGATATTCTTGTTCAACTGAACACTACATTAGATGGCATACAAGCTAAAACTCACAACCCTGAGACCTTGTCAATCTATTATCTCAGGTGTCGAAACAAACACCTTTTACGTGAGTGTCCTTTAGAAAAAGTCAATGTTTGTCAACTCTATGAGCAAAACCATCCTACCAATCAGTGTGAGCTTCTTATTGATCTCGAGAATACTAAGAAAAAACTATTCAGGTTGAAGAAGAGATAAACGCGTTAAACCAACGTCAGGGAGGTAACTTCTCTTATGGACAAAATTCCAACCCTGCATGGAGACCACAAAATAACTGGGTTAATAATCAATGGACTCTATCTTGGAATCAATCACCACCACCACAACCTAACTGGGGAACTCCTTATTAGGGATCCCTTGAATGGGAAAATCAAACATGGGGAACTTAGCAGTGGCCAAACCAATCACAACAATAATGGTACCCACAACATGCTACCCCCCAATGGAATCAGGGACATAATCAATTTTATACTGGGCCTAGGAGGAATCAACAACAGAATCTGTTACCGCCATCTCAAAACCCTCCTCAGAACGAGCAGGTAAATCAACCTCATCTTCCAGCACAACCACTTCCCAATCCTAAGAACAATCACAAGAATACGTCGGTCTACTCTACTCAACAAGATAATGTTACAGGACTTAATGCAATACATTGTGGAAATGTTCAATTGCACTCTGGTAGAACTCTTCAACCACCAACTATTGAAGAAATAGTGGATGAACCCGAGCCTAAAAGTCCTACAAAGGATACGCCACCTAATCATACCACTCCCACAAAAGATACTGAGCCTTTTCCAGTAGCAGGAGCTACTAATTTATCCAAGGAGGAGGAAGGTCAGTCTTAGAGTGAATATAGGAAGGATACCACTCCAAAAGACAAAACTCTGGCACCATTTCTAGAACATCTAAAATCAATGACTCCAGAAG
Source organism: Sequoiadendron giganteum (assembly GCA_007115665.2). Lineage (NCBI taxonomy): Eukaryota > Viridiplantae > Streptophyta > Pinopsida > Cupressales > Cupressaceae > Sequoiadendron > Sequoiadendron giganteum. The sequence continues at coordinate 57,606,252 of CM021106.1, read as the reverse complement.
GTACTCCGAAAATACCTGTAGCTTCTGAAACCGTGTTAATTCAGGAAATCAAGCAACTGCAAATCAAGGTTCCTCTAGTGCAATCAATAAAGGAAATTCCTGAGTTAAGTCAGTTAATCAAACAACTATGTATTAAAACACCGGGGAGGAAACCAAAGAAGATAAATATTGTTCACATTGATGGCTATTTAGCTGATTTTTTGTTTGGAAAGACTGTTGCTCTGAAATATGATGATCCTGGGAGTCCACTTATAACTATTACAATTAATGAGGTAGCAATACCAAATGCATTAGTGGATTTAGGAGCAACTATTAATGTGATGACTGTGGATGTGATGGAAAAATTAGGTCTGACTGATTTACGTCCCACAACCACAGTCTTACAAATGGAAAATCAGTCTATAGCCATTATGAAGGGTGTTATTAAAAACATTATTGTCAAAGTTGATGGATGGGAATATCCAGTTGACTTTCAGGTAATCCAGTTGCTTACGCCCAAAGATAGCTATCCTTAATTCTCAGAAGACCATGGTTGGCCACTGTTTCCACTAAGATTGATTGCAGAGAAGGCAGAATGACCATTTCTCATGGTCTAGACAGTAAACGTTTATTTTTGTACCCTCCTGCTAAACCCACCAAATATGATAAGGTCTGGGTTGATGAACCAAAAGAATCTAACTGTCAAGACAATTTGGCCTCGCTAGCCATGGTAGTAATCAAACAACATGGCGAGGAATTAGAGGATGAGTTAGTAGATGAAGTGGCATGCCTTGCTATAGGACCGAGTGTAGAAGAAACGATGGATGCTCCAAATTTTTTGGGACAACCAATTGATATAAGCGAGATGGAAGAAAGCTATGCTACAATGGGAATGCCTTGTCCCTTAGCTAATATGATTCCCATAACAAGTCATTTCTTTGAGGATATCACGAGATTTCACCAACTTATACCTCATAATTGTCCTCTCAACACCCTATTGTAACCAATACATATTGTCACTTCGGCCCATCCTGGAAAAAAATCGATTATGTTGTTGCCAGGAAAAACTCTGAACATCAATAGTTGGCTGATAGAAACACAAGAGGATAAATTGTTCAATGTGTTGGTAAGGAGGTCTAAAGATTTTACTTGGGACTATACGGACATGAGGGGAATTCACCCGAGTGTTTGTACACATCACATTTATATTGATCCTAATATAAGGCTTGTATGCCAACCACAGAGGAGACTCAATCCTGCATTAAAGGATCTTGTCAAAATCGAAATTGAGAAACTCCTCCATGCAAGATTTATTTATCTTGTCTTTGATAGTAAGTGGGTGTCACCTATGGTGGTTGTGCCAAAGAAAAATGGGAAATGGAGAATCTGTGTAGACTATAGAGAACTCAACAAAGCCACTCATCGAGATTATTTTCCCCTACCATTTGTTGATTAGGTTTTGGACAACTTGGCTGGAAGGAAACATTTCTCCTTTTTAGATGGATTTAGTGGTTACAACCAAATTCAGGTTGCTCCAGAAGATCAAGATAAGACCATGTTTACTTGTCCTTGGGGCACATTTTCATACAAGGTGCTTCCCTTTGGACTTTGTAACGCTCCAACGACTTTTCAGAGAGTCGTTTTGGCTATATTTGTTGCACTTGTCAATGACTATGTAGAATTCTATATGGATGAATTCACGGTCTATGGGTCAACTTATGATGAAGCTCTTTAGAACCTAGACCGAGTTTTACAAGTTTGTGAGGAAAATCGACTATCCCTTAGCCACGAAAAGTGTTTAATAATGGTAGAACAAGGAATAGTCTTAGGTCATCACATTTCCTTTGAGGGAATAAAAGTTGATCCCAAGAAAATTGAAGTCATCCAACAATTGACTATTCCTCAAACACAACAGATGTTCAAAGTTTCCTTGGACATGCTAGATACTACAGAAGGTTCATAAAAGGCTTCAGTAAAATAGTTGCTCCTATGTTCTTTCTTCTACAGAAAGAAGTAGAGTTCAATTGGACACCTGAGTGTCAACTATCATTTGAAACAATTAAGGAGAAGCTTGTCTCTGCTCCCGTACTGTGTGAGCCAAATTGGAGTCGTCCCTTCCATATTTATGTTAATGCTTCAGATGACGCTATTGGTGCAGTATTGGGACAAGAAGATGAGAATGGGGGTAAATATTCCATATACTTTATTAATAAAAACTTGACATCTATAGAGAGAAACTATACGACAACAAAAAAAGAATTTTTGGCTATTGTTCATGTCATTAAAAAATTATGCCACTATATTACAGGATATAAGGTTACAATTTATACAGACCACTCAGTTGTAAAATATCTAATGAAAAAACCTGTGTAGTTAATGGTCGAGATTATGAGATGGACCTCCTGTCATGAATCAAACAAGAAGAGGGTGACTGTGCACCTATACAGGATGAGTTTCCATATGATAATTTGTTTGTTATTTATGTGAAGTCACCCTGGTTCGCTGACATTGCTAACTATTTAGCTGCCTTTGAAGTACCCTCGGGGTTTACATCGAAACAAAGGAAGTGACTTATCAAGGAAAGTGCCCCATTTAAATGGATGAACGAAATTTTATTCCATTGTGGACTTGATATGGTCTTAAGAAGATGTGTCAGAGCTGACGAAACTTACAGCATTCGAAGGGCCTGTCACGATGATCCTTCTGGAGGTCATTACTCTACGAAAAGAACTTCCCATAAAATTTTAGGCGCTAGATATTATTGGCCTTCAATGCATAAGGATGTTAAAAACTATGTTCATTGTTGTGATGAATGTCAGAGAGTGGAAAGACCGACTGTTTCTACTGAGATGCCTTTACAGCCACAGGTAGTCCTCAAACCATTCGAAAAATGGGGTTTAGATTTTATCGGACCCATAGATCCTTCCTTTGAAGGGAAATAATTATACTGGTTTGTATTGATTACCTGATGAAATGGGTAGAAGTTCAAGCCTTACGAGTTGCTAGGGAAGAGCAAGTCACAGACTTCCTCTATAATAAGATCTTCCTTAGATTTGGAGCCCCTCAAACTATCGTCACCGACCAAGGACCTCAATTAATGTCCAAAGTACTCTTGGCATTCACCAACCATTTTCAAGTGAGCCATAGAAAGTCATCCCTTTATCACCCTCAAGTAAATGGTCAGGTGGAAGTGACTAATAGAGAGTAGAGAACATATTAACAAACACAGTTTCTTCAAGAAGAAAAGATTGGGCCAAGAAATTGTCTGAAGGTGTTTGGGCGTACAATACAACATGGAAATCCACAACTGGATTCAGCCCCTATGAGCTTGTCTTTGGGAAGAAACCTCTTTTTCCCATTAAGTTTGAACACCAAACTCTACGAACAACTATGGAGTTGGGTCTGGATTTGAAATGAGCCCAAATTGAACGAGTTTTGCAATTAAGCGAATTAGATGAGCTTAGCTTAGATGTTTTCCATCAAACTGAACTGATTCAACATCAACAGAAAATGTGGCATGAAAAACACATTAAAGGGAGAGAGTTTCATAATGGTGACTAGGCTTTGTTATTTGATTCCAGCTATAAAAATCATGAAGGAAAACTCAGGACTCATTGGTTGGGGCCTTATGAAATTTTTGATGTCTTTTTGAATGGCATAGTTCAGTTGAAACCAATTGATGGTGATACACGAACTCTCTTAGTCAACGATCATCACTTACATATCTACCATAAGCCTGTCAATAGGGAAGAATTTACAAAACTGGTAGAAATGTAGGGAGAGATCCAATGCATTGACTCTGCCAAGGCAAAGTCCAACTAGTGTTGTAAATATATATATATATATATATCTATTGAAAAATTGTAATAAAAAGACATGTATACCAAGCTGTTTTGAAAAAACATTTTTCTTTCATCAGTTCTTCTTTTTTTGGACTTAGCTAATTTTTGTTTCCATTTTTGCAAGATTTCTTATAAGGAAGAAATAACTCCCAAAGCACCTTTCTAAGATGCTCCAAAAAATGCAGATGGTAATGAAAGCATCTGCATTTTGCCACCTTTTCATAAATTTGAAATTTTGCGATGCTTTCATTACCACATCTTAGTACACATTCTTTCCTATCTATTTTTTTAGTTTTTCTCATCATAAATAAAGTTGCCATTACAACCTATCCTCATCGATGGCTTTGTCATTCATAAGCTTTCGCATTCATGCCATAATAAATCTGCTGTCACCTCAACCAATACCATCGCGTCATCCTATCAAATCAGTAAAGGTATGAGATCTTCTAGCAATCATAGAATGCAAGTAAGTACTAATTTTTGCTTTAAGTAGTTATTTTCGAATAAAGTGTAGTTAATTGGCACGAACTTCCCTCCTAATTTAGCAATTTGTGCCACTCGGTGACCAACTACTAGTATGGCAAGATTTTTGCACGCCTCCATGCAGATTAATATCATTGCATAGTAAGCTCCGAGCAAGACAAATAAATCATCTTAGTAGCGTATATTTTCAAAAATAGATGTGTACAAGTTTCTTGTGTTGTTGAAATCTTCAGCAGGGTGAAAAATAAGAAAATGGGGGGTGGCAAAAAGAATTCAGAGCCAGCTTCTGCAGAAAAATTATTGAGGTTAAGTAATATTTTTGGTTTGTTTGAGGAGGCAGGTTGGTTAGACTTCATCAGAAAGTTTGAAGGATATAATGAAAAGTTGGTGAACGTGTTTGTAGAGAACTACTCAAATGGTCAGGTGATACTTCATGGAAAGCACTTTAATGAGTCCGAAGATTATCTCTTGTCTATCTAGGTTAGATAATTCAGGCATTAAATTGAAAGAAACCTCTCAAATCACATATCAAAAATTATCTGAATTATTTGTTAGAGAGGGAGACCCTCACCCTATGGTAGTCATTAGTACTAGAGGTCAAAATAAGGGATTTCAAAGAACCTCTATACTAGAGCCTTGGGAAACTGTAGTGTCCTGGATTATAAAATATTTCACTTGTGAAGGATAACTCACTGTAGTGGTAGGACCTACATTTCGCATGCTAATCCATTTGCGCCATGGGAAGGAAAACCCTGCTCTTAGGGTTAATTTGCCAAAATTTTTATGTGATTCTATAAATTATTCTATAGAAAGATACAAGACGGGGTCAGGGCCACTTAAACATCATGGGTTAATACAATTAATTTGCAAATATCATTTCTGTAAGAAATTTGAAAGTAAGTGGGAGAAGTTTTTATGGAAAATTGAAAAGTCTTAAGCTAAAACAAAATCAAAATCGGGGGAAACATCTAAACAAATTGCTTCGCCATCCGGAGCAATTTCCCTTGAGGGCTCTCAAGCTCCGGAAGCTCCAATTCCCACAACCCCTGGTGAAGAAATACTAGAATCTTTGAATGAAGAATTTAAAACCCCTAATCAACCAGAGAATGTTGAACTCGTCTATCCTAATATGAGCATTCCCGTGAGAAAAAGAAAAAGAAAAATGCCTTACACCTTTCAAAATATTCCTCCCCTAAGGAGAAGTAAACGTTTAGCCTCTAAATTCACAGAAACCCCAATACAAAGTATGGAGGGTAGTACAAAGAAGAAGAAGCCCAAACGACCATCAAAACCCATTGACACTTTTGATTCTATTAATCAAGTAGAAATGTCTCTAGAGAAAGAAAATTTTGTTAAGGAAATTCCTTCCCATGGTTCAAAATATGTAGAAGAAGCCCTCGCAAAGGAAATTCAAGAAAAAGAACAGGATGGGGAAGATAATATTTTAAGTCACTTATCTCCCATTATTGATAGAATTGTAGAGACTGTTGAAATTGGAAATACTAATGCAAAGATAGAGAGAAACTTAGAGTAGAAATTGATGATCTGAAGAAACAATTGTACAGAAACAAAGAACAGATTGAATTGCAAGAAGAAGAGCTAACAGTGCATGTTGCTGTGATAAGTAAAAGAGATCAGGAAATTTAGAGTTTAAAACTGAAAGTACAAGAAAAAGATACATTGATTTATGAATTGAAAGAACAAATTCAGAAATTAAATCAAGGAAATAGGACTTATAATGCTGATATTTCTGACAAAAATAAAGAAATTGAAATATTAAAGAAGAATTTTATGCTTATGTTCTCAGCTTTTGAAGAAGAAAATAAAACACAAAAAGAAGAATTAAATGCTTCTCTTAGAAAAATTGTAGAGTTAGAATAAGACTTACATGAAAGCACTACTAAACCAAAAATGGAATCAAAGGAAATCCAAACTGAGCCAATTATAACTGAATGGTTCTAGGTTCGCATTCCCCCATTACTTATGAAATGGATGGAAAGATGATATTTCTTAAGAAATGTTAAGATTGAGAACTACAGATTGAAAAAGGAGTTGGTACTTCTAAACAAATCATTTCATAGGACTTATAAAGGGAAGCAAGATGCATGCCATCTAGTTGAATGTTTGTTATCATGTAGAAGGCCATCAAGATTATATTCAATGTTTCTAAATGAATAATGGATAAGGTGGAAATTGTTCAGAATCTACAATGATCAGCCATATGAGCCTAATGATAAGGAATTTGTTAAAATATTTGTGGAATCAACCCCTGAAGATAAAGATCTACTTTGTGAATTCTTTTTACATGATCTTTTATTAGAAAATCATATTGATTTCTTCATTAATCTATTTGTTGGTGAAGTACAATTGAGAGCTTTGTTGTCCACTATGCAAAATCAGGTTCATTGGCAGGAGCGCAACAAAGAATATGCTCAAGCAGAAAGAACTATGGGCCTTCAAATAAGATCACCTAATGCTAGGCCTGCAGCTTTTAAGGACACCTTTTTATCTCTTCTAGTAAATGAAAAAATGAAAGAAAGATATAATGATAGTCTCTAACTCTGTTACAATAATTTTATGGAACATGGACAAAAGTTAATTGGAAAAGCCTGGCATGCTTGTGAAGAAAGATTTACTCCATTGCCAGCTTATCTCAAGAAAAGAGAGGTCATCTCTCCTCTTAATATCAGATGGTATTTTAGAAGGGCAGATGTTTTAGCTAAAATCCTAAGAGACCTCAAGACAAATTGGATAGGGATGAGGTATAGACCTCCCTTGCTACTCAATCCGCCCCCTGCTTTCCACATTTCAACAGATCAGAATGATAGAGTTTTCAATGAATGGAAAGAAGGTGTTGCTTTACATAGAGGGTTCATCCATGACCCTATAACTTTTGATTCAACGACAAGAGATGAGTATGACATTAGTGCCAGATATGAAGAATGGAATAAAGGTCAGGGTTACAACCATGGAGCAGAAGGACCTACTAGGAACTAGGAGGGGGAGGAAATGATGAGGTAAAAATAATCTCATCATAATAATACTAGAAAAGCCTATTTATATGAGCTCAATCCTCAATTTCTGCCAATTAATTAAACTTTAGGAGAGATAATTGTTTATCTTTAAGGAAAATTATACAAACTTTATTTCTTATGATTAATTGAGGTAATCTACCAATACATATTTAATGGGTTGTTTTGAGTGTTTTTGTAGAGCAATAATTAAACATCATGCAGTAGTTGCAAAACGTTTAACCAACACGTGCCTTAGTAAAGATTTAAGAGAGACGCTAGGAACCTACTCCTAAACATCAGGCTGATGAACTGAGGATGTAGTTGTTGTTAGTTTAATTTTCGTTATGTTCTTTTAGTCAAAGACTTCATGGTTCGTCTCGAGCCTTTTTAATGTTTATGTAATGGGTTTTAAAGACAATGGAAATTAGTTGTAAACTATTAGACTTTTTCAATGGCTATCCACGCCATCTAAAATCTAGGATTTAGTTAAAGTTTTTCTATAAAAATGTACTTTTCAGAAGTAGAAAGAAGATGCTCAATAGTAATGTTATGTTGTTAACATGATCTCTGAATACTTATGAATAAAGAAACCATCTTCTGCCAATTGTTGAGTTGTTGAGCTATGAATGATAATTATCTTTAATGGAAGAACTTCAGGACCAGTAGTGTATGTGACTTGAGAATGAATGTGATAACCTGCGAGCTAGACACTCGAGGGAGGATAGCTTAAATAGATAAGTACTTTCTTTTATGTTAGTTTTACTACATAGATAATCATTCAGTAGGAAATGATTAAGTCTGTCAGTTGTTGAGTCTGAAGTTTCGGAGCACTCTTTGTCTTCCATTATCATGAGTTACTTATTGCAACTATTAGAATCTTTTACTATTTAGGAGGATTTTTTATGGTTTGTTTACTTGTTTTTCCACTTCCATAGTTTATCAGCTGTTCAGTTTACTTATTTATGTGCTTTCTAGCTTAGTTGTTATGCTTTCTAAATTAGTTATCTTATGCTTTCTAGTTTAATATTTCCAGTTTTATTAGAATAAATTATTTCCTAGTTGAGTAGTTAGTTAGCCTTAGACTAAAATTAATTTTAGTAGTCTTAAGAAATCAGAAAATCTAAAATGAGTTGTCTAAATTATCTTCTATTGCAAACTGCCTTGGACACTGCCTGGTTGACTTATTGATATTTTATATTCTAAAGTAATGGGACCTAACTGTAATAGCCTATCAATGGACACGTGGATTGTTTCGTTCACTTGGGAAAGGAGGTGGAGCCCACAAGAGAGGATGATACGGTCTCTAGTCAGCAAGTTTTCATTGGTCGATGAGGTAATGAACGAAGACAAATAAAATTCAAACCATGTTGGCTTGATCTCGACCATTCTCTATGCCATCTTGGAAAGAGATGGACGACTACTATTCAACATTGGACGCATGGCTAATTGAACCATTTTCTTCGTGCAAGCCAGTAATAATGGTGGACAAGACACTCGTAGTTGCTATTTTTCGACATTAAAGCACATAACAATTTATTTTCCTCACACAATTCAAGATTGCAAATAAATTCAAAGCCTTCAGGAGATCATGCAAAGTATTTCAAGTCGTGACTCAAACAAATTAGGGTATCCTATGAATGAAAAATTCGTAAGTCAAATTACAAGCTATATCTTTTAAATAATCTTGATTTAAGGTAGGTTTTCGCTTCTTTCTTTCAAATTGGATTAGCTTGCATGTTTTAATTGCTTTATTTTGCTTTAAAACTGTGCATAAGTGTGGTCTTATGTTGTTCTTCAAAATTTGCATATCCAATTTGTGCTAGTTGTTAATTAAGCACTAGGTATTGAGTTATCTTGCATCAAAACCCTAGTCTACTTTGAACCTACCTAATTGTCCATGGCTGCCAAAGCCCAAGGGTCTCGGTCTGAAACCCCAACTAGGTTACTCTCTCAGGATATTGTTGACCAACTCAAACCCTCGACAAGTAAGAAAGCTCAAGGGAAGGTAATATTTTATGGTCCTAAGATTTATGAGGGGTTGATGGATAAGCAACATTGTATCAAGGATGTTGAAACACCTTTCGCTGGATGGCACATGTTCAAGAATTGGTTCGAAAATAAAAATTGTGGAGTTCCCACTTGCAATACTTGGAGATTAGACATGGGAAAACTTGTGGTACCAAATTTCTATATGGATGTGGACTTGCTGAAAGACATTGCAGCAAGGTATGACCTCGTTCCTAGGGTAATCAGGGAATTTGATGGCGTTGAGATGGTCAAGATTAACAAAGAAGAAATTGCTGAAGTTTTTGACTTGTCTAAGTGGAATGAAGACATGATCCCTATTGACCTGGATGTTTTTAGGAAAGAGTATGAAAATACCAAGGTCTTGTTCAGAACCACAATGCTGCCAATACATACTTCTACCACAGGATATGGAAAAAAAAGAGACAAATAAATATTGGCAAAGATGAGAGGGAACCTTTCCCTATGAAATACTTTACTAACTACTTTAAGAAGACCTTATATTCCTTATGCCAAATCATTGGTTTTGATCCACTAGAAACTATGCCAAAAGAATATATGTACATGGTAGGACATATCCAACATGGAGCTTTCAACATGGTCTATGATTATGCTACTTACTTGGTAGAGCATATGCATGAGGGTTTGGTTTCTCTTGAGGAAGGAAATAATTGGGTTCAATTCTGGTGGTACTCCCTATTAATGCATATGTTTTTATACAAGGGAAGGAAATACTTTGGCAAAGATATGTCATTGAAGATGAAAGAGGATGGTCTTGAGCTGTCGGTTCAGTGTTGGATCAGGATTCTGGACAGACATGATAAAAAGTTTGATTATGTGGTCTTTCACAATGTGTTTGCCTCCAAGCTGACGAGATCCTTGATTCATGATCCACCAAGGATCCCGAAGGAGATTCATGATTTCTTGAAACCTATGGAAAGGAGGTTTGAATTATAGATAACTCATAATTGGGGAGATATCATTCCCTATCCAGATACAACTATATTCAGGGTATATGGGACACCTATCAATCCTTATGTGCTACCAAGGGATGTATCTTTGTGGATTGGATTTATTGAAATAATGAGACAATGAAGAGCTACACAAATGGAACATCTGCCAACAAATCAAAAGAACCTTTGCAGACTTTGTGATGGTTAAGGGAGGGTGGAAAGCTTTTTTTAAGATCTTAGAACCCTGTGACTTGAGGATAGTGCACCCTAGAAACCATGACCCTGAGGGTTTCATTGCTGCAATAAAGGCAAGGATAAGGACCGGTGTATTTGTGCATAACTTCTACTACCCTGAAGATGTTATCAGGAATATTTTGGATTTCAAGGTGCAAGAGGAAAAGAAGGCCATGTATCTTGCCTTCAAAAAGATGGTTGAGAATTCCATGAAGTCTAATCCTATATATAACCCTTTTCCAAATATCAGGGGAGAATGGGGAAGAGTACAATATGTTTTGGAAAACTTTGAAAGTGTTGTGGGTGTATTAAGAAGGGAAAGAAAAATTGAGGATAAGGGGAAGTCATTGGTGGTAGAAGACATGCCATTTGCACATGAGGAGGAAAGACCTTCCTATGAGCCTCCAAAAAAGATCAGAATATATTCTAGGAGGACTGAGATTGTTAAGAAACAACAAACATTTCCAACCCCTACTACCTCAGAAGGGTCAAGGGAAACTTCTCTAGCTAGGTAGTTTCATCACCTCCTAGATAGGCTCCACCTGTCATTATTGAGATTCATTCACCACCAAAAGGCCCTTCTCCATCAGAGCAACCACCAGCCAAGAAGCAAAAATTTGAGGTGAGCAAAATTGTTGACTACCCAAACATTGAGGAAGAAGAAATATTAATTGCTCCTGAGGAGATGCAGCAAGGAATGCCTTCTCCTCCAAGGGAATTTGTAGTAGACACTGCAGAAAGCAGCCTCAAATTGGGGAAAAGGGGAGTTGAGTGGGACAAGCTACTTGGATGACATGAGACATGAAGCTTGTAAGGAATTTATGGAGGATGACTCTTTTATTAAAACAAGAGCATTTTGAGATTTTGCTTGAAGGGATAAGGTTCCAATTTATGTCGAGAATGTAGCCAAGGAGAGGAGTTTACATCCTAAACTCCCTGAGAATGTTATCCAAGCAAATGTAATGAAATCCATGAAGAAGGAGTTTCAAAGTATTACAGCTGAGGAAGGAAGGGCGCTTGTGCAGAAAAGTGGAGTTTTGTTCATGCCCAAATGGGACATTGTTGATGTTGTTGTATTGGACACCATAAGAAGAGTTGAAAGGCCATTGTTTCAAACTATAGAAGAAGCTAGGTTGGAAATCAATGGATCAAAATTTAGTGAAGAATGGGATGCCTTGGCCATTTGGTCATTGTCTACAAGATCTAGGAAACCAGTTGTGGCAGAACTAGCTAACTTTAGTGGGCAATTGGTTATAAGAAGAGTTGCTGACACTCCAGCTCTAGAGGCAACAAATATGATAGTGAATGTTGCCAAGTTTTCCAAAGCAACTTTAGAAAGTTTGACTATTGAAAGGGACTCATTCAGAGGATAATATAATGATCTTTTGGTTGAATATGATATGATTCAATAGAGAGTTGTTGAGTTGGAAACAGAGCTAGCACTTTTGAAAGGAAAAGTGGAGACATTGTAGTCTCAAGGACAAACTAGCTCAATCCAAGCTGCATCGACCATTCCAGTGGAACATTCTCAGCCTTCTCCTTTGTCAGAAGAACACATGACCATAATACCATACAACTTGGGCCAGGAGCCACATGCAACTAATGAGCTTATAAGGGACCAACTACTTCAAAAATTTGAGGTACATAAGAAATTGCTTGAGCAAACTCAAAATACAATGTATGAGAACAATGCTCATATTGTTCATATAGTACTCAAACATATGAACAAGAGGATTCAAAGAAAATTAAATATTGTTCATGCAAATTACTCTTCAATGTTACAAGCAATAAGGTTGTCCCACAGGGATAGGGATATAGCTATCCCAATCTTAGATAAATGAATTCCAAGGGATGGTGATTTGAAATTCATAGCGGTAGGGGCTAAACAGAAGGAAGATAGATACCCTAGAGTGATCCCAGTCTACAAATATGTTGATGGAATTAAGGAGCTAAAGTTATATGGATATGAACAGAACAATGGAAAAATATTTTTATTGGTGATTTGGATTTATGAGTACAAAGGCATAGTACACATACATTTGGTCAAGTATAATATAGGTCTGGCTTAATAAATTGAAATACATAAAGTATGTGTCTCTTATAGCAAACACCACAGGTAGAGATTGATCACTGATAATTTGAATGCTAGTTTGGGTCGACCTTTCTTTCTCTTTCATATTTTTTCTTTAGCGCAAGGAACAAATATGCTACAACAGTTAGAAGATTCTTCTCTCCAATAGAATGCCATCTAGAAGGCTGGTCCATTTTCTTCATCGAATGGAAATATTTCATCTCACTTTTTCCCTCCATTTTGAAGATGTAAATATAACTGCAAAAGGGAATGTGTGTATTGTGGTCCAATGAGAGGGTGACATGTGTACAACTTGGCTTGAGGCTTGTTTTGCTCCCTTATCCTATAAAAGGAATTCAAGGCCAATTGTACAAGTCTTTTGTTGAATTTTGGAGCCGAGTATGCAAGTAGAAAGCATAGAGCAAATGCATTTTGAGTCGATGTCTTAGGTTTTGAGTTAATCTAGCCAATTTTGTCAATTGTATGGTTTTTGAACATGTCTGAGTTAAATATGTAAGTCTCATGAGGTCATTGTCTCTCCATTCATACATTTTATACGAATTATAAATGAGAATGCTATCAAAGATCTTTTCATTAATGTTCATTGTTGTCTAACTTTATGCCTTAGAGTAAAGATAAGGTCTTATTCACCCTTTATGTAATATCATAAAGTTCACTCTTGTTAGCTTGATTGCTACAATGATTTACACAAGAAGACAAGACGACCAATTGAAACCAAACACAACAAACATAGTACAATTATAATTGTTTGTCTCAAGTATCACTTTATAACCTCTTCAAAGATTATTTAAACTCAACATAATAAATGCAAATTGACGTATTAACACAACAATATCCAACTAAGTTATTGAAAGTCAACTATTGATACCTCGTTCTCCATCCAGATTACAAAATTGGCCCACTTTTTGCTCTATAACATTTCCTTTTCATATTGCTTTGGATGTTGGCCATATTTCTCCTCTTGTCAAAACATGGCACATGGACTAGTTAAACTAATTAAAATGCAATCATTTAATTTTTCCTAGGAAATAAAAAATATATATTATTTAACATATTAAATATACTTACAAATGTACAGATCAAGGCCTGTAAACCTTTTTGGCCACTATGATGGATGGCACAAAGTTTTTGAAGCCTAGCCTTGGAGGCCTTGTCCTAAAACATATACTAATTCAATTTAACTATGCACAAATAAAATTTAAAAATCGTTTAATAAATTTGATATAATCTTATAAGAAAATTCAAATACCTACGTACTCTCCTCACCGGACTTCCTTCGTGCATCAGACTTATCATATGATTTTACAAGCTCTTTCCATACTTTGACACTTACATCAATTGGCCTTTTTTCGAGCCTTAGCTCGGGAGGGATTTTTTTTATCTTCTTTGTTTGGTTGCACCGAAATCTTGTAATTTTGAGACATTCGTAGCTTGACCTTCTTCACAGACCAACCTGTGCCAAATTCAGTCTCCATGTCATTGATAACTATTTTTTGCAGGTGTGAATGCTCTTCCTAAACCTACTCAAACATGAAAAAATAGGTGATCATTAGTCAAGAAACAAGTAAGAACTAAGCATTCCCTATGAAATTCATCTAAGCATAAAAACATGAAAACAAAGTAGAATACCAAATAAACTACCAATGAAATGTTATTCTAATACTCAAACCAACATCCCATAGGGGGATTAGTGCTCCTCTGATGTGGAAAGAAGCCCTTTCCTAACCCCTTGATAAGCTTGATGATGAAATTGTGATGAACAAAGTATGAAAAATGGCTATAATCTTGCTAAAATGGATGAAAAATATGAAATGCTATGAACTCAAATGGCTATAGTGATTATGCTCTTAGTTGTTGGATCCATATTGTGAGAATGATGCCTCTATTTATAGAATCCATGAATTGAAGAGTGAAGAAGATTGATGAATGTGGGATTAAAGAATAGACCAATAGCATAATGCCACTTGTCAACATGCTAATGAATCTTGGAGGAGATGTGCTCACACATGTGTGAGCATATTTTGGGAGATGGGATGTGTAAGAAGAATAAATGTCAAGGTGGATTGTGTAAGAATGTGTAAGATTCCATTTAAAGCCAAGGTGGCTTTTGTAAGAGGAGGTATAAGAGCTATTTAAAGCCAAGGTGGCTTGTGTAAGAGCTCTTTAATGCCAAGGTGGCTCAAGAAAGAGAACAAAAGTCCTTTGGGAGGGAAAAGTCAAATGGGTGGAATATTCCAAGAATATGCCATTTTGAATGAAAATAGAGTAATTAGTAAATCAAATAAATTGATTTACATATGCAACTTGGTTAGTTGACCAAGGTTGACTTACCTTAGGGTGGAGTTAAAAGCTAGAGAAATGAGGGATTAGTGTTAGGAGTTAATTAATTTAGGATTAATTAACTTAGGTGAAATTAGTTGATTTATGACATTTAATTTAAATGCTTGGGTTTACTTAAATCAAATGAGAGGATGTTAGAACTTTAGGATTTTTATTAAATAAATCGATTGATTTATTTAATTAAAGGAAGAACATTAGGATTGGAGATGATGAAATAATCTGATAAAGTTCATTATCTGATTCAAGGAGGAAATTCAATGAATTTAATTAATTAAATAAAGATTATTCAATTAATTGGTTAGTGTGGAAGTGATTAAGGAAGAATCGGTGTTAGTTAATTAGAATCAAGTGCATGATATCGATCAGGATATTTTGAGTGTCTACACTTTTCCCCTCTTTGAAGCAATGTACCTACTGTGTTGGTTCAAAGAATAACATTGGTGAGATCGAAATTAAAAAAAAATCTGATTTTTCTGATGCCCCAATGGAAAGTACATTGCCCCCTCAAGAGATCAGGTGAAAAGTTTGATTTGAGGGTTGATCTCACGATAAACAGGTTCAAGATGGATGTATGGATGGTTAGACTAATAGATCTATATGATAATGATGATGCAAATGAGATGAATTAAGATGTTGAGAATAACAAATCTATATTATCCTAAACATCTTAAATGACGATGCAATGCATGTGAGATGGATAATGTTACCTATTATGATGATATGTATGAATATGCAGGATGTAGACAGTTTGTGGATGACATGATATCATGTTAGCGTGAAATATGCCATGGGTTTGTGATTTTGATTTTTTGCTCACAAATGATTTGACCAATTTGATTTCATGTTTACCAATATTTGGATCACCACATAAGTTGGAAGATATAGATGAAGACTTATTCCTGAAGCAAGATGTAAATATTTGCCCCTAGTGTCTAGCAATGTATGGAATGGCATGGGTGGATTCTTGCATAGATGTATGGATGGATGGATATGGTAAGCACACAAAGGATGGTAAGGATTATCTTATGATAAGATAAGGTGTTCAAATAGAGGATGCTCATTTGGATAGTCACTACAATAGTTCCCTGTGATTAGCTCCCTATTTTGCTCTGTTTTTTACTTCCACCCACTGTTTGAATGTATTTTTCTCCAATTTTTTGAAAAAGCTGGTGCTATTTATCTAGTTGGCGCCATTTTTGGAATTTTTTGCGCCAATAAGGACAAGTAGGCACTAATTAGTGCCAGATTTAGTGTCGGGTTTAGCACCGGATTTAGCGCCAGATTTAGCGTCGGATTTAGCACCAGATTTAGACAGTGGCATATCAGCAAAAGATATTAACTTGTCTTATTGACACCGACAACCAACATCAAAGGAACATAAGATCTAATGTCGATGAGACATTGAGATATCGGTAAGACAAATAAGATTGTCTCATCGACACTCTTCAAGTAATGATCAAAAACATACACTGCTATACCGTCGGGAAGGTGAGCAACATATGTGGTAGAGCGGTATACACTGCAACCCTACTACTAGAAGGCTTTCACGGGGTGGCAGTATACCGCGCTACTGCCAGACAACCAGAAGCTTCTCGTGGTATGACAGTATACACCGCACTACCGCCAGATAGTCAGAAGCCTCTTGTGGTATGGAGGTATACATCGCACTACCGCCAAGCAGTAAGAAATCTCCCGTGGTATGGTGGTATACCATGCTAGCACACCTCTCTCACAATCATCCATCCGTACAAAGGTAAAATCATGAACTTAACACTTATGAATTTAATAGATAATAGTAATTTTTTATTATAAAATATATGTATTTTGTTTTCTAAATTTGTTTGAATATTAAAAGATTTAATGATTAAACATATTTGAGTTTTTTCACATCAATATTTTTTCCACCATGATGAGTTAGAACAAAATAACCAAGCCCTAATTTTTAACTCTCATTTTTACTTGGTTTTTTTGAGCTCCCTTGCCCTGCACATGCCACCATCATTAGAGTTTCAAACCTCAAGCTTTCTGAAGGAGTATCTGTCAATTTTCTCACTGATTTTGAGAGTTTTCTTCACAAATTTTTTTGTTGAGGCCGAATCAGGTAAAGCTTTCATGGTTCATCATTTGTTTCCACTTATTTGAATGCATTTTCAAAGACATTCCTTCTCGGATTCTCATGCATTTTTCTCTTGCTTTACTCTGTCGATGCCTTGCTTGTCTTGAGGCTGACATCAAAGCACTTCTGGAGCTCGCATTTCTTTGAACAACAAGAAGTTGAGTAAGTTTCTATGCGCCATTTCTTTGTATCTTACCTCCATTTTCTGTCAAAACAAGCTCGATTTGGACTCAAATACAAATGAATGGGTGTTTTATTTCTACCATGTATCCTTATTTTGTAACCCTTCTATCTTGGCTCGGCTTCTCTGGACTTAGCTCACTAGAAAAAGAAATGAAACAAAGCATACTCTCCATATTTGGTTTGATCAAATGATGAAATATTTTTTTATTTCTACATTTTTCTCTTTCCTGGTGATAGCTTGGTCGCGATCTCTCTATAATATTTTTTCTATTTGCAAAAAGAAAAAAGTGTTTTTCTTTATTATATTTTTGAGCCTCTTTCATGGCTCCATGATTATGGCCGCGTGATCTATTCAATGGCATTCTGGGTTTGTCTGGGGTTTTTCAAAAACCCGTGACTCCTATTCCAGATACGAGCTCTCAAAAAAATGAGTGCAAGCCTTTTGGCACGATCTTTCACTTCTTAGAAAGCAAAATAAATCCTTCCACATTTGGGGCTTGGCCCAAAAACCCTAAACCATGGGTTTGTAATATTCTACATATCCTTCTCCTTTCTTGCAAGTATTTTACATTTTCATTTTTCAGAACCCACTTCACAAGACAATTGCACTATTTTTTTGTATGTTCATTTTTCTCTGAACAAGACAAAAATGGAGATGATTGATGCAGAGCATGGTGGGCTTCAAAGGTCTTCAAAGACACAAACACAATTTTTTGCAATATCACTTGTGTAAGCCTCTAAGAAGCTTCTCAGGCTATTAATTTGTAATTAGTTTGCAAGGGATTGTTTTCTTTTTCTTTGCCAATTTCCTATTTTATAGGGAGTTATGGTCTATTTATTTCCAATCACAAGGTGCATTTCAGTGAACTTGACCATTATAAATTATTTAAATGTAGACACCATATGGTCGATGTTGAATTCTATTGTTGCTCCAAGGCACTTTGACTTCTTCCTTAGACAGTGAGATTCCCTCAAGACATGAATGTGGTTATCATAACTCTAAACACTCATTTCAACATGAAGAATGCATCAATGTGTAGTAGAATTTGTAAAGCACTTTCTTTGATTATGATTTTTTTAGATTGTTACATATAGTCATGGTCAAATTCTCATGATAGATTCCTTTGAAACTTGTGACAGGTATGTATTTGAGGACCAAATTGAGTTTATCAAGGAATTGGTACTTGAAGGAGAACAGGTACTTTAACAAATTAGCTCATATGCTAATGTTTTGAATTGTATATCAGATATCTTCTTTTAATTTTAAATAGTAATAGGATATATGTTTCTTGCTTTGGTTGATTGGACTAAACTTTAGAGAACAAATGGAAAATGTTTTGGAGTTTTATATGTATTTTTATAAGACTTTTTAACTTTACAACATAGATTATGTATTATTCACTTTTGATTTTTTGTTAATTTTCTCATTATTGATGTTTTATCCTAAATTAGGCTGAGGGTGATTATTTTGGAAAGGATTCTAGGGCAAAAACAATGTCACACAAATTCTAGGTGGGATGCATTTTCTTAATGCCTGAAATGAGTTTAGCATTTAGCTATAGAAGGCATCAAAAATTATTTTGCACCATAAACTATTTAATGTACATATATTATATGAATCAACTACTTTTAATTTTCATTTTACTCCACTGAAATTCAATAAATCCTCATTTGCAATCATCAAGCCACTGGAAGGAAGATTGTGTCCTTTTATTTTATTCCTGACATAGCAACAACTAAAAGTTTTCATGTTATTTTCAAAATTGTTGGTTATTTGATGCTAGATTAACCTTTCTTGCAATGGTTGTATAGTATGAAAACAATAGCCATATCGAATTCCTCTTTCCCAAGTCCTACTCTCTCAAGGTTAACAATCTCAATCTCGCTAATAGTGATTACTAAGAAAGGTAATTCCACCAACTCTACCAAACAATTTACCGTAGGAACAATAAAATCAAATGCTTTGAAAGGAACTCCATGAAAACCAAGCTCTCTAAATGGTATATCAAACTCTAGTTCAAAATATTTTAGATGAGGCTGCTCCCATAGCTCTGTTACTCGCTTGACAAATCCTTGAAACTCTGCATTGATTTTATTTTTCTTGTCCCTCTCTTGTTGTTCTTCCTCAATTTCATCAAGATCATACATTGACCTTCTTTCCCCTCCTAAAGTTTGGACCACATCCATTACCTCCAGATAAAACTGGACATCCTCAGTCTTCTTGGTTCACACCATGATATGGTTATGCAAATGAAGATGAAGCAAAGTAATCATCTCTTTCTCCACTGGCTAGAAGAATGCATGCTTAATGTTTTGATAAATGATATTAGCTCTCTCTTCTACTCTCATGGTTCACTATCGAAATCCATTATGGTGGGCCTCCAGAGTTCCAGTCATCTTTCTTCCTCTTCCACCAAATGTTGGCATATTTTACTAGCGTTTATTAGAATTGGTGCATGTTTTACATCATTGGAATGACATATTAGTTGTAATGTTTTTGAAATTTTATTATGGTATGTGCACTTTGATATGATGTAATATGATTATGGTTTCGTTTCACATGTTGTAATATTAGATATATAACAAAAAAATAAATTATTTCATGAAATAAATAATAAATTTTCATTTTAAATGATTTTTTTTGTAGAAAACGGGTCTTTCAGAAGATCAAGAAGATCCTCATGATATAGATCCAGAATATGTTGGTTATGGTACAAATCACATGGAAGAGGATGATGATGACGTAGATACAAAAGACATCGAGGCCGATGACGATGATGATGATCACGATGGTGATGATGATGATGATGAGGGAGTTGCTAGTAGTAGCTAGTGACATTCATGATCATATAGACTACATCATGGATCATTGTTGATATATCGTTATGATGCCTCTTTTCATGGTTACTATAATATGTATCATTTTCACGGCTTGCAGTACCATATTATTGAGTTGTATCATTTTGACATGTATCATTTTGACTTGTATCATTTTGAGATATATAATTTATCATTTTTACTTATATCATTTGTACATGTATCATTTTGACTTATGTCGACTGTTGGACATGTATCATTTTGACATGTTATTAATCTAGTGGCATATTTGACTCACTTGTTTTAATCACTTATATAGATATTTGACTCACTTGTTTTAATCACTTGTTTTGATCTACTTATATAGATATTTGAATCACTTTTTTTAATTATAAATGATGATCATGTTATAATAATTATATTTTTATTTAATTATATGAGTTATTTAAGAGGCATGATATATTTAACTAATTAAATTGAAATAAAAATATTAAATTAATAAATGGAAGCAAAACAAGATGTATTTTTAGAAGCAAAAAAGGAAGAAACAATGGAAGCCAAACTAGAAGCAATCTTGGAAGCAAAACTTGGCTTTATCTGAAGCAAAAATAGAAGCAATTCAGGTAGCAAACAAAGAAGTAATAATGGAAGCAATTTTAGAGGCAACAAAAGATGCAATAATAGAAGCAACAAAAGATGCAAAAATGGAAGCAAAGCTAGATGCAAGAAGCGACGTTATATCAAAAGAAAAATTGGAAGTAAAATTGGAAGCAAAATTGGAAGCAAATCTGGAAGCAAAATCAGAAGCAAACCTGGAAGCAAACGTGGAAGCAACACAAGAAGCAAAACCAAAAGAAAAATTGGAAGCAACAAAAGTTGGCGCTAAACTTGGTGCTAAATTTGGTGCCGAAGTGAGCAAACTAGTTTGTGTCAAGTTTTGCACCAACAGAAGTGCCCAATTCATGAAATCAAATGCACTAAAATCGGACTCTATTTTAGGTGCTAATTGCCTGTTTTGTTATAGTGAGTGCTTCATGGATTAGATAATATTGGGTAGGATAGGATCAATGAAAATTACCCATGTCAAGATGTTTACCATAAGCAAGTGTAAAGTTTACACCAAACTTTTATCAAGATCAAGATAATGTGGAAGATGAATGTAGATAGATGAAGATGGATTGGATAAATGGTTCATGTATGAATGGATTTATTGTGGATAAGATGGATGGAATGTTGGATTTATTATGGATGGGATGAGATTCTTTCACCTAAAGTGGCACATGTAGATGCTCGATTCTACACATGATGCCTATTTGCCAGGTTTTCATCATGGTAGCTGCCCAAAGCGTCGCCCATGCGATTTTCACTTGGACAATTTTTTTATCTTTACTATTTTCATGATTTTTTATTTTTTTTGTGAAATATTTCAAGCTCATGCTAAACCACCTGGTGGTGTCGATGTAGATGCTTTTTTCATAATGTTCCATCGATATCCTGCTTGAAGAAGCTGCTTTGCTAAGATACGTGCACTTGAGTGCAACTTTTGAGATTCTTGATCTACTTTGTTGATACTAGAGTTAACTTTGTTTTTATGTGCACATCGCAATAGAGTGCCTTCTAAATCCTTATGATGGAGGGTTGTTGCCAATACATGGTCAATGTGAGAATTAGATATCATGTGTGGTGGCGTGGATGGTAGAGTGTGTTTAGGAAAAGAAGATGGATTGGTTGACAATTTGGAATCTTTGACTCTCCAAACTTGGGAAGATGAGCAATGATGGGTGGATATGAAAGTGTGTGTGGAATTAGGACCAACAACTTGATATACTTTGTACATTGCTTGAGAAGCCTACTTTTTTCTTTGTTTACATGTCTTAGATGTATGCTTTTCCCTTTTTTATTTTGCCCCATAGTTTCTTTGACTATTGGAGTTTGATAGGGATAATCTTTCATTGTATTCTTTGGTATCCACTTGTATTTGATTTGTCCTTCATGCTTTACAAATTATTTTTCCTTGATAATGTTCTTCCTATTTTGATTAAAGTCTTTCTTTTGATGTTGGTCCCAATTCATGGATGGGGTGATGGGTGGATGAGGATTTGTGATATGGTTGGTTGTAGTATTGGCATTGGTTTCATCATAAGGATTCTCCATGATCCCTATGTTGATGTTTGCTTGAGATGAAGTTGCCCCCAGTTCTATAGAGGTATCACTGATATGTTTAGATCCCTTAATTTTTGAATAACCAAGACCTTGATACTTAGGATTACCGATAATCTGCACTGGTTCTAAGATACCCTGTTCATGCAGGCCTAATCCTTTGCCTTGATAATTCATCTGTTGAAATTTTTTACTTGCAATAGGATATGATTTACCTTGGAAACAAGGTGCTAACCTTTCTCTTGTCTATTGTGGATCTTCAAAGGTGACAACTTTTTCATTGATAAGATAGCTTTCCCTAAAAAAGTAAGTGATCCAAGTTTATAAGTGATAGGATCCTCCATATGTGGGATAAATTCCCGATTGATATCTTTGGCTTGCTCTTGTGAAATATCAAATTTTAATGCTTCTTCAAGAGGTGTTGGTGATTCACTGTCCACATAAAAGTATTCCTCATGATTTATTTTTTATATGTCTTCATGGGATGTTTTTGATTCACAACTTCTGTAGAATCCTTTTTCATGACCCCTTTCTGATATGTCTCTAGATTTTTCTATATCTTGATCAGGTGTACAAATGTTAAGAGTAGGAGACTCTTTTTCCTTTGTAATGATATCAAGAATATGAGACTCTTATTTTGAATGAATATCATCCACATGTGCATCCAAAGAAGCCATCTCATGGATGGATGGATGAGTATGTGCTATATGGATATGATCAACATTTATGAAATCTATTATAGATAGGAGAGTTCCCATTAGATCATTGTAGTATAGTGGAGATACAAATTATTGATCTTGGTTAACATTGGAATTGCTTTTGACATAATTTGGATCAAGTTCTTGACATGGGTCAATTTCACAGGATGGATTGCTTACAAAGGGTTCCTGGACATCGTCATTAGGCATGGGAAGTGGCTCAATATCCTATTGATATTTGAGTGGATTGGATCAAGTGTTGAGTTGAGGATTCCTTCAATATTCACAACCATGAGGTCAAAGGATGTCAATATGTCTTGGAAAGGACCACTGCTAGACTTTGGTAAAAGATGATGATCATGCTTTGGAATAAACTCTTGAGATATGTCCTCTAACTCATTAGGTGATGTAGATACATTTTCAACATGATCATTGGTGGATGGATCTTGGATTATGTCAATAGGATCAAATAATTCTAACACTCCCTGAAATAGATCATTGTGGGCTATTGTTGATGAATTTTGATCATGATCGAAAACTAACTCTTGATGCATGTTGATTTGGTCATTAGATGAGGTAAAAACATTTTCAAGGTGCTCACTGATAGATAGATTTTGATCATTGTTTTCAACAATTATGGTGGAGAGATTATCAATGTTTTCAACCATAGGATCCAATGATGTTAATATTTCTTGAATTGGATCATTATTGAGTATTTTTGGTGGATTTTGATCATGATTGAAAAGTGACTCTTGATATATGTTGATTTGAATGTTGGATGAGGTAGAGACATCTTCAAGGTGATCATTGATGGATTGATCTTGATCACCGATCTCAATAGTTGTGGTGGAGATATTATCACTATTATCACTAGTGGTTGAATCTTGATCATTGTCCTCAACATTTATTATTTTTTGATCAATAAGGTATTGGATGAGATTTTTGAGTTGAATACAATTTTATGTTTTATGAATATTTTCTCTATGATACTCACAATAAAATCCACCCCTATTCCAAGGGAAGTTTAGGATAGAGTTGAAAGCACTTACCTTTGGAAGAGTGATGAGTTTTGCATCGAGTATCTTTCTTAGCACTAATTCGATTGGATCTCCAAAAGGAGTGTATTCACGTTTGTGCTCTTGTGATATTTGTGCTTGTTGAGGTGATTCTTATTGTGACTGATCTTGGAGATGTGGTGATTGGGTTTGTTGTTGATGTTTTTGATCTTGATATCCAACTTCTTGACATTGGGGATATTGTTGTTGATGTGGTTGTGGACACAACTCAATGCTTTGATGACATGGTTTAACCAATGGAAGAGTGTATTGTTTTTGGGGTGGATATGTCTCTTGACGTAAAGAATCAACTATTTTGGCAAATGAATCAATTTGATGTTGCAAAATTTGATCTTAATTTTGATCTTGACACCCTTCATACAGTTGATTTGGTTGTTGAGCAAGCATATTTGGAATGTATACTTGTGGTGTTTGCACGGGATCATGGACAAATTGATTTTGGACAATGTTTTGATTTGTTGTGATGTTTAGATTTGGCATTATAGGTTGACATTGAACATTGTTGTGGTTGGGAATCATATTGCTTTGATTTAGGTAACCTTGATTTTGCATGGTGTTACCTTGACTTGGATCAATACATTGAGTTGTCAATATATTGTTTGGATTTTGAACAACATTGGTTTGATTTGCAAACATATATATCCCAAAGTTCACCAAGTGTGGATTTGATATGTTCATGTTTGGTAAGCTTGCACTTGACAAATTCACATTTGGCATATATGGATTAGATGGGATAATGTTGTTTTGTTGAAGACTCATGTTTGGTTGATAGATTTGTAAGTTTTGACTTTGATTTAAATCTACCATAGGGAAAGGTGGTCCAAAATTTAGATTGGGCATACTCACATTTGTTGTATCATTGAAGTTTGTGGGAGATAATGATGCCATGTATGGATTGTATAAATGTTAGTTTTGATAATCAATTGGTATTGTAAGGCTTTGATAGTTTGGTTGACTTAGATTACTCATGATGGATGAATCAAGTTTATATTCCATATTCTTCTTGTTTTTTGACCTTGTTGACTTCTAAGGAATTTAGGACCAATGATGAGATGAAGGATGAAAGGGGTGAGTGATATGGGTGTTTGAACTTTTAGGAATTTTGGATCAATGCTAGACTTTAGGATCTTATTTTGATTGGTTTGATTTGGATAATGAATTTGTAAACCCTAGGATGTTAGATGTGATCTTATGATTAAATTTTCCAAGAGGTGATAATTTTACTAGAGGTATGAGAAAGGATGCATTCTCACACTCCCAAATAAACAAGGTGATTTTGATTTGGTTTAAGGTTGTACCCAAGTCTAGATAAGGATGTTTCCAAAGCTCTAAAAGTTGTTTGTGGGATGGAGATGATAAATGTTTGGGGATGGATGAAGTGATTGATTTTGATCCTAAATGAACCTAAGAAGGACTTGTTTACAAGACCAAAGTAGTGAAGAACATGCTCTTCCCTAAGAGTATTTCAAACCAACAGACCAATGTTTGCTCGAAAGACCATGAGACAAAAGATAAACAAGCACATGTGTGGGGTTCAATTGGTTTCATCTTGATTAATGATTTTCTTTTACCACATCCAATATTTTTCTTAAGTTTCAAACTGAATGTCTATGTCATAACTCCTTTACATTCCACGAGGTCCATTATGTGAAACTCAAGGAGAAGGTCATAATTTCCTTAGGTTGAATTTGGAGAGAACAAATAGAGATATCAGCCCAAACACTTAGAAGCCTCTAAGGATAGAATCCCTAGGGACAAGTAGTAATATATGGGCCTTTCAAAGGTATTTTCTCTTTCCAAAGGGTTTGAATTTTGATGACCTTGTTGAATGTTTATTTCCACGTTTTGAGATCTCAAGTAAAGTGTTTTGATTCCGAAACAATGCACAACCCTAGGATAGAAAATATAATATTTGTTGGATTCCCACTTGGATTTCTCCAGCTGTGCATATTAAGAGTAGATGATTAGAAGATTGACCACACTGACTCCCCATTTCTCGGCACACACTTCTTCGGTCAACCAAGCTTCGAGTTCTCATGAATCTCCCATGACAAACTCTTCATCTCTACTAAGAATCACAAGTATGTGGGATGGATTTAGAGGTCCGACCTCCTGACACCAACAAATAGATAGGGATTTTGGATTATACACAAATTGGTTCATAATCAAGACACTTGTTCAGAAGACCACATGAGAGGCAAGATCAACTCATATAAAGAGTATCACCTACTTGTCCGTAGGAGCTCCTGTAATGCTGAGATTTCCTCAACATTCGAATTTGTATACCAATTGGGAGTAGCTTGGTGTTTAGCTCATTACCAGTTTGAGTCGTTCCCTTGGGGTGAGTGATTTTTCCCACCAAGGCAGGCTGTCTAAAGGTAAAAAATAGTGAAGAATTGCATTTGTAGTTTGACCACCTAACACATTTAGGAGGGAGCACACACAATGCGTTTTCTTCACACTCGCATGATTTGTTCAATTTTAAAAACCCAAATTTTAAATGTGGAGGAAATCTTTTATACAACCTAATGCCACTAAAATGCTTTTGATTCTCAAGATCGTCATGAAGCGTGAGAGAAGTGCATACACATTCGAATGACAGTAATTGAAAAAAAGATTACAAATCAAAGTAAACACAAGTTCGTTTTAAATCCTCAAAGGCAATGATGAGTTCTTTTTAAGCACCAAAACCAAATGTGAAGTTGTTTGTCCAATTTTTAAAACCCAAATCCAAATCTAGTGAGTTCTAATGTTATTTTTAACCTTTTTTGTTTCTTTTTTTTTAAACCCAAATGAGATGTAATTGAGTCCTAAACTGAAAGATAACAAGATTCCAAAAGATTGGGTTATAGGTGTCTCCAAAGTGTTAAAAAACACTTGTTACAATCATGAAATAGTGTCATAAGATGTCTTCCCCTTGTTTCCTCTTCTTCTTTGTCACCTAACCTGCAAAAGTTGATCAGCCTACAAAAAAAATAGAGCCACAAAATAGGTCAATGGTCAAAGGAGATCAATATATAAAGCACATGCTGAAAAAATTCTAAAAACTAATCTTTTACGCATACCCAACATCACTTTCCATAGTAGTGTCGCTATTTGAGACTTTCAGCGTTGCTATTTGAGACTTTCATCGTTGCTATTTTTTGAGATTTTCAACATTCTTATTTAAGACTTTTAGCATTGCTATTTGGAGCAGTGTTGCTATTTGACTTTCAGTGTTGCTATTTGATATTTCAATGTCGCTTTGTGTTCTAGAAAGACAAAAAAAAATAAAAATTGACGGAAATGGCCAAAAAACATGTTAATTTTGAGATTTGTGCCCTCCTTCTAGCACTAAAATGTGAATGCTCTTCCTATACCCGTTCAAACACGAACAAAAAAGTGATCATTACTCAAGAAACAAGTAAGAAATAAGCATTCCCTATGAAATTCATCTAAGCATAAAAACATGAAAACAAAGTAGAATACCAAATAAACTACTAATGAAATGCTATTCTAATACTCAAACCAGCATCCCATAGGGGGATTAGTGCTCCTTTGATGTGGAAAGAAGCCCTTTCCTAACCCCTTGATAAGCTTGATGATGAAATTTTGATAAACAAAGTATGAAAAATGGTTATAATCTTGCTAAAATGGATGAAAAAGATGAAATGCTATGAACTCAAATGGCTATAGTGATTATTCTCTTAGTTGTTGGATCCATATTGTGAGAATGATGTCTCTATTTATAGAATCCAAGGATTGAAGAGTGAAGAAGATTGATGAATGTGGGATTAAAGAATAGACCAATAGCATAATGCCACTTGTCAACATGCTAATGAATCTTGGAGGAGATGTGCTCACACATGTGTGAGCATATTTTAGGAGATGGGGTGTGTAAGAAGAATAAATGTCAAGGTGGCTTGTGTGAGAGAATGTGCAAGATTCCATTTAATGCCAAGGTGGCTTGTGTAAGAGGAGGTGTAAGAGTTATTTAAATCCAAGGTGGCTCAAGAAAGAGAACAAAAGTCCTTTGGGAGGGAAAAGTCAAATGGGTGGAATATTCCAAGAATATGCCATTTTAAATAAAAATAGAGTAATTAGTAAATCAAATAAATTGATTTACATATGCAATTTGGTTAGTTGACCAAGGTTGACTTACCTTAGGGTGGAGTTAAAAGCTAGAGAAATGAGGGATTAGTGTTAGGAGTTAATTAATTTAGGATTAATTAACTTAAGTGAAATTAGTTGATTTATGACATTTGATTTATGACATTTGGGTTTATTTAAATCAAATGAAAGGATGTTAGAACTTTAGGATTTTAATTAAATAAATTGATTTATTTATTTAATTAAAGGAAGAACATTAGGATTGGAGATGATGAAATAATATGATAAAGTTCATTATCTGATTTAAGGAGGAAAATCAATGAATTCAATTAATTGGTTAGTGTAGAAGTGATTAAGGAAGAATCGGTGCTAGTTAATCAGAATCAAGTGCATGATATCAATTAGGATATTTTGAGTGTCTACAGCAGGTGTATGGGTGTGTTTGAGAATGGAAAATGTAGATGGTCTTTGAACCATTGAAGGCATGATTCCTTCAACCTATTCACAAAGTCTTTTCCAGCATCTGTCATTCAGACTTCCCCTAAAACCACATCGTATTCTATCTTGGTATTGTAGCTACCAATGCAAGATGCAAAAATTGACGTGGCGGAAGAAGTCTATGTCCCAGGAGTGGCTGGGACAGTGGAAGTCTTTGCTCCCTGTTCTACATTCCTAGAGTTTATTGTTATTGATTTCCTCTTGGATCTTTTGCTCAATCTAGGACTGATTGGGGAATCAATTGATTCCCTTTGACATGGTTGATTTGGTTGCAATGTTCGAGGGGATTTAGTAGATCATTTTTCTATGTATATGGCAAGCATTTTCCACTCCACAACATCCAATTTGTTCACTGCCTCTGCCCCCAATATGGAAGCCAATGCCTCTTTATCTTTGTCACTCGCATGTCCCTATATATATATAATAAATTTCTTCTTTTAAATTTAAAAATAAAAAACTAAAAACTAAAAATGAAAGAAACAATGGAAGCATTTGGAAATTTATAAATGGACAATGAATTACCTCATTATGGCTAGAGCCCGCTCCATTTGTTCTCTTCCCTCTGTTGCTTGAAATTTTGAGGCGACCTAGGGAAAATTATTTTCGTCCAGTCTATGGAGGCAAATGAAGTACACACTACCAAGTATGAAAGTACACACTGTCAAGAAAAACAATTCAGATGTGTTTGCAATGCAAGGAGCATTTTTATGCATAGCTATAGTCAATCATTATCAAGTACAATATAGATATGTTTGCAATGCGAGGAGTATTTTTATGCATAAAAATGGAATTACAGAGGTTGATTGAAAGTTTCATGAAGCAACATCACGTGGATCAAGTCCAATCAATCAAGGTTTTAAAGAAACTTCGCATTTGCATCTACTGTCAACATATAAGTGGTTTTTCTTCTTTTCTTAAGAAAATCAAGGGCATATGGTGTTTCTCTCCTTTTTTAAAAGGAGTTTTAAAATTTTAAACCCCAAATGGTTTTTGACATTAAAAATCCCCAAAAAAAATTAGTTTAAGGGTATATGGTGAGGATTACATATTTTTTAATTTTTAGTATGCCTTAGCCCTAGCAAAAACCTAACTTTTAATGGTTTCCAATTATCGTTAGAGAATTTTTGTGGCACAAATGGCACAATCGTTCCTAAACTATAACAAAATCATACAATTTTTGTGGCTTTGAATGCTATGGAAGTATTGATCACTTCAAATGGTATTTGGCAAAGGTGCCAACACATGATTTTTGTAAAATTTGACAAGAATGCAAACCAATGAGCACAAAATTCAAAATCTAGGTGATAAAAATAATTCACTGTTAGGGTAATAAGTTATTTCACTTAATTAATTTAATCATATTGGTTAATTAATTAAGTCACTTATCACTTTAGATTTACTTAAGCTAAACTTAGGTACATTAATAATTAATTATTAATTATTAAGTGTGCACACTAGGGTTTCCTTTTAGGGTTTGATCTCCTTTCTTAAGGATTGATAGAATTGTAATTATTGATTCTCTTAATGCATTTTTCCGCTTGAGGCTTGTAAAGCATCTTTGTTGTTCTAGAACATCTTTCTTTCTTTGTGACAGGTTATTGCTTGTAGGTGTTCACTGGGGTCTGTGAGGTTGGTTTATCAACTTCTACATGGTATCAGAGCTCTAGACATGCTACTTCTTGTTCATGTTTTTGAAGGATTTTTGGAGCTTCAAGGGTTTGGGGTTTGTCTTTTTCTGATCCAGGGCATACATGTTTGATCAGAGACTTTTGAGTCCAAACGAACCTAGCCATTGAGTTCGTAGCGGCTCAAAACCCCATAAAAAACTGTTCATTCATCCATTTTGGACACAATTGATCTAAGAGGCAAACACAAATTTGCACAAGGGGCCCGTACAACCCTTGTACGGATTCTTGTGCACGCAAATTGAAAAAAATCACAATAAAAATTCTAAGGTCGGCATATTTTTTTTATAAATTTCTTTTTTTGAAATTTATTAAAAAAAATCATTGAAAACTATATATTAATTAGCTTTTAAAAAAAAGCTAGGGCGATTTTTTTTGTTTTAAAAAATAAATAGGGTGCATTTATTAAAGGTACCCATAGGTACCTGCACCCAACAGGCCTACGGGTCCCTCTTTATACCCTACCGGCGGTAGAAGAGCCGATCGGCGGCCTTTTTTTGCCGTCCAACGACTTTCTTCCCCGGCGACATTTCTTTCTCATCGGCCATCTTCCTGGTTTTTGCAAGCAGTCGGGTTTTTTGCTAGTCGTCAACTTTTTTTCCGACCGTCCGTTCATTCCACCAGGCCAACGGCGACAGTTCTACTTACCGTTTTTTCATTTTGCCGACAACCCTATAATCTATCAGCGGTCAACGAATTCTTAGGGGGTCATTTTTTTTCTGGGCGACCATTCTTTTCAATCACGACGACAGAGAATATTTTGTTTGTATAGAGAACCAGAGGATTTTTGACTTGGAGGGGACTCAATTTTTTTTTCCGATTACAAGGAATATTCGCTGACATCAGCGGTATGGTCAGCTTGCATGGCCCGTTTGATCCCTTCTTTGGCCTCCAGGGAGTGTTTTTTTTCTTTTGGCCGTATCTGGGGCATACGATATCGTTTTTTGGCAAACAAGATATCGTCGGAAAGCTAGTTCTGCCAACTTTCCAGTGGTGTGGGTCTCGTCACTTAATTCTACTTTTGGTGAATTCTACAGTCAGGGGAGTTGTTTTCAGTCCCACGCTCGTAACTTTTGACCAATTTCTTTGTTTTTTGCAAACTCAGCGGCGTTGGAACCGTCTTTTAGAGATCTTCAGTTCCATCCATGCAATTTTTCCAGATTTCACTCTAGGTAAAATTTATTCAGTTTTTTGTGTTTTCACACTAGTGTATTACCTAGACATATTAACTCTTGGGAACTTCTCATTTGCATGGGATGCTTCCTTTTTTACTATTCTTTATGTATTTCCAATTTTTTGTCCTTTGTGGGCATTATGAGCATCATTTGTAAGCAATATTCTATGTAAACACACTGAGATAAAGTGCTACACCATTGTACATGTATTTTGGGGGATTTTGCACATAAGGTTGTGCCATGTTTTGTACTCGCACTGTATTATAAAGTGCCATGGGGGGTTGTGTAGTGCCTTTGTTTTTTCCATCACACCTTTGTCCAATGAGTGTCCCTCCATGACAACAGTGGATCCATATGATTCCAGCCTCATGCATGTGTGCTTTGTTTTGAACACCACTTTTTTAGTTATAGATGCTTTCTTGTGCACTTTCAGATGTTATTTCTTCAACATTTTAGTGGATTTGTCAGGCTCTCCCAGTCAACATTATGGAGGGGTATTATACTGTTCATGCAAATGCTTCCTTGGTTTCGCCTTGGAAAAAATCTTCCATCCTTAGTTGATTAGTGTTCTTCAGACTATTGACACCTGTATTTTCAACTTTCATTGGTTGAGTAGTGTCATTGGGGTCACTCGTACAGATTCATGTGCCATCTATATTTTTGATCATTGTTCGAGTAGTGACGTTGGGGGCACTCATGCAAATTTTTTTCTTCTTGATTTTGATCATCCTATCTTCAGAGGAGGTTCTTTAGCACCATATTTGACAGTTGTTTTGATAGCAGTCATTTTTTGATAGTTGTTTGCAGCTTCTTCTGCTTCAGTGATGTTCTTCATGTCTTGTACATCTCTTTTTGGAGAGGAGTTTTTTCCCACTGGGTTTTCTCCTTTACTCCGCTTTACATATATTTGGTTGTATTCAAGTACTTGATCAAGCCTAGTTGTCAGGACCCATGTTTGCTTTCTAGCTTATAGTTGCATTGCTTTCATGCATTTAGTTTGTAGCTACTCCCTAAATTCATCTTAAGGGGTGGTGTTAGAGTAAAAGGTTTATTACTTAATTATTTTAATTAAGTTACCTTTTATATTTCTCTTAAGATTAACTTAGTTTGCATTTTGTAGGCATTTAATAATTATTATCTCTCCTTTTAGGTTACACTTTAGGGTTTCTTGATCTCCTTCATAAAGATTGATCTCATTGTATTATTTGATTTCTCTCTGATTAATGTATTCTCAGCTTTCAGAGCACCCTTTTCTTTTTTGTCTCCATCTCTCCTTTTTGTGATAGGTTATTTGCATGCAAGTGATCTTTGGGTTCCGTGAAGTTGGCTTTCACAACTTCTACATGGTATTAGAGCTCTAGATCTACAACTACCTATTTGTCTTCTGAAGGATATTGCCTTACAGTGATTTTTAAGTGCAAGGGTTTCCACCAGGCATCTTTTTGCAACGTCTGGGGGTAGCCATTTTTTCTAGGCATTTTTGGGCAAAATAGACGTCGTCATTATGTTTAGAGCGCCCAAAAACCTTAGAAACGCCTTTTGTTTCATTGAAAAAGGCCTTTGTTTGTCAGATCTGCAAGGGTTTGAAGTTTATGGGGGTTTCCATATCTAGAGCGTACCTATAATTTTGGAGCGTTTTTAGCCCAAACGGACCTCACCATCACGTTCTAAGCTCCCAAAAACCCTTAAATCGATTGTCAAATCATCAAAATCAAACACAGTGACTCCGAGAGACAAATTATTTTCATTTTTGAGTCGTACGACTTGGTACGACACACAATCCAAGAAAAAAATAGTGTTTAATTGCTACCGCCGTCAATTATCTGCTAGCAGTTAACCACCAGCGGTTAATGCTAATGGCTAGCTTAACCGCCAGGCTTAACCCTCAAACCTTTTGGAGCAGTTTTGGTATTTTGGCCATAACTTTTGCATACAAACTTGGATTTTCAAAAACGAAATATCGTCGAAAACCTATTTCTAAGCCTGATCTAGTGGTGCAAGATTTTTTTCTTGATTTTGCCAATTTGACCATTTTTTTCTAGTCAAAGTCAGAAGATGATTTTTGCACTCTAGGGGGCATAACTTTTGCGTCTAGACTCCGATTTGTGCAAACGAATAGGCGTTGGAAAGCTAGTTTAGTGCTCTACACAGTGATTAGACTTATTTTCCCATATTTTTCCCCAGGTATATTTTATTCAGATTTTTGTGTTTTCATAGTTTGCTTTATTACTTGGATGTTTTGGCACTTGGGAACCTCTTGTTTGCGTCATTTGGCTCTATTTCATTTGATCTACATGCAGTAAGGTCATTTTTCTCAGATTGTTTAATTTGAAGAGTTATCATTGGTTTTTCTACTCACCCTTCAGTTGTAATCTTGGAATGGGATAATTATGAGTCATAGGCAAAGGGCATACTTACACATTGTAGGTGGCTCAATATTTTGCCTTATTTATATGATCTTATACTTGAACCAACCACTCCAGAGGGAAAATTAACTTGGGTTATCACTAGAGATCACATAGTAGGACACTGTGTGGGTTGTATCAGACATTGATTGTCCCCACCCACTTTGGACACGTCTTTGGGAGATCTATGGAGACCCCAATCTCTCTCCATTACCAGAGGATCTTGCTTTAGATTGTCTCTTACCCATTGCTTGGAGAGAGAATATACCCTTTAATCATGATACTTTAGAGGAGCTTGAGTATTTAGACATTCTTGCATGTTTCGATGGATCAAAGGCTTGTCTCATAGTTCCTAATCTTTAGACTGATATTACACATGTACCATCCGTTGTTCCTGATGACATCAATATCACCACATTGGCCCCTATGGATTCAGTTCAACATCATGACCATCTTGGTCATTTATTATCTGCTACATCATGGGATTCTTATTTTGCAGACACATTCTTGTTTGTTGAGTCTCACACTGCAGATCTTGAGGATTATTTTGAGGACATGCATCTCCTTTACCTTGACAATCAGGTTATCACTATACACCCACCATTATCTATGTATTCAAAGGTTGCATTTCAGGATTCTCCACATCAGTTTGGATTTGGCATCATGTGTTTCAGTTCAGACAGAGAAATTCTTCAGCATCCTATCATGGCACACATCTTGAGACAGATTGGTTCATCACTCTTCACAGGGTTTCTTCAACATCGTCCTTTGGATTTGTTTCTTCCCAAGGGGAGGAATATCATTTGCCGTTTCAGGATCTTTTTTGGGATTCTACATCAAACATCTACCATTGTGACAAGAGTTTCTTCATTGTGGGGGGGGGGGGCTTCTTATCTCTTTCTATCTCTCCTGTGGAGACCATTGTATATGTACTTATATGATAGAAGTTGTCTATGGGGGGTATAATGTAATCCACCTCCTATCCTTATTTCATTAGTGCATTGCATTCCTTTATTTTCTCTCTTTTGGAGGGGAGTTTTATTCCTAGGAGGTTTTCTCCCTTTTCTCCACTTTACAGAGATTTCATTGTACTTGGGTACCTGATTAGGCCTTGTTGCTGGGACCCATCTTTTATTTCATGCATCTTTTCTTTAGTGTTTTAGCTACTCCCTAAGTTCATCTTAAGGGGGGTGTTAGAGTAATAAGTTATTTCACTTAATTAATTTAATCATATTGGTTAATTAATTAAGTCACTTATCACTTTAGATTTACTTAAGCTAAACTTAGGCACATTAATAATTAATTATTAATTATTAAGTGTGCACACTAAGGTTTCCTTTTAGGGTTTGATCTCCTTTCTTAAGGATTGATCTCATTGTAATTATTAATTCTCTTAATGCATTTTTCCGCTTGAGACTTGTAGAGAATCTTTGTTGTTCTAGAACATCTTTCTTGCTTTGTGACAGGTTATTGCTTGTAGGTGTTCACTAAGGTTTGTGAGGTTGGTTTATCAACTTCTACATTCACACTAGCTAAATGTAAAAGGTCAATGTTTGTAAGATTTGTGAAGAATGCAAACCAATGAGTATAGGGTACCTAACCAAATTCAATTCATTTTAACACAACCTACATGTGAAATAAACATTAAATCTGCCAATTTTTTTGATAAAAGTGTCATATATATATATATATACCTACCTACACTAGATGATGCCAACTATTGATGCAAATCAAACATGATACAAGGGACAAAAACAAGTCACACTAGCTAGAAGTAAAAAGAAAATGCTTACCATGTGTGGCTCCAACAATCTCTTTACTCATAAAACTCCATGAAATATCCAGATGCAAGTTCTAGGTGAAACCTTATGGTGGTTGAGAAGAGAGCTTCCAAAAAGCTTGATGGAAAAAATGTCATGTAGAAGAGAAATCTTGATGGAAAAAATGACATGCTTTTCCAAAGTTTTCAAATGTTTTTGTGGGAATTTTTTATTTTTCATTTTTGATTCATTAGTCGATGCTATAGTCACTGACTTTAGCGCCAAATTTGAACCCTAAATGTAATCTCTTTGGGGTGTTAAAGGCAGTGCAAAGTGTGCCTAATTTAGTGCCTACCTGTTCAAAATGATGTATTTTGCATGGAAGTCAG
This sequence comes from Sequoiadendron giganteum, assembly GCA_007115665.2. Taxonomy (NCBI): domain Eukaryota; kingdom Viridiplantae; phylum Streptophyta; class Pinopsida; order Cupressales; family Cupressaceae; genus Sequoiadendron; species Sequoiadendron giganteum. The sequence goes on along the minus strand of CM021106.1, from coordinate 57,570,239 downwards.
CGCCAACTTTAGCGCCAAATTTGAACCCTAAATGCAATCTCTTTGGGGCGTTAAAGGCGGTGCAAAGTGCACCTAATTTAGCGCTTACCCATGCAAAATGATGTATTTTGCATGGAAGTCAATAAATAAATACCATTATTTTTATGATTTAATTTTGAGCATTTATTTTAGTGGTGTTATTACTCTCAACTCTTTATCCTGGGCAAGTAATATTATTTATTCATTTTGATTTAATTAATTTACTTGGGATATTTATGTGAGGCATGCTATTCTTCCTTACATAAATTCATGAACCAAACATTCTTAAACACACTCAGGTTTCATCCTTAGAGTTTATCCTTCTACATTAAGGTTATAAATCTAACATTTTTAAGTAGATATGATTCATTTTATACTTTATTAGGGCTTGGATGCACCCCTTATCTATGTTTCATTGCTACTATCTTGATTAGGGTTTGAGATTTTTTTGTGTAATCTCTTTGATCCCACTAACCCACCCTTATTTAATATATTATTGATAGATCATTCATCATGTATTATCATATATATTTGTCTATTGCCTTTATCCATGCATATATTACATATTTTGATGTATGTTTTTACACTTTGTTAGATCTCATCATTCCATCGTAAAGTAGGTTTCAATCAAGAATAAGGAATCCAATCTCTAGTTTTCAAACAAAAAATATCTACGATTTTAATGAATTTGTGGAAGAAGTGTAAGGTAGAGAACCGGCTAAAATTATTAGTAATAGGTTTTATTTCATCTAGGATAACAAGGGACCATGGAAGGGATGTTCAACTAAAATTATTAGTAATAGGTTTTATTTGTAGTCAGCTTGTAAATAAATGTCTTTTTGATGTGAATTTGTAGTCATCTTGTAATCATAAGATTTGACCTCTAGTTGTCAAGATTCCACGTGTAAACTTTTTGTGAAGAGCAAAATGTTGCAATGTCCTATTTTGTTTTTCATAGTCATCTTAATGAAAAGTGTACATATTAACAAGATAATTTCAACAATATTCTCTTGGTGCACAATTGTTATGTGAATATTATCATTGTTGTGTATTACAGGATCTAGAGGAGGCCATGGATAGAGGACGTGGATGACGTAGAACTACTAAATCACAAAGAGGAAAGTGGGTGGAAATAGATATGACAACGAAATTTGCAGATACAATAGAGGTAAGAAGAGAAAGCAACCTCAACCAAAGGAGGAAGGTGCTTATGAATTCACAAATGCTACAACATAGAGGAGATAAAGTCATTTTTTTGTCCATGAGGCCTCTGAGGTCAAACTTATTGGTTGAAAATGCACAGGAATGGTGATTAAATGTGATTCTATGATCAAGGGAAAAGTTTGAAAATTAGGATGGCCAAAACATGATATCAATATATCAAATATATGACTAAAGTGAGGTTTTTTGTTGGATAGCATATTCATTGAAATGATATAATTGGTGTACTAAACATTATTTATTATATTTTATATTATAGGGGCGAGATGAGGCCATGGCAACAAATCGTGTCATATCAAATGAGGACACAACGAATGAAGCAAGACATTAGGTACTCAAATTTTGACGTAACTTAGGAAAAACTGATTTGATGGAATTTTGTGATACGTCCATCTTTTTTCACAGTATTATTGAAATTTATAATGTATTATCCAATGTTGGCATACATTAATGCATGTTATTGATTATTTAGATGGAGATTGGAGCAAATGTAGAGCCTGAGTGTTCAACTAGCAAAAGAAGAATATATGTATGTGGACGTGAACCTAAAACTGTTAAATCATGTAGATGACAGTGGGTGGAAGAGGATATGACAATGGATCTTGCAGACACAACAAATGATTGCACTGGACAAGAGGTTAGTCAGGACTATAGTACATGGGATGAATACTTTGAGAAAATTGTTGTTTGTGGATGTTCTATATGTCATGGAAAGAAACAATTCAAATGAGCAATTGTACAAATACATTACATATATGATGAGCTTCCAGTCGGTAGTATGCCTCCTACAATCGATTCAAATCCAATAGGAGTTGTGATAAGGAATTTTCCAATTTGATATAAATAACATGTATACTTCGTTAAACATTATTTTATATTATTTAAATAACTAATTTTTTTCTTAATGGATACTTGCAGGATAAAGTTCTTGGTTTAAAGTTTCCTAGATCACCGACTTCCAGCCTAGAGGGAAATGATCATTTATCAGATGATACATCTAACAAAAATATGTGCCAATATACCAACTCGGAAGATGAGGAATTGATGAAAACAAGTCACAAAACAAGAACTGGTTTAAAGATGCAGAATTTGCTAAAGATAGGGGGAAGGTGGACTACATACCCTATGAGAATGAATGTGATGGAGATGATGACTTGCCCCTAAGTTTGAGATCAATTTACAGAGAGACATTTGATCATCGACTATATTGCGCTTGGCCTAGTGATCAACAACTACCTAGAGTGTATGAGGTGTTTCAATTTCGGGGATACAAATACATGATACGAACGTCCAATATTCATGGAGAAAATATAGGCCTCTTTATTATCCAAAATGTACATGTGGGATCTAAACATATAAACAATTTAGAAGAAAAAAAACCAATAGGAGATTGATGTCATATTATGGTCCATCATATTACAGTGGTGAATGGAGAAGGCTAGCAGAATATAAGCCTAGCATGTCAGCATATGGTCTAAATTTGAATATGTATACACATAGTCTCCAATTAGAAAGTGGAAAAGAAATTAATAGAGGTCATCTTATGTATATAAATGGATGTGCATACACACACAAAAATATTGCAGGATTTATAAATAGTAGTAAGGGAAGGGACCCTACTGTAAGACCGAATTGTCAATTTGTTGAGGTTATAAATGATAAATATGGAGATATGGAAAGAGAGGTTGATAGATTGATAATGGTTGAGGCTATTATGGACCTTACCATTGGGGATGAGTTATCGATTGATTACCCCTTCTTAAAACACACTCCTACGCGAAAGAAAAGGGAAGAACAAGGTCTCCCTAAGGATGTTCGTAAGGGAAAAAAAACCAAAGAATAATAAATGAGAGTGGACTGATGTTTTATAAACTATGTTGTCAAAATTGGGTTTTATTTAAATTATTGTATTAAAAAGGTAGTCTATAAAATAATGTTCCATTATTTAATTGATGTATATATGTTCATACAATTTTTATTTTTATTTTTTAAGCCATATTTGATTATATTTCTTTGAAATTGATACATTTATGATTTATCCAATTGTTGCCAAACATTAAATAATGCTTATTGTAAGAGCTAAAAAAATGACATGGTTCTATTGAGGAGAACCACCATTTCAAACCCTCAACAATGGAGCAGATTCAGATTTAAAAGCAAAAACTAGAAATGAAACTATTCTAAACTACCAAAAATAATCAAAATGCTTCCAAACTAAAACCAATCTCCATTGTCATCCTATCACCAAAGTCTTGTTATGCACTTTCTCTCTCAGATTTTTGCAAGCATAGGTGCATCAAGAGGCTATTAGTGAATGGATTAAGTAAAGTTGTGAAGATACGTGCATGTACAAGATTCGTGTAGTGGCCAAAATGAGAAGAGAGTATTGTTTAAATAGGCATATTTAGGGTGAATGCAAGTTTGTGGAAGGAGTGTGGGATAAGAGATTGGCTTGGAGGAAAATATCCCACATGCATGAGATGGGTAAAATAAAAGATTGAAATGGATAAATGCATGTAGATGGTAAATGAATAATTTAATGAATATGTCTAATATTTTAAATGAATATGCAAATGCATGAAATGTGTAAATGAATTAATGTATTAATATTTTATGATGGATAAATTATTATGAAAATGGTTTTAATGAAATGATTATGGACATGGGTTTTATGAGTATAATATTTTAATGGTAATGCATGAAATATGAATATGAGATGAATGGATAAATGGAAAGATTATTAAATGATTTAATGAAATATGCAAATGATATTTGAGTGATTTATGCCTAAATGATAAATTATTTTATGAATAATGCTTATAGATGCCTATAAATGCTTATGAATAAATGGGTATAATATGGGATATGATTACATGAATAATTGAAAGAAATGTGCAATGATCTAAAATTATTACAAGGACATTTTTATGTGTCAACACTTATGTTTATTGATAGGTAGAAGATATTGATGAAACAAATACTAATACCCAAGATTCAACTGGGTTATTAATATTTGGACGGGATGATCCAAACCATCCTTTAAACCATACCAGGGAAAAATGGCTCAAGTCAGGTGCAAGTAGAACCTCAAAAATGGCATGCACATTAATATTATTAGAAATCAAGTCACTATTTGGTTGGTCAGACAAAGGATTCACTACCCTACTGAAGTGAGTTGAAATCTATTTCTTACTTTGCATTGTCAATTGGTGTAAATAATTCATAAACATTCATCAACTTCATTTATATTTCTTTAAGGGTATTTAAAACCATATATTGTATATAAATAGTCCTATTATAGATTGACATATCAAACATGTTCATCATTAGTCTAACATTCAATTGATTTAATCTTTGGCAATCTTACACGACACTAAAAACTAAAATATTCCCTGAAGAGAATGTGTTGCCATCAACTTGCAGAGAGGCACGTTTGTTGTTGGTTGAGTTGGGGATTGAATATAAGCAAATTCATTAATGTAAAAATGATTGCATTTTATACATAGATGAATATCAAAACAAGGTAGAATTCCCTGTATGCAAAGAAAAGAGATATCATACAGATGTACAAGGTCCTACAGTTCCAAATAAGTTTTTACGTCACATGCCAATTATACCTAGACTTCAACGAATGTTTCGTTGCAAGTCACTTGCACAATTGATGAATTGACATGCAAAGCACAAGAGTAAAGATAGATTCATGCAAATTTTGACCGACTCTAAAGCAATGAAACACATAGAGGAAAAATGGCCAAGAAAATTCAAAGATGAACCCCGTAGTATTAGTTTTGGTCTTTCAATGGATGGAGTGTTCCCATTCTCTTTCTTGCGCTAAAATTATAGTGTTTGGCCAGTTGGATTGATAGTATACAATATTCCTCCATGGATGAGTATTAGAAAGGAGCACCTTATGCTGACTCTCATTGTTCTAGGAAAACATCAAGTTAAAAACATGGATGTTTATCTTGCGCCTTTTATTGATGAGAAGCAACTGCTATGGAAAGGCATAAGAATGTATGACATATCATGTCCTCCATCAAAAAGGTCCTTCGTGTTGTATGGCGTGCTATATTAGACTATTCATGATTTCCCAAGACTTGGTGTTTGTTCTAGTAAGATAAAATATTTACGTATTTACACTCATAATTTATTTTCATCCCAACTTTCATACTTAGTTTTATACTATTTTTTTGATGTTATTAACATTACTTGTTGAATTGCAGAGCTTAAAATAAAGGGGATATTTTCATGTCCAAGATGTACATAATAATTTCAAGAGCGGTATTCTAAAGATATACATAAATTTATTTATGCAAACAATAGGGTTTTTCTACCACTAGATCATAGGTTTAGAAATCGCCTAAAGAATCAATTTGATGGAAAATTTGAAAATAGAGGCCCTCCCATGATTATGGGTCCAGGTGAATAGATTAAGAAGTATGAAGATGCTGAATTGAAAGCTTGGGAGGATTTTTTTGATTGGGGTGATTCAATTGAAGAAACAAAATAAGTTGTTAATATGCCAAAAGGAATGAAAAGGAAATCCATATTTTATGAGCTCCCTTACTAGAAGGATCTATTAATATCTCACCTATTAGATCCTATGAACATCTTCAAAAATGTCCCAGATTCTATATTTTGACATATATCAGGCAAAGAAAAGGACACCTTGTCTTCGAGGAGAGATATTGCTCTTTCACATACCAAATTTGATAGAAAACATTTGTGGCCAAATAGGGAAAATGAAACATATGCAGAAGCTCCATGGATTTTGAAAAAAAGAAGAGCTAGACCAACTAAAAAATGTCATCCATTCAATAAGGACACCTACTGGCTATGGGTCATCATTGGCTAAAGCTTTTATAGTTGATGGACATATCACATGATTTAAAACACATGATTTTCATAATTTTATGAAGGTATTATTTATCATCATTTAACATTTACTGATAACATTGATTAAGTACTAAATATATTTTGATATTTTGTTGTGTGAGAAAAAATTACTAATGACCTTTTCATAAATATGTTTGATAGCATATCATGCCATTGGCAATTAGGGGGGATTCTTGTCTTACAATTGACTTAAGGAATGCCATAAGTCAATTGTTAGCATTTACAAGGTATGTGGTTATATGAAATGTTCATGTGTGACAGACATAAAGATATTATATTGTATTTTAATTTTTGACTAAAGGTTCATACTAATTTATTATTCTTATATTAGGTGGGTGACCTCCAAGGAGATCCATGAATGTGAAGTGCCAAAGTGGAAGAAGGAAATTGCAGAAATTGTATGTGTATTTGAGAAGGAGCTCCCTACAAGTTTCATGAACCTACACATCCATTTAATTATACACCTAGTCGATGACATTGAATTGGTGGGTGTGATTTCAACGAGGTGGATTCTTTTCTTTGAGAGGCATATGAAAACTCTAAAAAGATATGTCTGACAAAAGGCACATCCAAAGGTTTGCATGGCTGAAGGGTGTGTATTGAATGAAGCATTTTTCTTCCTATGTGAATTCCTTGGTAAGGATTTTGAAGATGGGCCATGCATCTGGGATGCAGAACGAGTGTCAGATATTATTGATGGAGAAAAACCACAATCTAATGGTGTTCAAGTAGAAATTAGTAAGTAAATTCATGATCAGTGTGGTTGTTTTTCTTGCAATCATTAATTTACTTTGAAATTTATTTGTCAAATTAACAGCATGACATTTGGAGTTTGAAATAAACATGTTGACATGTAATAGGTGTAGACGAAAGTACTATACTCGACAAGTTCATTCTGTACCACATGGATTTTATGAACAAATGGATTGGTTTGTATGATAAAAAGAGAGAAGAAGTATTAGAAGCAAGGAGACAGTTTAAGAGATCGAGCCCAAGGAATATTCCACTTCCCACTGATCTGCTTGGGGAATGGGGAAAATATTTCACACTAGAATGGGTTACGGAACAAATGCAAAATCAAATAGAAGATGTAGGTATAGATTCAAACATAATAGAAGATGAAATCAACATGTCTAGAGGATGTGAAAGAAAGGTACAGTTGAAATTTTACAAAATTTTGTTTCCTTACAGTTTTGACACTATTAACTATTTTAATATTCGTCATTATATTTGTTTTCACTAAAATAAATGGTCTTTCAGAGGTGAGGAAATATCCAACAATGTGGGCATATGGTCGACATTATCGTGTAGAAAGTGTAGATGTAAAGAGATGATCCTTTGATTGTGGCACCATGGTTGACTTCAAGCAATCCGGTCGATCAAGCTCAAAAGATAAGAATATAATTGAAGGGAATCTACAATATGTTGGGAAAATACAAGAAATTATTGAGTTGGATTACCGCTCTTTTGAATGTTGTATTTTTAAGTGTAGATGGTATGAAGCATTTGAGAGGACACGAAGACATGATACCCATAGTGGATTGTTTTCTATAGATTCCTCATGCTTCCTACCGAGAGGATAAGGAGCCTTATGTTCTACCAATTCATTGTGAGCAGGTATTTCTTTAACTCAAACAAGAAGCGGTAGTGATCATTAATCTATTAATTCATAGTTATTGTGAATATATACATGTGTTTATTAATCAATAAAATTGTTATAACATACATCTAATATATGTATGTCGTTCATGTGCAGGTATTTTTCTATGAAGATATTTTGGACCTAAAATGGATTTTTGTCATACATTATGATCCAAGATTAAGGCATGTATTTGAAGAAACATTAGTGGATACTAAGCAAAACGATGATGGCCAACAAAATGAGAGAGAGGGATTAGAGAACATCGAAGAAATTGACATCCATGATGATGTTGAAGATGGTTATGTTCAGGCACAAGAAGACAACAATCCAGAGTTAGATGATGTTATGGAAGACAACAATATGGATGGTATAGAAAATGATGATCCAAATACATCTAGTAACAATATAGATGGTCTACAGTCAAATTTCAATGATGATGAAGATGATGCAGGTCAAGATGAGGATGATGATAATATTAATTACTTGAAAGAACATATGAACATTGACAATGATACACTGGATGACATTGTAGCAGACAATAATGTTAATGACCAAGACTTCTAAATTTTCAGAATTATTTGCAATCCATGTTTAAAAAAGGATGATTCTTATGGCCTAAAATTTGAAATGCTTCAATAATATTATTTGTGTCAATACAAATTACCTATTGCAATATCCTTAAATTGTTCAATCTTTGGTATGAATTGTTGGCAGAAAAAATTAGGATTACTTGGATGCTTCTTCCATTCATTTTGTATCAACATATGTTGTGAAGACACAAAAGTTAATAAAATATTAATGCACGTAACTCACAATTATTTAAATAAGCAACTTTGTTAACTTTATTATTTTTAAATAGTTTCCATTTTTATGTTGAACATGTAACAAGGCAAAATAAGCTCAAATTTTCAAAAAAATTAGCAGCTCTACCAACATCCACAATAAATGCTTTACTGTATCAGCATATTCATTCACATAAGCATAATATTGAGGCTCAATAACTGATATTCATTCAAATATAAGAAGAAATAAGTATGGAAAACAAGAAAAATATAGAATGATAACACAATCATGGAGAATCTTTGATAATAAGATGTTCTCCATTATATTGCTTCAATTGATATTATAGTGCTCTTCTTTAATAATCCCAGTGTTATCCCCTCAAGTTATTGTGGAAGTATGAAAGGAATTTTAATTCTTAAGTTGATGGAAACCAATCAAAACAATTTCTCTAAAAGGACTTTTAATCCTTAATAGGATCCAATTAAAGTAAATTATTTGAAAGGACTTTAATTCACACCTAACCAGAAACCAATCAAAGCACCCACACAATAACAATAAATGTGCCCTGATAAATCTTGCAGACTTAAATAACTTGAAAAGATCACTTTGGAGACAACAAAGCAATAAATAAGCATGAAAATTTGACACAACAATTGAACATTGAAAATGGATTATGAATTATAATCAATCATCTCCATTATATTGCCTTTTAAATAATATGCATTATAATAGAAGTTTTTCAATATGAAATGGATGGGCGGATGGGTGCAATCTATCTTCTTACTTATGTCTACTATAATGAGAATGCATAGTATGATGTTTGATGACAAATAGTTGATTAACATAAATGAAAAAATAACACTTCAACACGTGAATGCACTTATCCATTAATCTTCCAGCAGGTTCTCGTGACCACTTAAGATTTGTTCAAGGCTCCTACTCCATGATAATGCACCACCTATAGAGTGTATCTTCCTTATGATGTCGGTTGGTCTTTAAGCTCCAATGGTTGCCCCTCTATATTTGTTGCGTCTCTGGTTTGGTTGATGAACAAGTTGATGGTGGAGAGATGACAAGTGTATTCCTCCTCAACATAAGTTTCCACGTTGGAAATGGCACCCTTTATATCACATTCCACATACACCATCTTTTCAAGTTGTTTATGTGTATATGTAACACCATCTCTTATTCGTTTATTTCTTGCAATGCAGTAGGTAGATACATGGCAAGCTCATCCTTCCAATCATCTTGCTCCCTAGGATTTCCAAGAATATCATGGAGTGCAAGATACAAATCAAAATAGTCAAGGTCCTCTTTGATCCTATTGTGGTACTTGTTGTGTGATTCCATCAGCTTATTGTATGTCTCCAATGTCTAAATTTTCAATGCTTTCTCATTTAGGAGCTCCTCCCTTTTGTCAATCATTCATCCTTGCAATATTTCATTCTCCACAAGTGTTGAGTGTGTTTGTTTAAACAATTTCCAATATTCATCAACACGATCCATCATCTTGTTGAATCTTTCTTTGATTATCTCAGACACAACATTATATTTAGTGGTTTTTATTCCTGTTTCCAGCTCCTTGCATTTCTCTTGAGACTTCTGATGACAATGTTTCCAGTAAGCTACATCTGCTAATGCATTCAATATTCTTTTGTCACTCTCTATCCATGGGGAATATAATTCTGATGTGGAAGAGGAAGATGTTCTATCTCTATGACTAGCCACCTCCTTCCTTAATTTATCATTTTTTGAATCTGTGCCTTAGTGAATTTTGCAATATTTATGTTTAGCTCAATTGTTTCAATGGGGTTAGTGTCCCCTACCCTATGGACCAAAATATGTCCAAACACTTGGTTTGGATTACTGATAATAGCAGGCCTTTTATCTTGAGGATATAATGCCCAAATTAACAAGGTTGGTTCATCTAGGTTGTACCCTAATCCTAAGTACATTATATCACTTGCCTCTTCTGTTAGATGGATTGTTTTATCTCCTCTTTTCCTAAAACTGTCAAACACTATTGTAGAGTTGATATCCCATCCTGGTAAGAGTAGTACCCTAGCCTCTTGAAGTAATTATTTTCCTCTTTCAGGGGTGATAGATTCTAACTCTTTGTCTTTCTTTTCTCAACTCTTCCAAGGTGGCTGCCTCCTGCTCAAGAGTGATATCCTTAATCCTATGTCTTAGCATTTTGCCTTTATGTTCATAAACAAATGATTTAAATTCAGAGGTCTTGAAAAAATCACTGTCAGAAATAATTTCTTGCTTGACATTGACACTCACGTCATCAAAGAGTTCATTTGATGCTTCAAATTTGACAATGTTTGATTCTAGAGGTGGCTTAAATTGTGTAACTACAAGGGCTCTTATCTGTTCGACCTCATCATCCTCCTCATCACTCTCTTCTTCATCTTCTTCACTCATGGTTATATCAACAAAGAAGTTCATTTATGGACTGGGTTGTGAGGGTATGTAATCAAGAGGCTCTATGTCCTCAACTTGCATTCCTGAATAAGTTGTATGTGGTGCTTCAAAGACATCTGGGGGTACATCTTTTATTAGATCATCCACACGAGTGATGAGCTACTCAATTCTTTGTAGAGGATCATGTACTTCATTAAATGCCCCTAAATATGATGGGAATTTTTCCTTTCTTCCAGGTCTCAACAAGCACAACTTTGTTATATGCAGTCATCCTGTCTTTTGTTGAGGCCTCCTCATAATTTATTATTACATCATCAACAAAGAATTGGTGTTCATGCCCTGATATTCCTTGTGACAATTTTGCCTTGTGAATAAAACCCTCTATATCAAAATCCATTCTTTCATTACCCAACGATAAATTGTATTTTGCTAATTTTGTATCAATTTCTTCATACCCTTCACTGGTGACTACTATAAAATCTCCAAAGCACAAAGTGCTAGGCATGATAGACTACTTATTGTATCTCTTAAGATGTTTTCCATCAGATTTAGCCAATTGTCTCACAATTTCCAAATAGGCTATTTTGTTTGGAACTGTTTTTGGCAATAGATGTGGGGCTCCTTCAAACCCATAGACTCTAATCATAGTGCAATCAGGAAATGCATACCAATCCCCCCAGTTATAATTTACCTTTTTCCTGTGGTCCTTTTCCTTTGGTCTCAAGAATTTTTGTATTTCGGGGGATAGGTTATAATTACATGGATTTCCCAACAATTTCAACAATGGCTTGACAAAATAGTCCTCAAAGTATAGATAGTGTGATCTACCATATTTGCTATCCCATATTGAAGTCCACATTTGTACAAGTTTATATTTCCCACTTTCATCTACATCTTTTATCCTTAATTCTTCTCCCCAGAACCTTCTAACTTTTCCTTCATGTAGAAGCAAATGCATAAACAAAGAGTAATGTTTGAAATCATGAATGCTATCACTTTTGCTTTTGATCCTTCCCATCCCCTGGTTCAGAGCATTGGCTAAATAACTAACATAGTTAAATGGTCCGACATCTTTGCTTTGTATGTCTACAACCAAGACCATTGGGGCAATTGACATGAGGGGTGGAACCTCTACTCGTAACACTTGTCCAACTGAATAATATGTATATTGAAAATATTCTTCAAATAAATCCTCATGAAATGAAGGATTTTCATTACTATAAACCTTCTAAGTTGGCTACCTTCATCCCTGGGCCTGTGTAGTGGTAGCTTCCATCTTTTATAGTTCGTGTCCATATGATGGTACTTTGTTAAAAGGTCTTTGATTGTAAATGGTAAATTTAGAGAGCATTCCAATTGAAAAACATTAGATATGAGATCTTTGGAGATAATGATAATGTCAAACCCATCGTGTGATTGAATAACTCTTTTTTTAGGGTCTTATTTGTTGGCTAGAGCTTTAACCAGCTCTGTATTAACAAACACATTGGGTACCACTAATCTTCCTAGGTTCAATCTCCACGGGTTGCAAACTGGTTGAAACCTATACTATTTCCTATAATGGTATATGAATAGCTCATATCCCCACCGTGGTGTCCAAACATCTCCTAAACCTTTGTGCTTATCCCATAATCTATCCATGGAAGGATTTGTCTGTACACTCCTTTTAGGTCTCGGCCCTGATCCTGGGCATTGGTCAATTAAGTCCTAGTTTAGAAGTCTTTTGTCTATTTTTTTTTTCTTAATTTTCAACATTTCTGAGCTTTCTTCCATTGTTCAATTTTCTTATAAGTCTTTATAGAAGAAAATTCTTAGTCAGTTTTTGTATACTTACTTGGATTCGCTTTCACTGCTTCTGAGCTATGCAGTAAGGGCGAATTCCGAACCTCCTTTCTTCGGCTCTCATGTCCAGTGAATCCTTTTCAAGTTTTAATAAAAAAATATGATCAGATTGAGGTATAATTCACTCAGCTCTAGCTCATAAACGCTCCACTTGCTATCAATCTTGTCATTGGGAAAAGCATTTATTTTGAATATCTCAATGATATCCTTGAGATGTCACATCGGTCGAAAACAATCATCATCATTGCATCGACGAGACCATGATTCCATTTTCACCGATAACCACCTTCTTCATCGATGAACTCCTTCCTTTTGGGGTATTTGGCAGGACGCTAGATAATGTCTCCTCGATGTGCCCTAGTTCCTCCGATATCCTTCCTTTAACATGTATTTGACGGTTCATAGTCTTATTAGGTCATCAGGGAGACCCTTGTTTGCCTTCCATCGATAGGTGTCACTTCCTTTGATGCCTTCAACCTTTTATCATTGCATCTGGGGAGCCAAAATTTATGTTGGCCCAATAGCCTTTTGTTTCCTCGATATACTTTCACCACATGTTGAGCTTCGTTACTGTATAATGTATCGCTCCATCAGTGGGACGTTGTGTTCCCTTTCGCCGATATGTTCTAGTGCTACCAATATTATTTATTTAATATGTTCTAATCCCTAAGATATGCACATAAGACCAAGCAATCATGAATTCAGCCTAAAAATTATCTAAGAAATAATTTTAAATAAAATTTATAAACAAATCATAAAAAAAAATATTAATCAAATTGTGTTATCTCATTTATTATGCATTACTCTGTTTTTTTATTTGTAATAAGCAGCAGAGTTGCATACACCCAAAACACTAGACAAAATAACCAACAACCACCCCACCCGCTACCATCCTTCATTCTTCTTCGTCGTAGAATCTGGTTGACTCCACCAAGTTTGCAAATGCATGAAACCATTCCAAGCCTTCTATTTCATTCAATCTCATCCATCTGCATAGGAAGTTGTAGCCAACCATTGCCCATCTCCTATGGTGCTCCAGACCTTCAGCTCTCATGTCCATGATGAAGGGATGCCACTCCACCTCTACACCTTATAGAAACATTTTATCAATGTCATCCGGTAATGGAATTCCAACTCCCAGTTGTGCCACCACCACTAGATCCACATCATCGAGCAAAATTTCTGCCTTGAAGACCATCCTAAGCAGGATTAAGCACCTCAATTTCGATAGGTTTAGATCTAGAAATGATGCCAGAAAATGAGAGGCAATGTCTGAATTTTCCCTTGAGAAGCAAAACTTCTTCCCAATCACCATCCACATGGCTTCGAAACACAAGATGTCTTTGTGCAAATAGATTTTCTCGAGCCTTTGATCCATTATGAAGCCTGAGAAAGCGGATTACTTTTTTAAGCAATGTAACTTAATAGAGTGTCCATTTTTTAGGCTATCTACTCAATTCTTGATGCTTCATCGCTTGATATAGTTGCTTGGATTTACAGTGATCGAAAAGCTAGCTAAGTCCATTAATTATTTCTACCTCTTAATTTCATACGGCTCCCTCGAGGTGGCATTTAATTTTCTTTTGGAGAACTGTACTTCCACCATCCTTCTCAGTCTGATGCCACCCTCCTCAGTCTGATGCCACCAACTCTTGCTAATAAACTCTGAGGTATATTTTGCTCGACTTTGGTTCATTAATTTCCCACTTGCTCTCAATCCTATCATCGGGGAGAACATTTAATTTGAATATCTCATTGATATGTCGGGCTGTCAAATCACTCAAAAGCAATCATTATTGTTGTATCGGTGGAACCATGATTTTACTCTGGTCGATATCCATATTTCCCATCGAAGCGAATGTATGTCATTGTTTTTCCTTCGAGGCATCAATGGGATATTGGATGATGTCTCCCTAATACCCCTTAGTCTCTTTGATATCATACCTTAGGTGTGTAATTAATCACTTATGATATTCTTTGTGTTACCGAATCATCAGGGCAACTTTGTTTATATTTCGTAGATAGCAACCGTTCCTCCCGATACCCTTTTCTTATGTCAGCTCATCGTAGTATCAGGGAAACCATGCTTTTTTTCTGCCTGATAGGTTTGTGTCTCACCGATACCACTGTGTACTTTATTAATAACTATCTTCATCATGTCATTATATGGGTCCATCGGTGAGACATCATGTCATCTTTCCCCAATATACTTTGGTGTCTCTGATATGCTTTGCTCGGGCTATTGGGGAGACAACAAGACGTGTTCTACTGATATTTATTTCTTACTTCGATGAATCTCATTCTGACGCTACACTCAGTGCTAAACTCAACGATAGACTAGGCACTAAAGTATGCTCTGAATTAGGCGTTAAATTAGGCGCTATTGTCAGTGCTACACTCATAGCTAAACTCATCAAAAACTCAGTGCTAAGCTCGACGCTAGACTCGTCACTAAATTTGGCTTTGAACTTAGCGTCGAACCCAGCGTTAAACATGGTGTAAAATTCAGTGCTACTTTGCACCTAATTCAACACCTACTTGTTGTGGTCGACGCAATAAATGCCAAAAATAACATTGAATTTTTCAAAAAAATGGAGAAAAATACATTGAAATAGTGGGTGGAAGCAAAAAAGGGAGCTAATCATAGGGATTTTTTGTAGCGAGAGTAGACCCGGATGGTTTGTTGGATTAATTTGTAAGTATGCACATTGGTTCTTATTAATTTGTAAGTATGCACATTAATTTGTATTAAAATTTAGAGTATGCTCATCAAGATTAGTTAATAGTTAGACCTTTCGTTTCTATATTTCAAAGTTAACATATGTTTTGGTTCCAAGTTTGTACATATGTTTTGGTTCAAAGTTTACATATGAATATTGGGAAGATTATATGTTTTGGTTCCAAGTTTGTACATATGTTTTGGTTCAAAGTCTACATATGAATATTGGGCAGATTATATTTTTTGGTTCAATGCATAGCATAGACAAGGTAGTGAGCATTGACAAGCTCACTACATTGTCAATACAGTAACATTGACAAGGTTTGATAAAATTCCTCTAAGAGATAGGATCTCATGGTGATGTGGCATTTTATCAAACCTTGTCAATATTACCGCATTGGCAAGCTAGTGAGCTCACTAGCTTGCCAATGTGGAGCATTGACAAGGTCGTGAACTGTTTGAGAAAATGCCTCAAAGAAATGGGATCTCACTGTGATTGTAATCATCATGAGACCCCATTTATTTGAGGCATTTTTGCAAACAACTCGCTACCTTGATCAACCAAGAAGAGTCACACAACCCTCAAAGAGTACATATATACACATTCAACAAATGGACCACATAAATTGCCAAACATTAGGTTTTGGAAAAAAAAAATGAAAGCATATATGGTTTGAGTATCATATTCTACACAACAAATAAAAACAAATCAATATTGTATTGAGTGCTTTGACTCCATTAAAATATTCCCTATATTAGGACAAATTTATCATAATTCTTACTTTTTAAAGCAACACTATCTACTATATTAAAAATCTGCAACAAACAAGGAGTTATTTGGTAGATAGCAATCAAGGATAAGAAAATCATAAAGCTCATATTTTGCAATAGGAATGGAATAGTAGTAGTTGTATTTAGCAAGACTCTATGTTTTAAAGTATTAGCAAGTGTATTGATTTGTAACAATTTTATGTTTGGCTTCTTCACATGTTTCAAGGAGTGATTAAGAGACCCAGAGAGGGGAGAGGTAGAGAGGAAGGGAAATAACTAGAGATCCATGAGAGATATAGAGGTACATGGCAATTCCATGGAAGACCTAGATGGATTCTAATTGGCTGATGGAAATTCCTTTACTAGGAATAAGCATCTTCTATAGAGAATAGAAAACATGTGACAAATATAGAGTACAAGGTTTCAAAACCCCTTCTTTGTCTAGCCTGCCAATTCAGTGAAATTGGCAAGGTAGTGGGCTATTAGAAAAAAATGGGTCCAAGAAATGGGGTCTCACGGTGAGACCCATTTTTTCAAACAACCCACTACCTTGCCAATTTCACCCACTAGCTTTCCAATTCGATGAAATTGGTAAGGTAGTGGGTTGTTTGAAAAAATGGGTCTAATAAATGGGGTCTCACGGTGAAGGACATCATCATGAGACCCCATTTCTTGGACCCATTTTTTCAAACAACCCACTACCTTGTCAATTTCACCCACTAGCTTACCAATTCGATGAAATTGGCAAGGTAGGGGGCTGTTTGAAAAAATGGGTCTGAGAAATGGGGTCTCACAATGATACATCATCTTGAGATCCCATTTCTTGGACCCATTTTTTCAAACAACCCACTACCTTGTCAATTTCACCCACTAGCTTACCAATTCGATGAAATTGGCAAGGTAGTGGGCTGTTTGAAAAAATGGGTCCGAGAAATGGGGTCTCACAGTGATACATCATCTTGAGATCCCATTTCTTGGACCCATTTTTTCAAACAATCCACTACCTTGCCAATTTTACCCACTAGCTTGCCAATTTGGTGAAATTGGCAAGGTAATGGGCTAGTTGAAAAAACGGGTTCAAGAAATGAGGTCTCACAGTGATACGTCATTGTGAGACCCCATTTCTTGGACCCATTTTTTCAAATAGTCCACTACCTTGTCGATGTATCAAATTGCTTCTAGTGTTGACCAAGCTATGTGCCTTTCACGTGTACATTTTACTTATGTCAATGCTCTACTTCTTATTTTCTTTAACTTGAATTCTTTATTATGATATTCACTTATTCTTCCCTTCTATCATGTTGAAGAAGTGGAGAGTTGCAAATATTATAGATAGGAAATATTGTATGAATTTTTGTCATGCTTTGTTAGCTTAAAAAATATGATTTCTTATGTATTCATTCTTATTTGTTTGTGTCTAATCATATCATGATCTCGTTGGTGATTCATGCCTCATTTTGTATGATTTCATATTGCTATATCAAATAAAAGGTGCAATAGGTACATTAGATTATGTTGATTGAGGTGTAGGGGTTCATATTTCATTCAATCATGATAGTTGAGGTTGTGGTCTGGTAAGTATTTTTTGAGTGTTTTCATTCATAGTACATTGGTAATAGTATTAGGTCTGTCATTGTATTATGTCATGAGCTTATTAATGTTTCTTGTGGTCATATTGAGCTTAGTTTGAAAAAACCTAATATATAATTTGTGTATGCTTGAGCTTGTGTTACAAGGTACTCACCCTTAGATTACATGCATAACTACAAGTATGACAGATTCCTACTTTTATGTTTACCTAATGATATATCCTATTGAGAGCCAACCTTGGGCCTAGTGACATATGGATATGTTGAGTTAAGTAGATATGAGGAAAGCTTGTGAAGCTATGGTGACATGTTCATTGACTAGGAGAAATCCTCCTAACCATACATTTCCATGTAAGATTACCTCTGACTTCTCCTTAGTAAATGGACCCTTGAGTGATCCATAGTGCTAGCCTATATTGTATTGTTCATTCTCATAAGTATTATTAGTACCTTTGACTTCAATTACTTTTTACGAGTTATGCATGACCACAGTCATAAAAGGGGCAACAATCTCATGACAACCATGACATTTTAAGAACAAGAGTTATAAGGGCATACTTGAAGGTGTTTGAAGATGGTCATTAATGGCAGATTGCACAAAAGGTTGTGAACCTTAGTTAAAGGGAGTACAATTACAAGAGGAATGATAGTCCATAAGGATTCCAGAGGGTAGTCCTTAGGTCTTAAAGACAATGATTTGCATATAAATATTATAGGATAGCCATATAAATGATAGTCAATAGAAGGAAGCAAGGAAATTTCATAGTAAAATAATATAAGGTCTAATATACTCACAAAGGGGTAGTCCATTATCAAGTGAATAGGGATACAAATTAATTTGAAGACCTCAAGAGTCATGTCTTTGAGGCATTTTCTCAACCACGCAAATGCATGCAAGGAAAAGGTTATTTATGAGGAGTTGTAAAAGATTTACAAATGGTGAATAGTAACAAGAAAAGGAAATGTCTATAATGGATAGAAAGTCTCTATGTTGGTTTAGCATTGTTAAGCATTCATTTTAGTTCTTATTTTCATTGTTATGCTTGTGCAAAGTGGTATGAGATATGAACAGAGAATTTCATTTCCTAAATTGCCAAAATAATGCAAATATTAGTGGTTGTATAAGTCGTACCACTGTACAAATTCAAGAGATCATTTTTTATAATTTTGAGGCAATACATACAATGCTTATATTAGAATTGGAATCTAAGGATATTCAAGTTCAAAGGCATGTTAGTGGTTGTTGTTGACTTCAAAGAAGATGTTGCTTTTTTATATTCAAGTTCAAAGGCATTTTTTCAAAGGTTGATGTAGGTTCACATGTGATATCAAGAATCCTTAGGTACACTATAGGTTATGAGTTTGTAGCCCTTCACACCTAATCACGTCGAGCTATGTTCAATCGACTCGATCCCTTAAGAGTTCAAAGTATAAAATGGCTGCAATCTTTGACGAGATATTACTCAGAAAATGTGATGCTTAAAATCTCTCCATCTAAGGCTGTGAAATAATGTTGGGACCCTCTATAATAACCTCTCTCAATTTTTGATATCTCAAAGGCGTTTGCTCATGGTGGCAACTTTTCAGTTGAAGAAAAGTTGTCAAATGCGAGCAGTGTAAAGTTGCAAAGTGGTGCAACTTTCATTCTGTAACTCCTACGACCAAACCAATTGTTCCAACACATCTAGATGGGTATTTTTACACTATTAATGGTCCTCTTTCACACCCAAACATGCCGAATCACTCTGAGCTACGTTCAACTGGCTCGATCCCTTAAGAGTCCAAAGTGCAAAATGGTTGCAATATTTGACGGGCTATTACTTAGAAACTTTGATACTTAAAAATATTTGTTTGAGACTATAGGATTGTGTTGGGACCCTCTACAATAAACTCTCAGTTTTTTCCATCTCAAAGGCGTTTTCTTGTGGTGACAACTTTTCAGTTGAGGAAAAATTTGTCAAATGCAAGCAGTGTAAAGTTGCAAAGTCGTGCAATTTTCATTCTGCAACTTGTACAAACAAACTGACTGTTTCAACATATCTGGATGGGTACATTTATGCTAGGTATGGTCCTCTTTCACACCCAAACATGTCAAATCACTTTGAGCTATGTTCAACTGACTCGATCCCTTAAGAGTCCAAAGTGCAAAATGGTTGCAATCTTTGACGGGCTATTACTCAAAGACCATGATGCTAAAAAAATATTTATCTTAGGATATGGGATCGTGTTGGGACCCTCTACAATAACCTCTCTTGTTTTTTTTATATCTCATAGGAATTTTCCTATGGTGATGACTTTTCAGTTGAGGAAAAACATGTCAAATGCAAGTAGTGTAAAGTTGCAAAGTGGTGTAACTTTCGTTCTACAACTCATACGACCAAACCGACTATTCCAACACATTTGGATGGGTATGTTTACACTATGCATGATCATCTTTCTCACCCAAACATGCTGAATCACTCTGAGCTACGTTCAACTGACTCGATCTCTTAAGAGTCTAAAGTGCAAAATGACTGCAATATTTGAAGGGCTATTACTCAAAAAATGTGATGCTTAAAAAATATCTATATGAGGCTAAAATATCACATTGCGACCCTCTACAATAACCTCTCTCTATTTTTTCTATCTCAGAGGTATTTTCCTATGGTGATGACTTTTCAGTTGAGAAAAATGTTGTCAAATGCAAGTAGTGTAAAGTTACAAAGTGGTGCAACTTTTGTTCTACAACTCGTACAACCAAAACGAATGTTCCAACGTGTCTGGATGGGTACATTTACACTAGGAATGGTCATCTTTTTCACCCAAACACATTGAATCACTCTGAGCTACGTTCAACCGGTTTGATCCCTTATGAGTACAAAGTGCAAAATGGTTGCAATCTTTGACGGGCTATTACTCAAAAATCGTAACACTTACAAACTCTTTATCTGAGGCTAAAGGATCGCGTTAGGCCCCTCTACAATAAGTTCTCTTTATTTTTTTTTACCTCGGAGGAATTTTCCTATGGTGACAACTTTTTAGTTGAGGAAAAAGTTGTCAAATACAAGCAATGTAAAGTTGCAAAGTGGTGCAAATTTCATTCTACAACTCGTACGACCAAATCAATTGTCCCAACACATCCAGATGGATACATTTATGCTAGGCATGGTCCTCTTTCATACCCAAACACGTTGAATCATTTTGAGCTACGTTCAACCGACTTGATCCCTTAAGAGTCCAAAGTGCAAAATGGCTGTAATCTTTGACAGGCTATTACTCAAAAATTTTAACATTTACAAACTCTCTATCTAAGGCTACGAGATTTTGTTGTGCCTATCTACAATAACCTCTCTCAATTTTTTCTATCTTAGAGGCATTTTCTCATGCTGATGAATTTTTAATTGAGGAAAAATTTGTCAAATGATAGTAGTGTAAAGTTGCAAAGTGGTGCAACTTTCGTTCTGCAACTCGTATGACCAAATCAACTGTTCCAACAAATTCAGATGGGTATTTTTATGCTAGGAAAGGTCTTCTTTCATACCCAAACATGTTGAATCACTTTGAGCTATGTTCAACCGACTTGATCTCTTAAGATTCCAAAGTGCAAAATGGCTGCAATCTTTGACGGGATATTACTCAAAAACCATGATTCTTACAAACTCTTCGTGTGAGGCTACGAGATCACATTGGGCCCCTCTATAATAAACTTTCTCAGTTTTTTCTATCTCAGAGACGTTTTCTCGTGGTGATGACTTCTCGGTTGAGGAACAAGTTGTCAAATGCAAGCAGTGTAAAGTTGCAAAGTGGTGCAACTTTCGTTCTACAACTCCTACGACCAAACTGACTATTCCAACACATCCAAATGGGTACGTTTATACTATGCATGGTCCTCTTTCGTACCTAAACGCACCGAATCACTCTAAGCTACGTTCAACCGGCTCGATCCCTTATGATGGCATGCAAAACAAAGGAAAAGAGAAAGATTCGCATGACGGTTGACAAGTTTGAGTTTTCCACACAAAAAACATATGATTGCACAAAAGAGGTAAAAAATTTGGGTGTCAAAATAGTTGAGGAAAGCCTAAACCTTTTCATTATCAAAAGAGTTATGATCGAATTACTATGTGGATCTCATACTTACATTGAATTGATTATTATTAATATTAGTATTTAGGTAACTTTCATATTCCTATTATGGCTCTAATAAAAAATGAGAAGGATACATGACTCTTAAGATTTGGTATGATCATCTTCAATTCTAGCAAGGGCAAGACATTTTTTAATTATCCTTCTTTCCCTTGCAACAATATGGTTGTTGTAAAGAGGAAATATTTCAAGATTCTAGAAAAAAATTGAAAGCTTTATAGCTAAACCTAATCATAGGTCAATTGAAATATGAGCCCACATGGTGGATTATGACCTGGCTAAAGAGAATCAAGAACAATTACATTAATAAGTTCACACTAGAGCCTCAACCAGAAGTAGAAGCTAAAAATAGCCCAAAGAAGAGGTATAAATATATGTTGATACATAATATATAACATCCCCTATTCCTACTCCTTCACAATCATATCAAATGTTCTGGAAGAAATTTGTTGCATATCACCTATAATTAAAGAATGCATTCTTTGAAGAAGCTAGGTTGGAGTGAATATAAAATAATTGGTGAAAATATGGGCAAGAAGTTGGACACATGATGGACAAACCAAGTATGCACTTTTCCTTGGGTAATAAATGGGATGACATATATGAGAAGGATCATTTCAATCCTACCTCTTCCTTCACTCCAAAAAAGCCTCAAATTCAAGTAAGTGAAATAAAAATAATATCATTTTGTGGTGAAAAAGGAGTAAAAATCAAAACCTCCAAGTTTTCAAACCAAGTAGCTAATTACATAAGTAGATTTGGTGCTAGAAAAATTCACAACCTATTCATCTAATCAACCATATATTTCATTTAAAAATATCCTGAGCCCACTCCAATGAGTATTTCAAAGAAAACAAAAGAAAAAATTAACTCTAACTCTTATTGAAGAGGAATCTACCTAAAATGTTCTACTACAAAGAATGAGAGGTTCCATCTCCACAAAATTAACTATCAAATACATTGCAACCAGCCAAGAAATAATAAAATCACCCAAGACAACTAAAGGGAAAACTAATGACTCCTTTGAATCTTAGTAGGTGCCCACCATAAACTGGAGCTTATTTTAGAATACCACAAGTGGAGGTGAGGACCTAGAAGAGAAGGAAAAAAATTGAGAGAAGTGATGATCCACCTATGAAAATGGGATATAAAAAGTAGAAAATGGAATAGCAAAGCATACAAGAGCCATTAGAGGTTTGTATAGAGAAGGTACAATAGGTTACACTATAAATATCTATCTTCCATCTCCTCCTAGCTTTATCCTTTTTAAATTCTTCCTTGCATTCCATATTGAATTAGCACATAAGTAAATGATAAATCATTGGTAAATCATTTTTAAAAACATTGAAGTTGTTTAGCATCAACTAATAAAGTTGTTTAGAATCAATTAATAAATATTCAAGATAAACCATGAAGGACAACAATGAGCAACGCTAGGGCTAACCAATTAATAAGTACACACGTGAATAAGCAAAGCATACATGTAAATAAGTGAAGCACAAGTACTCAAATACATATAAGCCTTGAATTATACACATGAATACATAGTATATCCATTAATACAAAGCATATGCATGAATACAAGGTATACACATGAAAAAATGTAAGTCACAAAGTATACATTAGAATACACGTAAGTCACAAAGTATACACATAAGTTGTAAAGTATACACTTGAATACACATAACTCGTATTTATTGAAGCGTGGATTTATAATGCAAATATGGACACCATCAATAAAAAATATTTGTATTAACCAAATAGCCATGTTGGAATACATCAAAATATGTCAATATAAGTATAAAATATATACAAAATAGCCATATAGGCTTACAAGAATGCCATATGGGCATACAATGTCAAATATATGCCATACAAAATATGTCTAAAAATGCCATATAGGCATACAAAAAAGGACCCTAGAATCAAAAGGAATTGCCCTCTAAGATCTCGAAACAAACTCTTACCCTTTGTTTGTCAGGCAAATGGCGATGTGTCTATCACTCATTTACTCTGAGGTTGAGGGGTGCTCCTCCTAGGGTTTAGTTCTTCATCAAGCCTTATTTGTTACAATAACAAGTAAAGACATTAACATATAAAAAATACATTATAAAAAATGATATATTTAACAAAATAAACACTTACCGCCACTAGATGATCACTCTCCTCAAGGGAGATATTCACATGCCCATGTTGTAGTTTGTTGAAGTCCTATAGAAACCATCCAAAGAGAAAATAAACTACGAATGAATAATCATTTGGTTTTTCACTAACTAACAACTATAACAACAAATGTAATTTGAAATTTAGTAATCTACCTCATACCCCTATGAGAGGCATTGAGGAGTCTATAGAAGAAGAAACACCAAGATCCATTGGCCTATGAACATCTAGAGGTATTTTCGTTTCCAACATCTGAAAATAAAACAATAAATTATTTAATCATGAAAACTACAATAGTGATGCGGGTTATGACTTATAATTTATGAGATAATGGACAAAATTTTGAGTACTTATTGAACTATATATTTATTACTATCATGCTTACTAAATTTTCCTTATCCATAGCTTGTTCGAAAGCACCTATTTTAGGCTTTTATCCATAATAGCAAGGTGGTGAACCATTTGATAAAATGCTTTGGTAGACATATACAAAAAATGTGGTAGTATAGAGAAGGTAGTGAACTGTTTGAAAAAATGCCTCAAAAAAATGCAATCTCATGGTGATGGAATTCCATGACAAACAAATGTGTCATGGCAATCCATCACCATGATACTGCATTTCTTTGAGGCATTTTTTCAAACAATTCACTACCTTCTCTATGGTATTATACTAGGATGGGGTGGATGGTATAGTGTGGTATTGGTTATGAGATGGAGGGGGATCATGACATGAAGAGGGAGGGGTGGGGATATGAACAAGTGGAATAAGAGGTAGAAGCTTCCATGGATTGATAAATTGAGGATGAGGACCTTGAAAAGGATTTGGAGGGGAATTTTGGCTAAAGGCTTGGTTTCTATTCTTAAGGCAATGAGTTGTTTGAAAAAATGCCTCAAAGAAGTGCGGTCTAATGGTGATGGAATGGTATTCCATCGCCATGAGACCACATTTCTTCGAGGAAATTTTTCAAACAACTCATTGCCTTGTCTATACTATTGCTTACTATTATGCTTTGATAGTTTTTTTCAAGCATCCATAGTTTGTTGGAAAACACATATTTTAGGCTTTTAGCCATAACAACAAGGAAGTGAACTATTTGATAAAATGCTTTGGTAG
This sequence comes from Sequoiadendron giganteum, assembly GCA_007115665.2. Classification (NCBI taxonomy): domain Eukaryota; kingdom Viridiplantae; phylum Streptophyta; class Pinopsida; order Cupressales; family Cupressaceae; genus Sequoiadendron; species Sequoiadendron giganteum. Next base: position 57,544,929 of record CM021106.1, on the reverse strand, counting down.
ACATGTATGGAAAATGTGGTAGCATATTCCATCACCATGAGACCACATTTCTTTGAGGTATTTTTTCAAACAACTTATTGCCTTGTCTATGCTATTGCTTACTATTATGCTTTCATAGATTTTCCAAGCATCCATAGCATAGACAAGGCAGTGAATTGTTTGAAAAAATGACTCATTCAATGTGGTCTCATGGAATGCCATGAAAAGAAAATGCAATTGACAACTTCTCCTAGTTATACTTATGCTATGTGAAGAAATTGCATGACTACTTATGTTAACTTTCTAAAAAACTATATTATAATTGAAATTTTGTCATCTACCAATATCTAGTTATTAGTTATGCAATGTGAAGTAATGATTTGAGTTGAAAGATGTGAAATGCAATGTAATCATTGATATGAATATAAACTACACAAATCTATTAAGTACAATTCATTAGTTAAAAAAATTATTCTATTACTTGTGTGAAGGTTTGTACTCAACTGGCACTGGGAGGTGTTCCTGTGAAACCTCCAATATTAACCTATTCAACATCCAAAATTATATTATAGAATACCATTCATATAAAAATTCTATTCACATGTAATATTTATAATTGTTTACTAGTTATATACCTCAACAGTAGATGCAGTGGAGTAAAAAATAGGTGGAGGGCTGGTGTAAACAATATCAACACTATGACCCTGAAATTTTATTACAATCATTAAACTAAATTAGTTAATCTTGCATTTCAAAAATGAAATTTAATAAATTACATTCAATGAACATGCTAACATTTACCCGAGTATTGAGGTCAAAATATTCATTCAACATGACATCTGTCATTGCCAACTAGGCAGCTCTGTAGACGTATCCTATGCACCGACCTCCTGAATATTTGTGGGGTCATATGTATAGGCCTACCTGTAAACTTGAAAAGAATGGGGTGGAACCTTGCCCCTCGAACTCTCCCCCAACTGGCATTGTACTATAGGATTGGCAAACTGGATGATACTCTGGGTCAGAGAGCTAATAGACTATAGAGTGTCCACCTCAACACTCTCCTTCACGATGAAAGGGATAGCACTGTGCTCATAAGTTGGCCTAGCGAGTGCTCCTCTCCCTTGCTATTGAGGATCATAAAATGCACCTATTCTATCCTATTTCGACCCACCACCTCTCGCCTAAAAGTCTTACATATCAAAATAGTTGGGGATTTTATTGAGGATGAACTCGCAGTAGAGTTTCCTCAAGAAATATTGGGGGACCTTGTCATTGTTGCATGGTGGATGGTAAAAATCCATCCACCACCTATTTAAAAAATTATTCTTAATCTCTTGGTGGTTGTACCAATGGATAAGAAACCGCTTGCTATTAAGGTCAAGAATTTGATTTGTACGTGGGTTAGTGAATAGTGAACACAAATCATATTTTGTAATTTTTTACTTGTTTGTATGATAATTTATTTGAATAAAAATCCCTACACTCTTGCCTCTTATCCACCCAACCAATTAATTTCTTGCTAATGGCATCTACATGTGTTAACATGGCTTGAAGTGAATTTTCTTGAAGTGAATTTTCAAGTGTGGTTCTTTCCAAGGTTGAACTTATAGGATCGTTCAACCTCCCAATTAACTCCTGAATTTTTTTTTTGTTGTTTTCAATTTCCCCCATTAAATTTTGTTGAGTTCCAGGAGGATGTTGAGGAATCGTTGGAGGAGTTTGTTGTTGTGGTTGTTCATTAGGGTTTTGTTCATGTGCTTGTTCATGAGGAGGAGAAGGATTTTAAGGTTGATTTTGAACTCCTGTAAATTAAAGAATTGAAAATAAAAAACAATCTAAATTTACCTATTTAACAACAAATTCACAAAAAAAACAATGCTTACTCATTCGACCTCCCCGTTGATGTGGTAGAATCTTGGCAAAGAAATTGCAAAGATTCAATGAATAAATTTTAGGATTTGACCTCTCTAGAATGCGAGTGTGTAATGACAAGGTTTGTTGGCTATGGGCTAAGAAAATATGATAGTGAAATGAAATGAATTCGATTTGATTTTTTTTCATTATAATGTGCTCGCGTTATTACGTGAGCACATTATAGGCTTGATGTGACTGAGCCTTAGGCTAGGTCACACCAAGCCATAATGCGAGCGCATTATAGCCTTTCATATTTTTGTAAAAAAAATGGCCACTTTTTGCACCCACCCTTTATTAGAATCCTCTACTTGGCCATTACTTTGTGGGTAGTATGGGGTGGAAAATGGTGTTGGATATGAAACTTTTGGCAAAGATCACAAACATCTTGATTTTTGAATGGTTTTCCATTATTTGCGACGATTGCAAGAGGGATGTCATAATGACATGATGTAATGGAGGATGAACTTAACAATTTATTTTCTAGTGATATAGGTAAGGGGAATGACTTCAAACCACTTTGTAAAGTACTTAGTGGTAGTTACTATGAATTTGCGGTCATTAGAGGAGGATGGATCTAGATTTTTCCAATGAGATCAAGTCCCTATTGTCAAAATGACCATGGTGTAGTGATTGGTTGCAACTCTTGAGATGGTACATGTATAAGATCACCATGATGCTAACATGATAAACATTTCTTCACAAATTGACATGCATCATGCTCCATGGTTGGGCAGTAATATCCTATCCTCAATAGATTTTTGGCAAGGGTAAGTACACTGGAGTGAGCACCACATATACCTTTGTGTAAAGTATTTTTTTCTTCTTCTTTATCTAAATATCAAAAGAGTATTCCATTGAAGCCTCTTCAATATAAAGTATCACCAAGGATCATGAAGTAGGATGATTAGAAGATGAAGCTTTTACACCGGGTATTGGTGAGATTAGGTGGGAGAGAGATTTTGTAGGTAAGTATAGATGTCATGGTATGAATGGGAATTAGAACCAATAATTTCATACACAACTTAGATTCGAGGAGATAAAAGGTTGAAATCAATAATTTCTCAATGAGAAACTCACATTTGTGACTATTATACTTGGCATGTCTAAGAGGTACCTAATAGTCTCCATAGCATCTGAAACCTTGTTGTTTACTAGGTATTTACTCAAAAGTGATAATAGTAAAATATTGTTTGAAGCTATCTACCATTCCCTTTAAAGGGAGAAATTTTTCATCCTTTGTTTGGTAGTCATAATTAATCTGTCGATCCACTAGCTATGAATCACCATAGACCTGTAGTTCTTTGATTTCCATTGGATAACCATTCTTAGTCTTGTGATAAGTGCTTCATACTTGGCTATGTTTTTGGTGCATGGAAATGCTAACCAATATGATTTTAGGATACAATCACCTTGAGGTGTGATAAATAGGATTCCTTCCCCAAAACCATGTTGTGTATGTGGTCCATCAAAGTATAATTTCCACTAATTGGAAGGAGTGATAGTGAAGACTACTTCATTTGGAAAATTGAATATGGGAGGATTACCGTCATATAATGGTGCTTCAACTAATTGATCCTCTATGAGTTGTCCCTTTATTACTTTCATGTCTACATACTTTATGTTGAACTCGCTAAGTATCATGACCCATTTAGCCATGTGGCCAGTGAATGTTGCTTTGGATAATAGATACTTCAACGGATTGACCTTTGAGATAAGCTAAATTTGGGAATTGAGCATGTAGTGTCGAAGCCTTTTTGAAGAAAATACAATCACTAGATATGCTCACTGAATGTGACTGTAATTAAGCTCATAACCTACTAATATTTGGCTAATGTAATAGATCACTCTCTCTTTCATAGAGGCATCCTATTGTGCCAAGAGAGCACCTAATGTTGATATAATTGAAATGTATAAGATCAATGTTCTATCTAGAGTTGGAGGCATCAATACTGGATCAAGGTGATGCTAGGAAATCCCTAAGTTGCTAGAAGACTTGATGAAATTTCTCATCCCATTTGAATGTGACATCCTTATCTAGGAAATGAGAGAATGGATGACATTTATTCGCTATTGTTCTACAAACCGCCTAATGGATTGTAGCTTCCCTTGAAGACTATGAAGCTACTTTAGAGTGCCTAGGGAAGGCATATCAATAATAGCTTTAACTTTTGTGGGGTCCACTTCAATACCTCTACGAGACACAATGTATCCCAATAGATTTCTAGAAGTGACAAAAAAAACACATTTCTTAGGATTTAATCACACTTGATATTGATTGAGACAATCAAATATTTTCTCAAGTACTTTAATATATTTTTCTCTTATCTTTGATTTTCCTAAGAGGTCATCCACATAATCTTCCATGATGACATGTAGCAAATCATGGAATATTACTATTATTGCTCATTGGTAGGTAGCTTCTTCATTTTAAGACCAAATGACATCACTTGATAATATAAGGTACCCCAAGGAGTGATAAAGGTTGTTTCTTATTGATCTTTTGTAGATATCTTGATTTGGTTATATCCTGAAAATCCATCCATGAGTGATAGCATTTCATGTCCTCATGTGAGATAAACTATTATATCAATGTTTGGACTTGGGAAATCATCTTCTAGACATGCTTTGTTGAGGTCCTTGAAATATGTGCAAACCTGATGCCCCTAATGGGATTATTGATAGGTAAAACATTGGATACCCACTCAAGGTAGTCTATTGGATGAATAAAACCTGCTTCCAACAAAATTCTAATTATGCTTTTACCAAGAGGGCTGGATTGTGGATGCATTTATCTTATTTTTTTCTTGAATAGTTTTGTATTTAGATAAAATGCCAAGTGATGTACATCTAGAGCTAGATCTAGTCCTGACATGTCAGCATAAGGCCATGCAAAATTCTTGGAATATATTTTAAGAAATTTTGTAAAAATCTATTTTTCTTCATTTGTGAGAGAGGATGCTAAGAATATGATTTTAGGATCCTCTTCAGTGCCTAGGTTAATTACTTGTACTTCTTCCATCAGTATTGGAGACTATTCTTGATAATAAAGTACTAATAAAATCAAGTCAACTTCCTCATCCTCTAGCACCTTAGAGAGGTTTTTACTAGAGGATACACCCTTTGTTTTTACTTTTTTATTGTCCAAAAGTGTCTCATGGAGATTTTCACTAGGGGATAATGAGTCTTTAGATTTTATACTTTTGTGACTAAGGGAGTTGACTTGTTCTCCAAAGTAAGCCTCGTTATTCAAATTTATTTTGAATCCTACTTTGTGACCACCCAGTGGTATGTTCATAGATTCCTATTAATTCCAAAATTGCCTCATCATTTTTAAAGGTATCTAGAATAGGAGGTCCTTGTTGGTCACAATTGATAAGTTGAATGTGAATGGTTTGGAGGTCTATGAGGTTGGAGGGGGTAATGGTGCATATGTGAGCATCTTTGAATAAGGAGGTGATATTTTTGAAGGAGTCTTCATATGTATTCTCCTTAGTACTATTGAAAATATAAAGCTTTGGTTTCTTTTCACTTAGTGGACTTAGGATTTGTAGGCACCACTTCATTGGTTCATATCCAAGCCCCTAATTTTTAGTTATTTTTATTGGATTAGTAGATTCCAATATGCTTTGTTTCTCTTTTCCAAGACCTTTGCCTTTGTATCCCATGTCTTTGCAAATTTGTATACCCTTGGGATAAATTTTTGTTAGGACTGGAGGTGTCTCTTCTTCTTTATAAAGCCGGGAATTTATGTCACACTCAATGGTATTTTTATTTAAAAGGCCCCATTTATTGAAGGTAGTTTCCTTTGCTTTAAATTTTTCTTTGGTAGATGTGATTTTTATTTTTGGTTGCCCATGAGATTTTGGAGAGGGTGGGAGTTGTCCAATACAAAGGGAATTCTATATTTCATATTCTCTAAAACCTTTGCCCATAATCTTAGCCTTGAACTTGGGTATAGTTGCATTAGAGGATGTGGAAGCTTTGAATGACGGGAGATCAATTTAGGATGATGATGAAAATATGGTATTGTTTATTGGAGAATGATGTGAGCGATGATAAGTTGCTTCCAACATTTTGCAATATTGAAAGGGACGAGGGTAAACAAGGACAATGATTTCCTTACCTTGATATGGGTATTTAATGCATTGGTGAAAAGTGGAGGGAATGGCCTACATGGCATGAATTAATGGTTGGCCTAGGAGTATGTTTTAGGGGAGATAAAGGTCTAAGATTTGGCATGTTGTTTCCATAATAGAAGGTCCAACTTGAATGGGCAGATTTATTATTCCTTCAAAATCTTGTCCAACATCATCATATGCCTTGATTTTTATCCTCTTACTAGGGTCTATAGCTCCATCTGAATATCCCAATTGTCTTATTAAATTTAAATTTCACAAATTCAGTATTAGTCCACATCTATAAGTACACACTTGATCTTCTATTTATGGATGCATGCTTCAAGGTGTAGGGCTTTATTATGAAAGGTGTCTTTTGCGAACAAGTATTTTTTGGTAAATACTAGATGGTGAGGGGAGGATAAATGAGCTATCATGGCTTGAATTTTTTATGTATTAATGTCATTAGACACTTGGGATTCTCATAAGGCTCATTCCAAGATTTCTTTATGCGTGGGGGAGGTTTTTAATAATTCCAAGATAGAAATTTGGATGAGTGTCTTTCCTAAATGGTCCAAGATGTTATATTGGATGGATGGATGGTTGGAGGAATTCAAGGCTCCTTGGACATCGACTCTCCCATGACATGTGGTTACAGTGTAATTGGAGCCTTTTATAGTGATTGTGGCTATATGTATGGGAAATTCATTGATTCTTCCCATAATGGAATAATGTGATGTTGGATTGGTGTAGGTGTAGGAGACCACCTTGTTGGATTTGGAGGTTTTTCATGTTGAAATGCACAAGATAACTAAGAGGGGGGGTGAATTAGTTGTAACTTAAAACTTCAAAACCCTCATTAACATTCATATCCACATTCATTCATTAAACCCTTAAATTTGTTATGACGAATTAACATGAAAATCAAACAACAAAAACTTAAACAACTCAACAGCAAACACAAGAGAACACTATATTTATGTGGAAAACCAAAGAAGAGAAAAACCATGGTGAGGATTAGCTCATAATATAAGTAATATCAACACCGAATACAATAGGGTTGACTGCCTAAAGAAGAAAGGCTCATTGCCATAATAGAAAAGAAGATAGAGAAGGAATGTTACATAGAGAAAAGCATCTCAATGCAACAAGTAATCCACCACAATGACTTCTACACCATCGTAGTCTGATTGAATAATTGTAGCCACCTTCTGCTCACTACATCCAATAAACTAACACATGAAAGCTCACACTACACAACTCAATTTTGCACTCTACAACTCTGCACTTTGTATCATTTCACATCTCACACATCTATCTTTTCATCTTAAACAACTCAACTCATATTTATACCATCCTTAACCTTGAAACCCTCTATAAGGTCGGCTATGCACCTCAAATGTGCAAATTCAAATTAGGTCAGTGCCAAAACACTTCCGTGGCAGATAGAAGTGAATGCAGACCACATCAAAACTTAATTGGGACCCAAATCAACAACACCACTCATCCACACGCCACCACAAACAATGTTTATCCTTCACATGTAGTGTAAAAACCAGGTTGGTCGTTACCCATGCAAACACCATTAAAATTTGAAGTACACACTTCCTTGAACCTAAGGACAACTTGCAAACCACACTCCATGCATGAACATGATCTAGAATGTTCCACAAACACCCTGAAATAAAAAAAACTCCTTCACAACAACTTCCAACTGAAGAATGTACAAACCCAATACACTTAGACTACTTTGCCATACACTATTACTTAAAAAATTATCTTTTGAAGCACCAAACCTCAAATCCTCTTGAATGAGGTAAACTACCAATACCATCAACACACCTTCAGAATCACAAGACTTGAAGCATAACTACGGAGAAAAGTGGAGCAGAAACATTTCTCCTGAACACCTTTGTAATGCACAGTCACACATTGGTGAACACAACTTCTACTCTACCATGATCCAACATACCATCTCTTGAATGAAAAACCTCTGAACACCTCTCACCAACAAATCCGAATTGCATAGGTAGGTCTTCAACCTAGAAGAAATGTAGAGCAAAACCATAACACAACTTTGTTACCTAGAATACCACTGCAACACATTGTTTCCTCTTTTTATCAAATTTTCTCAAAAGCACTTGGAAACCAAGCACTAGAGACACATCCTCATCATCTTCAACACTTCCACAACCATAGATAGAAGCTTATGAAAGAAACATTAGAGGTTGACACTAGTAGCTTTACTATTGACAACATAATGCAACTAATCAAACCATCAACTGCACTCTTGCAACTGTTGATGCCAAAATTTGACAAGGTAACAACCTTTATGGGAAAATCAGTTAAAGGAGGGACCTATTGTGCTAAACTGAGTAACCTCCAAACTTTAAAGAAGTTGGCTTCTTCTATAACTGGGGTTTTGAATGGGAAAAGGAAGCAGATATAAAAATAAAAGATCTAACTAGGGCGATGCGCCAACATTTAGATGTAAAGCATGATAAATCTATCTTGTGGATGCGATTTAAGGGCCCGTTCAACAATCTACTATGTCCTAGAATGACAAAAATTAAAGATAGAAGTCTAAATGATTCACCAAATGACAAAATAATATTCATGCACATTTACTAGAAAGAGGAGTCAAAGACATGATCTAAACCAACAAACTTGCATTAAATTTATAGAAGTTCTACAAACGAAACATTCAGTACCATAACGACATAGTAAAACGTATCAAATATCCTAAGAAAATAGAAAGGTTAAACAAGGGCACAGTTTGTAAGTTCTTTGCAATAATCTAAAAAGCAATAAAAGGCCTATTTCTTCCACCAATTTCTCTGTCAAAATATGAACCCCTGCTTCGAAAGAAGAGGTAGTATTTATAATAAAAATCCTTGATCTAGTGAGTCAGTAACATAAAAGATCCTTCGATCATGAGCAATGATGTATATAGTAATGTTTTTCCTCGATCGTTGCAACGAAAAAAGATTCGGGCCATGAACGAGGTCGCCCATGGCCAGATGCATCCCCTGTGAATGATGACAGTGGTCCCAGCAGACCAGAGTGTCGACATGTGTCCCCTCCTCATGACGGTGGTTATAATAAGTGGCAACTACTTGAGGCCATTGCTGGCTTCCTTCTCCAGCGCAGTGAAGCCTTTAGAAGATCCATGCGGCCAAGGGTTGGGGCTCGATGTTCATCCTTCCTTCCATGCGATGAAAACTTGCACGGTGAAGACACGTGGGGGTCTCCCAAACATTTTGCGTTGTAGGTGGGGGCCACCAAGGAATGTGTGTGGACTGATGCCATGTGGCATACGATTGGGGCCTGATAGGGAAGTGAAGGGAAGAAATATTGAAGAGTGCAATCTGCCAACACGTTGAAGCATGATGGGAGTGTTCAAAAAGCAAAGGAAAGGATCCTTGCGAAGAGTGCCCAACTTACAAGTGGCAACATTCGAGTAAAGCCCGACATTGCTTTCAATAGGAGGGCGTGGTTGATGATTAGCAAAAAATAAAATAACCCGAAGGGAACTTGGGAAATTTATATTCACAACAACCACTTCACTCAATTGTAGACATCAATAACAACATAGGATTGTTGAAATCAATGACAACATGAAGTGCTCATACTTGCAACATTTCATACTTGGGAAAAGTTTCTTGGTAAATACCCAATTATTTATTTGCCGATTGTGTTTGTTGACCTTCATTGATTATTTCTCCTTTGTCAACAAAAACTTGGATATAATTCTTTAATTTCACACATTTAGCTATGGCATGTTGTTTGACTATGTGGTATTCATAATATTCATTCTCTTTATACCATGTGGGTTTTGGTTGGATTTCGTCAAAGGGTCTAGTCATTGGATATTTTAGAGGTTAGATTGCACTATTTTTTGAAATACTACCTCCATGGGCTCACCTAAAGGAGTGTATTTGTGTTTTGGGTTATTGTTTTGTTTAGGTTGTCCTTATGGAATGATGATATTTTTTTGGAAAACTTGTTATATTAGATTAGTTTGAGATGAAGATGGTGTTGTTTGTATGTTTTGGATGTGCTTAGCATCAGTAACACCATCATTAGCAATGTTTTTGTTTTTGGCCCAAAAGCGTGGTTTGTCATTGTTTCGATGGTTGTCTTTGTATTCCTTATACATTTTGACTAAACCTTTGGATATGAGGGATTTTTCAATAGTTACTCCCTTATCCATGATTTCATTAAAGGAGTTGGTACATTGGACTTTCAAATGAAAGTCCATTTCCAGATTTAAATTTGGCACAAAGATGGTTACTAATTTTTTTTCAGGAATAGGCCATGGGAATCTACTAGCAAGGTGTTTCCATTGTTACAATAAGGTTACAAATCTCTCACCATTCTTTTTTTTGGTATTACACAAGTCTAGCATGTTGGTCTCGTGTTCAATATTTTAGGAGAAATGTGCTACAAATTTTTTAGTTAGATCTTTAAAAGTGATGATAGAACCATGTGGAAGGTGGATGAACCATTCCAATTCTTGACCTCCTAAGCTTCGAGGGAAGAGTCTCATAAGATATATGTCACTATAGGAGACTCCTTGACATGCTATATAGAATTACTTTATGTGTTCCCTAAGATATCATTTCCCATTATATTTATCAAAATTTGGCATTTCAAAGTTTTGACAGAAAGGAACCATGGTGATAGATCGATCAAATAGATAAGGACATGTATCGCCAAAAGTGTATAGTTTATTATGATGTTCTACTTGAAAGATTTGAATCATGGTTCTCATGCCTTGAAGATCTTATGAAATGTTGACATGATTATATGTGTTCATGTTTTGATGGTAGGATGTAGGAGGGGTGGTGGTTGGTTGAGGTTGACAGTGTTGTATGTGTTGGTAATGTGTTGGGATGTAGGTTGTAGGTTGTAAGTTGGATATTCTCTTTTTCAGCTACAATTTCATGTTTGGGTGCAACCATGACTTGTGGTATCTTATTGGCCTCCATTCTAGCTAGATGCATGATAGGACATCCCTGTGAAAGTAAAAACTTTGAACCCTCATCACTGGTTTCTTCTTTTTGGATTGCTTCTTTATCATCATGCAGATTGGAATGATTTGGTTCATTTGGTTCAAGTATAAACATGGTTGCTTTCTCCTCTTGTTCATGTTGCTATTTTTTTTTTGATTTGGAAGGTGTTGATTTGACATTGAGACTTGAGTAGAAATATTCTATGATATTTGAGAAAATGTCTTCATCAATTTCCAACTTACTCTCGTCATGTATGTTAATCTTTACATTCTTTAAAACAAGGTTGTCCTTATTTTGCTTTTGGTAGACCAACACCCCATCACAACTTAGTCCACTTTTGTTAACTCTCTTTAGGATGAATATTATCCTCTCTAACATTATGAGGATAAGTACATGAAGTTCTTATAATTGCACCAATGTAGCAATCAAACTATAGAATCCCAAACTAATGAATTTCATGACTATTCTACGTGGCTATATAACAATATGCTAGAACATCTTCAAGTCCTAAAGTACCTAAGTGGACTCTCACCACTCATTTGTGCTAAGATGGAGTTCTTAACATCTAATACCTTGGTTTGAAACCATTTCATAATGCATCCAAAATTGAGGACAAAGTAGAGTTGACACAAACATATGCCCTGCCCAAGAAAATAATTGTTTAATATATTTTAGTGAATAGATAACTATTTAAGTAAAATTAAAATAACTTAAGATTATATCTCTTAAAGTATTTTTAGATAGATATATTTAAGAAATCTTAATGATTACATAGATATTTATATATATATCTTAAAAATAACATCAAAAAACTCTTAAATAAGTAAAACTAGCAATTGCACCTAAAGGAGGTTCAAGGATTACACTAGGAAACTATATGTATGTTAATATGTGTTTGTGCATGGATGCATTGCAAATTCTAGTTGCATGTGGTTGGACTAAATAATTGATAAATACTAAATAATGGAATGAAATAAACTTAGAGAAATCTAGATTTTTCTTCAAAGAAATTAAGTATTATTTGATTATGAAATATTTACATATAGATTTAAATCATAAAGCAATGCAAATGAAAAAAAACTATCATCAAATTGACAAAAAAGCACTACAAACGGAAATAGAATGTTCCCATCCAGTTTTCAAATCAATATTTATCTTGATTCAATGTAATAAGTGAGATTTTGAAGGCTTTTACCATTAAACGATAGCTGGTTTACCATTAAATGGTAGTTGAAACTTGTTTTTAGATGACTCAATAGTGGTTTGCAGGTGTGAGACTTGTTTCAAACTCAAATATCACACTATATGTAGCCTATTGACTAATAAATATATACACATAAATCTCTCTTTATATATACACATACTTATATATAATTCTCTATTTATACAAATCTCTTTCAAGGAATATGAAATGACACTTTGTTTCTCAATTTTTCTTATGTGTACGAATACAAAATATTTTTTATTTCAATTTTTTAATTTATTCAAGTTATTATTTGATAGTCTTTAGGAAAATCATTATTTCATTAAATAATGTTGTTTATATGTTGCAACTCTAAATGCTACTAACATATCTATCTTTAGAAAAATCTATGTAAAAGACACTTGAGAGATATCATTTTGGAGGTGCCTATTCTACTTAAATCACAATTTTAGTTAAAAATAGATACCTCAAGAATCATATCTCAATGTCTTTAACATAATTTTTTTTATAAAATAAAATAAAATAGCTATAAAATGACATTTAAGTAAATAAAATAAAATATTACAACTCTTCAATAAGTAAAATAAACTCTTAAGTAAATAAAAAAGGTTCGAGAATATAAATAATGTAAAATAGTTTAAAAAATAGGTTTGAGAATAAAAATAAAGAAAATAATGTAAAATAGTTTAAAAATAGATTTGAAGATAAAAATAAAGAAAACAATGTAAAATACTTTTAAAGTAAAATAAAACAACTCTTAAAGTAACTAAAATAACTTTGTAATTTTTTAGATAGATGTATTTAAATATTTATAAAGTTAAAAAATAAAAAATTAAGAAGTAATAATTGAACAATGTAATAGCCAATAGTGGCATGGTGTGATGGTTACGTTGTGTTCAATTCTTTTACTTAAATTTTGTAAAGATATTTATGTTATTCGTAGTGCAATATGTAAAATATTAATTCAGCATCTTCTTTTTGTGTGTTTGAATAAAATAGTATTGTCTTTTGTAAATAATGAATGAACCATTTCATATTAATCCTATCTATTAATTTTTGAAGTATTTCATATTTTTTCAAATGCATGATCAACATAATAAAAGACAATGAATGAGACAATTTATATTAAACCAAAACCAAAAATATGATCTCAATGCTAAGTAATTAGAGTTTAATAGAAGAATAATGTCTAATAATAGATAAATTACATAATTTTTTTGTGTTTCCAAAGATTTGAGTCTTTTTTCCTTAGCTCTCCTTTTGGTGAGTTGTTTCTCTATTTTCATTTTTTCATAACAATCGTATGAAAATGGTAGTGATATTCTGAGTCCATCCAAGGATTTAACACATGATATAGCAACAAATGTTAAGTTCGATCTTTCTTTCGGTCCTATATCAATTGTTGCCTTGAAAAGAGTAAATTCTTGTGATTTGTGGATTATTAGTGCCCAAACTAATCGTACCCACAACACCAAACACCACATCTCCTTAAATCCACCCAAGTTTTGGTTAAAGAAGATAACTTATTCAAGTGAAAACTCCAAGAGACCATTGTCATCAAGAGTCATGCAACCAACCTTGATAAGGATGATAATGAAATGTTACAACCTCTCTTTTAAACTCCCTCATTTCACACCCATCTCCTCGTTGATCTTTCTCTTTCACCCCTCACCCTTTACCTTGTCTCTACACCTCCTTTCATATCCTTTCCTCCTCTTTTTCTCCCCTTTTCCTAGCTTGTAATATTATGAAGAATATGCTAGTTATATTGTTAATATTTACTATAATAATTGTTGATTATATTATTTACATATATGTTCATAATGTAGTATTAATCATTATAATATAATGTATATATTTTTTGATATTTATAACTATTATAATTATTAATTAAAAAAAATAAAAATATCATAAATTAATATTAATAAATATAAAGTGAGGATATTAGAAATATCAATCTTTTATTTATTTTTGGATGAGTAAATAAGACGCACAAAGTGAAAATTTCAATTTTAAAATGATTAAAACCAAGCTTACTACTTGAATAATGATAACTACATGAACAACCATAATAAATATTGCTAAATACACAATCAAAATAACTCTTCTAGACAATATGAAACTTATGATCTTAACGCACAATTTAAAATTAATATTTTCTAATCTTTCCATTTTAAAGGATTTAATAGCTTGATACTTTAACTTTACATATCCCAAGTTTTAAAATGATATTATTGAATTTGACAAAAAATTTTTAGCCTACCTCTTTATGTGAGTTAAGAGCTTATATCTATTTCTAGAGTTTTGAGTGTCAAAAATGTAGGCCCATTCGAACTATTAAAAAAATTCCTAAAAAATTAAGATCGCAAACATCAAAACATTTATTATGAACTACCTTATGCATTATCTTATGTATGACCATATGACTTATTGTTCTTTAATACAAGGAATGAAAATAAATACTTTATGACTATTCTTTTAAATACAAACATAAACAAATACCTACTTAACTTACAAGTAGAAGTACAAGAAAAAAAAACACCATAACTATTATTTAAAGCTCTCTATAAATTTTTTTCTTTCAATAATTATTAACCATAGTTTAAACATTTTAAATTTTTTTGCGATGATTTAAACACCATTTGAGATGTGAAACTAATAGATGGAAAATATCCAACTAGAAGTGAGTGGATAGGATTTATTGTTTTTGCGCTTAAGGATTAGTGGACACTGCAAAAACAACAAATTACCTCATCAAAATATATAATAATAATAAAAAACAACAAGAAGTAAATGGTAGAATGGGGTCATCGATTTTTTTTAATTGACGGTAAAAAAACAAGGGCATTGACACTATGATGCGCAAAAATGTACGTCCCTTTAAAGCTAATTTCAACGGGAGAAAGGATATCATGGCTCGGCCAGGCTACCCGGCGGATTCCAAGGCACTTATTTAATTATGACATAAAGGGACTTTTCAGGTCCGCTTTAAGGTGAAAAAAGAAAATCCTGTGGATTTCTATACTCATCTGTGAGCAAAGCAATCTCAACATATCTTGGCCCAGATTTTTCATAGCTGTGAATTTTTAAAAAGGTGATAATTTTCTTATTGTCTTTTAACTTCTAATTATTCTGCTCTATTGTATACAACATCATTTAATTTTTTTTTGGTTTTATCCCATTTCAAAGCTGTGCTATATCGGAATTTAGGATTTTTCTTTTTAAATTTTTATTTTTTTTAAAGTTTTCTGCAAAACTGGAAATTTTTTTTCTTCCGATGTTTTATTCAATTTTATGAATTTATGAAAGCTAAAATTCATTTTATGACGGTCTTTTCTGAAGGTATGTTTTTTATAATGGATTAAACAGTTGCACACTGTCTGCTTTAGTGGGTGTCGTGCTCAGGATTAACAGTAATAATTTACACTTCTGTGGGTGGATCGGGAGTGTTGTATGGAGGACTAAGGTTAAATATTGATGATAATTTACAAGATTTGGAAATACGGAAAACATAAAATTGTAGCTCAAATGGTTGCACAAAAAAAAATCTGGTTCTATACAACATATGAAATATTTATCTAAGCGAACCATTTGGGGTCTGTTTACAATTTTTTTGAGGAGAGCATAAGCAACTGAAGGAGAACTTCAGATTGGTGCAAGACAGAAATGTTAGGACGACCAGTACTGATTAAGCAATAGATTGAGAAACATGACTGTATTTTCTTTTGATTACTGCGTTTCTAAAATAGATCTCTTAATGTGAAAAAGGTATAAAAAATTAGGCCCAGATACTATAGGCCTTATACAGTATGAGCAAGACTAGGACAGGTTAACGGTTACATAGATACAACCTTTCTAACATTGAACTCTTAATGTGAAAGAGGTAGAAAAAATTAGGTCTAGATACTATAGGCCTTATACAATACAGGCAAGAGTAGGACAGGTTAACTGTTACATAGATGCAGCCTTTCTAATATAGATCTATTAATGTGAAAGATGTAGAAAAAAATTAGGCCTAGATACTATAGGCCTTATGGAATACAGGCAAGAGCAGGGCGGGTTAACCATTACATTGACTCAAGCTGATAATACCTTTCCTGTCTAGTTGAAAGGGGTAATATAACAAAACGTTAATGGAATGCAACTATAGCTTACGATGGCCCTTCTAAGTCAATTCCAAAACACTTATACATGGTAGAAAAATTGAGGAAAAAAATATTATTGGGGTATTTCATCCCGTTGGATGATTGGACCTTAGAGGATGCTATGTGGGAAGAAACAAAATCCTACAATGTATAATTGGAGCACAGCAATTCAAGTAGTGGGCATTATTACAATGGCCAAAGATTATGTTACATTTTCCTGCTTATAAGAAGTGCTAATGTTCATGCGTAACAACCAGGAAATGAATTAGAAATTCTCAGTTTTGCGTTATAACTTAGGAGTAGCATATGATTTAGGAGGAGTTAAAGGCTATCCTACATTCTTAGGGTTAGAGAGTTTAGATACTAATTAAGGTAAATTTTTTGAGATGATTCAACATGTAAAATTGTTTATCTGTCATGTAGATGACAAATTGAAAATAGGAAATAAATAGCTTAAAATAAGCATTTAAGCCTTAGAGATGAATATGCTTCTTGTAACGTTTATGTCTGCAATCCCTAAAAGACTAAATCCTTTGTTGAGTGCAGTATTCATAAGTATGTCAGGCCTGGACAGGCATTTGCTTTGTTTCAAAGAAGGTTTATTTTTTTCTAATATCTATAAGATGAAAATTTATATTTTTTCTTGGTTAGAAACTTGTCTTTTATTACAACAAAAGCATGAGAGTCACATCAGCTGGGCTAGAGTTATAAAATTCTCTTCTTGGGGCTTGCTTGAAAAGATACTTTCACATCCACTTGAAAAGGTGTTGTTTTAAGATTAGCAATCTTTGTTATCCTAGAAGTTCCAATTTCCGATTAGGCAAACTTATAGCTAGGTTTCCAGAAATGAGAATGGATCTTGACTGTGCTAGCCCCTGCTTACCCTACTCCAAACTTTATGAAAGCAAAAGGAAGGTTCAGGTATTTAATTAGGGTTGCTATTCTGTCCTCAGCGAGAAATTCTGTTGGGATATAGTAGATGTTCTGTTTTCAACGTCCGTATATTGTGATATATGTTGTAGTAGCATATTCAGTTTAGCATTGCTATAATATTCAACGATACAAACAAGTTGTGACATATAGTCACTAGGGAGATTTTTTGTCGAGCATGCTCAATATCTTTTTGATCTAGAGATCTGGTTTGTTTTGACCAGGAGTCTGAAACTGTATGCAAGACCATAAGTTTCTTGTTAAATATAAGTGTCCTATATGAAATGCAGATTTAAAATCAAGAATTCATGGTAGATAGAAGAAAATGATAAGACTAGAAGAATACTGGATCCACTTGCAAATTGGAAGGAAATTGCTGCAGATTTAATCAAAACACTGAACTGTAATATGCTGGAAATAAAATCAAAACGATGATAATCATAACAATTTTATTCAAATTTGAAATAATAATTAATTAACAAACACAAACAGAAAGCAAACCTAAGCTGAACACCAATTTTCACTAGCGGGCCCTTTCCTTATTAGATTGATGTGCAAACCACAAATTTACTCCTTAAATAGGTACTTTGATATTATGATAATAAATATGTCTTTCAAGAAAAATCAATTGTTGAGTGCTTGCAGAGATACTAATCCGAAACTATAAAATTATGTTTCTACTTGCCTATGACTATGCAATTTATAGATAACTAGTGTTGGCATTAATTTATAACAAAATTTAAAACAAAATCCCACCTATAATATTTGTAAATGACTTCTACAACTTTTAAAACAAAATTTTCTCATTTCTAACTTCAGTTCAAGTGGTTCTTCTTTGGTAGCTTCCAAACAAACTTCCCAACAACCATTTGGAATCTTATGCAACAAGAACAACTTCCTTGGAGCATAGCACACCCACTTTGGAATGCTGCTGCTATTATGGACATCACGTGAATTTTGTGCTGCATGTTGCTCAACAAAAATGGTCATCTTGCATAACAGGCTAAGTTTGGACAGCTCAATAGCTACCTTGCACAATAGATTTGTCTTGGGCAGCAATTGTTTGGCAAATTTGTCTTGCTCTGCAAAAGTGCAGACTTATGCAGCAAGGGTATTGGTTTGTACAATAAAGGCATTAGCTTCTGCGGTGAGGAAGACACAAAGAAAACCCCTTGTGCAGCAAAACAACTACATTAGTTAGCTTTCCATGTCTTACACAGCAGCTCCAAAACTTTAAGAAACACATATAAAGCAACTGTGCAAAACATCTTGAACAAACTAACATCAAATAATCAGTACATTCTACCTTTTCCTACTTAAAAAACAATCACACTATCTACAATAATCATAGTATAATATAGAAATCACTTTATAGGTATAAAAGCTAGAAATGAGTTTATCAAGAGGTTTTTATAATAAAAAGCATTGTTTCAGGGATATAAAAAGGGTGCATACTAGTATACATTTTTGGGGCTCATCACTAGTTTGGAGTATGGCCCCAAATAGTTGATAGTCTTATCTTCCTTGTTTCAGTTTTAGAGCTTTATCAGAATTTTGGAAAGACAGTTGGACTCTCTCCTGTATTCTCTGCACCTGTAGGAATGGCCTCTTTTTATCTGTTGGTGGGTTGAAATGCTTATGGGTTGTGGCATATATCAGATGTCTTATGTGGGTGGCTTGTTCTGAATGGTGAAAAAGGGCCCTCTACATTGAAATAGTGAAGGAGGTTGGCAGCTTGGGTTGAATCCTGATTAATTAAAAATTTAAATGAAATTCTGTTAACAGCCAACTCTCTTTCCACTTTTGGTAGTCTAACATATAACTAGTAATGAAAGCCTTACATAATCTGGTAAGCATTAGCAGATTGGTCAACATCATCAGTTCTCTTGTAAAATAGTGCCAATTTCTGGTCAAAGAACAGTAATGCCCAGTTATTTGCAGCAGATTTATTGACATCATTCACTATTGTGCTGATGTCAGCAGTTCTTTCTGCTCTTGCATCCTCCGAATTTTCTGTCCTTACAGCTCATTTGTCAAAGGAGAAAGAAGAGACTTAAGTTGAATGATGATTAATGAGATCTCGTCCTTGTGTTCATATGCTCTTAAATTTGAATTGAAGTATTGAATGGCTGACATGGTACAAAAAATCTCCATAGTAAAGCTGTAATAATAACTGTTATAATAACTGTTATAATGGGTAACATCAGCCAAGAGGAGTACTTGAGTTTATACTTGAAAAAGGAGAAATTTCATTCTAAATGTAATTATGAGGTCATAAATAGGTAATAATGATGTTAGGTATTCGCTTCTTTGGTCTCACTGTTACCTTCAATAGTTTCATTGATGACTTCTTTGTTTGTGATGTGCTTTTGATAAGTCTTCTTATGGAACTTTATTAAGGATATTTTCTTCATTTGTTTGGGGTGATCTCTTCTACCAAACTTTATTTGGTTTTCAGAATGTTGAATAATGGAACATTTAGTCTCAAAGGCTTCATTCAAAGTTTCACTATTCTTAGAACATTCTTTGGTAACTATGCTTCAAGAATATGATGGTATTCAATAAAGGTTTGAGGCCTTAAGTTTTTGGGAAGGGATCTATTCATTTTGTTTATACCATTTAGTAGAACCATAATTTGATCATTTTTTTCAGATTGTTAGACTGAAAAGGTTTATGAATATAATTTCTTATTTGTTTCAA
The DNA here is from genome assembly GCA_007115665.2 of Sequoiadendron giganteum. Taxonomy (NCBI): domain Eukaryota; kingdom Viridiplantae; phylum Streptophyta; class Pinopsida; order Cupressales; family Cupressaceae; genus Sequoiadendron; species Sequoiadendron giganteum. The sequence continues at coordinate 57,524,924 of CM021106.1, read as the reverse complement.
AATGTCAGCAAAGACATCATTTTTCTTGGAGGTTCTCTATCAGCATACCGACCTAACACTCATCACAAGTAGTCACCTATTTATCTATATCTTTTCTAATACTCTTCCAGTGTAAATATTGGTTTTGCTTCTGCTTCTTGCAAGCTAGTCATTCTAATTTGACAGGATTGTTATTGGGTATATTTGCAATATTTGTAATACAGAATGTCTGCTAAGTGACGTACAGGATCAATGATTTTCAAGCCTTGGACTGCATGAGTGGAATATCAGTCTAGTACATAATTATGCCATTTGACAAGGTTTGGTTGGTAGGTTTAGGTAAATTGCTGGTCAAATTCTAGATGAGAAGAAGAATTTGACCACATATGAAGTATCTCAGATGCTTGATAGGTTCCATGTCAAGAGGACTCGTCTTTATCCTTTCTTCTGACCAAAGGGTTCCAGGTTAATGACTTGGGGTTTGCTGATGTTTTAATTTTTTCCTGGTTGGTCGTGTTGTTGGGGTTTCATGAATAACAGAACCACTACATTTATGCTAGGTAAAACATTCCTGCTATATTTGCTTATAGCACGACCTGCCCACCTTTCTTTTACCTTATATGCATTTGTATATAATATTTTGGTAGTTTTGGAAATTGAATAATGTTGTAACTCTTTTTTGTTATCAACTTTACAATTCTAACTGAATGGCAACTGGAAAAGAAAAAATGGGATGCAATTCAGAGTATACCTGACAATGAGAATATGTTTTCTATAATTGAAACTGCATAAAAATGAAGATGAAAGTTGTAATGTATTTACTACTTAGATAAATGATTTTAAATATTGTTGTATCATTTAACATTGAATGCTTTAAATAGTGAACTAACCATCAACATGACTTGAGCTTTGAGTGAGCTAGGTCGCAGTCATCTCTTACATAATGCTAGAATCTAAAGTTTTACTTTGTGAAATCAACTTTGTAGATGTTTGTTCATCAATTCCTCAATTTGTCTGTGTTTATACATTAGAAGGTTTGTCTTTTAATTTGTGGTTATATGACTAAATAATAAGTTTGGTATTTTTTTGTTCTCCCCTTATTCTTTATGTAGTGCATTAAAGTAAATGCTCTGCTATATATAATTTATTTCCCTCTTGCCAATGTGTTTATTAATGTTATCAGATTTTGTAGCTAAGCCCACATTTCCTGATTCATAATCTATTTCAAATTTTAGGATTGCCTTATCAATATACATTCCATTAGCAAAATTAGATAGAAACATGTTCTGCATTAGTTGAGCAATACATTTTGTTTTCTTGATATTTAGATGCAAATTCAATGTCTTCTTAAATAGCTAATATTGCTGGAGGGTGAGATCCTCCTTTTTTGTAACTGTATATTGAGTTTAGGCCTAGAGCCCATCCAACTCTATTAATTTCTTATCGAGCATATTAATTAGTTTTAGATACTTTCAAGTACTTGAGAAAGTAAAGCACTATCCACATGAGCAGTTAAGGAAAAATATTTTCCCTTTATTGAATTTAGGAGTTGCCTATTATTACTTTATGCAGCATCTCATCAACTATGAACTGTTTATTAGATATTTCCGTAAAGATCTTCTTCTTAATAAGATAGTAAGCAAGGATTACTTTTGATGCATGTTTGATTTGTTAATGTTTAAGATCATGAATTTGAAATAAATTAGAACTTTGACAAAACCTCTAAAAGAGTCCATTGACAGTGTGTGTCTGATTATATAGTTCGGGAAGGACTTCCTTATCAAATCTTCTACCTATATATCATGCAACTGTTTTTTCCTTGAAACTTAGAGTGCATATCTTCTTCTAATGATCAATTGGGGAATTTGTTTTTGCTATCTGTTTCATAAGGTATTGAATTTCTTATGTCAGTTGGAATTGTTGAAGCTTCTATCGAGTGTGCATCTAAACATTTTAGACGTTCTTTTCTATTTTGTGAGTGATTTTTGGTTTGAATGGGGAGAGTACATCTTATGTAGGTTTAATTTTCAGGTTGAAGGAGATGGAATGATAGTGCCAGCCACAAATATTTAGGTAATGAAGTTGGAATATTTCTTGGAGGAGGACCAGGATCAAAATATTTCAAAAAATGCTGGGGGATGCTCTTCTTTGACTGATCAGACAAAGTTTTCAGCTATGGAAGATCTGCCAAGTAGTGACAGTGATCACGGAGAGGAAGATGTTACAGGTGATTTCATAAGTGGGATACCAAATCTCTAGTTATAATTTGCATTCAGCCTGCTGGTGTTCTATTTAAGTTGTATGCGCATGAATCCTAAAAAGACACGATATGTTGAAATGTTATATATAACTTTTAAAAGTTAGCACTGTTGCCTGTGACATATACGTGATTAGTAGTTAAAATTGATGATGGATGTCATGGAAGTTCTGTACTTGTTACTATATTATTTGGATTGTTTTAAAGTTTGCAGTCCTTGCTTTTAGGTGTACCAAAACACGCTATAAGATTTTTCTTTAGATAGTTCAATGGAATCGATTCCGTTGGTTAAAAGTACAAGTCTTTCGTGTTGAATGTCAGTCATATTTGCTATGGAACATGAAAGTATTACTGTAATGCATTGCGTAATTGAAATATCAAATTTGGGCATTGACTTTATTATTGAACTACCTTGGAAGGTATGGATAAGGTGGATTATGTGAGTGATTGATTTACTTATTCACAACGCTCAAGAGGCTAATACAATGAAATATATCCTTCATTTCCTTCGGTGAAAGGTAGAAGTTAAGATCACTTAAGTCAATATTGGGTGTTAAGCCTAGTCTACCTCTCCTTTTAAAGTCTTCTTAGGATGAGGAAAGACACAAGGAATAGTGAATGTGCCATGTTGGTTGAATTCTATCTACAACCATGATTCTTCTAGAGACTCAAAGGCAACATTTAGAAAAACTTAGGTATTGTCCCAGGGAAATTGGTGGAAGATTTTGAGTGAGGACATCTTTCATCTTGTCCCCTCTTTATCAATGACATCTCTTGTAAGAAAGATAGATAGAAGAAAACTTTTTGTAGCTCCTTCCCACCACTAGTGATCTGTAAACACTGGCCATACAATTTAATGAACTACCTGGGAGGACCATACAAACAAGAGCCAAGTTTGAATGCTCACTTGCCTACGATGAGACTTCAGCAAGTTGGTCACTAAACTCAGATGCGACTTCTTGCAGTTCAGATATATCCCTATCATGAAAACCTTGACCAGTTCTCCCATATGCCATCGATTTTCCTTCTCTTTTTTGCTCAAGTTTCCTCAACTTTAAATGTTTTCTTCATTTGCTTCTTGTTATCTCCTAGTATTTTTTCTTCTTCCTTAATCTTCATAGTTTCAATAAAATTGTAGTTTGATGAAAATATTTCATAGTCCTTGATTTGCCAGTGGAATAGGCCATAAATGTTGAGGTTCTATCATATATTCACTAAGTCTGAAGTTCTTCTTTATGAGATTCGATTTTCAAGAGCAGAATATTTTCAGATTTCTATATCTACAAGTGAGGATCGAATGTGATTTAAATAAGTCAAAGGGAGACACGCCCCATGAGCGGACATGTCTCCACAAAGTGGAGACATGTCTGTTCATTGGACGTGTCCCTTCTATTCATGTGATTTCATCAACTTAACCATCCGATTACCAATCAGTGGTTTAGTCACTCAATCAATTCAATCATCTTTTATATATCTCACCGATGCTATCGTATTTCAACAATAAAGGGAGTTTGTTTCATCTTTCGAATATAACTACAATTCCAAGATTATTTTGGCATTCAGCTCCATGGGAACTTGTTCCTGCTTCTTTGTACACACGTCTCTAGAGTCAAAGTCTATTGAAATTGAGGAAGTTGCTTCTTCATTCATTACTCAATTCTTGAAATCAATTATATATTTACGACCTTTGTTTTCAATGGATATTATATTCTTTTTCCAATTGAGGTTGACTTTGGTTGCTACCAACCAACGTTGACCCAACAATGCACCATATGCCTTCTTTCATAATTAGATGACAATGAAGTTAAGTAGAAATGCTTGAGTGCCATTAATTACCTTCTGCCCCATGAGGACTCCAAGCACTTCTATTCCTTCTTGATCCACTCCTACCAATTGGAAAATTGGCTTATCCAAACTATGGCAAGTATCTTCTAGGAGTATATTCATGCTAGACTCACCATCAATGATTGTGTTAGTGAGATTCCTTCCAAGTATTTCCATTTCACCACTGCTAGTTTCCTTGCCATGTTAACTGTCAATAACATGGGATCAACCACTTGGTCTCCTCATAATGGAGGTTTAGATTTGGGGTCTTCATTATTTCTAGATTTTAAACTACAAGGGTTCATGAATTTAAATGTTCAATCTTTTTACATTTTAATGTTTTCATTTTCAAAATTAGGGTTCATGAATTAAAATATTTCTTGCAACCCATGATTTTCCAGCAAATTTGCAAGTCTGTGATGACGCCTTTTTTCCTGCAACCCGCTTTTTTTCCAGCAACTTTCGTCTTTTCCTACAACCTGTGTCTTTTTCCCCTGCAAGCCATGTCTCCTTTTCCTACAAGCGGTCGAAATCACAGAGAAATTGCATTTTTATGCAGTCAGCCACACTGTCAAATGCAAGAAAAAAAATGAACCATGTCCGATTCCAGAGGGATTCCGACTTCCAAGCTGTATCCGATTCCGGGACATACTGTACCCAAAATTGGCAGGTAAACCTGGCGACTTGATAACTTAGGATTTCATGTATTTTTTAACCTTTAGCTTTCATAGCTTTTTAAACTAGTATACATATATTAATTAATAATATATATAAAGAATGCTGAAAGTTATCAATACTTAACATTGTTTATTATAATATTAATTAATAAAATATATGAAAAACTAATAATATATATATAAAAAACTATTTTTACTATTTCTATATATATTAATTAAATTATATATATAAAAAATTATTTAAGCATACATATCTTAATTTGTAATTTTAATCGAAAAGTATTTAAATTAAAAACTATTTATTGGGAAGCTTTTAATTTAAATCTTTTTCGAAAAGTAGAAAAAAAAAAACATTTTATGTGCTTGTTATTCTTAAGCAGCACATACTTCCACTTGCCTGTCATTTTCAATGAAGCTTCAAAAAGTTTACGAATATTCCTTTGTTGCTTTCACTGTATAACGCTTTCAGTGTAATCACAGCTGTAAAGCTTTTAGAAAAAGTTGTATTTGCTAATAGTTAATTTTTAAAAATTAAAAGTTCCTTTTTAACTTTTAATTTATCTTTTTAAAATTTGGTTTAAATTAGAATTATATAATTTCATTTTTATAAATTAGCTTTTGTTACATATATATATACATATTATATTTTATTCATATAATTGGTTTACACACACACACTCTCATATATTTAAATATATCTATTTGAAAGATGCAAAGATATATGAATCTCGAAGCACATATCGTTTGTCACTTTGGTATGATAAGTGCCTTGAGATTAACATCTATTGATGTATTTTAGATAGATATTTGTATATCTAGGATATCTGAGCTAATAATAAAAACAATTGTCCCTATCTAATAAAGTAAGCCCTGTAGGTCAGTTCACAAGTTAAGATTTCTTCAAGGCCTTTCTGTGATGAATGGGATGAAGAGACAAGCAAATTAAAAGAGCCCACTCCCAAGTCTCTGTTACCAGTTCATTCAGGAAAATCCCAGATCCATGTCCAGTTGGAACCTCGTCTAGATCTTGGTTCGTATCGCCTTTGGGACCATCTGGGGTTTTGCCAAATGGTCCTCTATTTGGCTGGGTCTGCTGTAGGACAAACCTAGGGAAATTTGGGTCCCTTTGGCATGAAGGATTTAAAAAATGAAGCAAATAAGTTTTACTATGGATTTATTTGCTTCAAATGAAAATTTTCCCTGGCAATTTTATACAAATGTAATGCCAGGAAATGGACTGCAAAATCAATTGTAAATGGAAGAGTGAAACCTAATTCTCATTCACTTGAAAATATGATGCAACGTACATATTTATCAACAATAAAATAACTCTTCAGTTCATATTCAAGATGACTATTCAGCTTCTAATATATCTAGTTCATATTATAAAATATCATGACTATTGTTGTTTACGCCTAGGATTAATGTAATAGTGTTACAATTTTTTGTTGTACTGGTTAACAAGTCTGCAGTATGACTAGCTTCATGAAAGTAATGAGGCTATATATGATAGAGAAAATGGTTGATGAAGTACAAAGCTTTGTCAAGGATCAGACCGAGACATAGAATCAATCACCACTTGAGAGGCACCTTCCACCACAAGATCGAAGGGATCAAGAAGAGGTTAGTTTGAGGCCTTGTGCTAAAGTAATCATGTCTGCTCTATTGTTTGGGTATATGGCCAAGGGAAAAGTGTAAGCATGTATGCATGAACCATCACATTCTGAAAAAATACCTCCAGCTCCGGCCAAGCTGGGATTACCTCTATAGGCACCATCATGATTAAGTTTGAAGGAACACAAAGAAGGGTATTCCATTACATTCATATGTCTAGAATTAGCTTTCTTATGACTTAACCTTTTATTTGTGGATGGTTAGAGATTATGATTATCTGTGGGCATTTCACTCCTTTTCAAATTGTTTTGGTTGTTTTATATCAACAAAATCAAATGTTAAAACCTTTAAAATTCAATTTTATAGAATTTCATTGCTTTAAGTTTAATCTGTTATGGGCAGTTTTATCTCTGCACAATTCTTAACAACAAAAGTCCATCTTTTCTCAATTATTTCTTTGTTGTAATAAAGGCTATATTTCTGGTAGTGGGAAACCACCACCTTCATTTCCATATAATACCAATAACATTATATATTGTAGAATTTTATTTAGTATTAAATACATAGAGCTTGAAGCTTCAGAACTATTAAAGGAAGACATTCAGGCACATGACATTTTGCTTGACGTTTTCTCTATGTGACTGGCAGTATGTATCATTTCTAAATTCTATATTTTTGAAACTATCTTACCATAATCTTTGTGGGTTCTATTCCTAAATTCTCTTTCTCATGCTCTGGTCTGCAAAATTCTAAATTCTATTCATCAATAAGATCTGTTGTTGATTAAATCTATGTTTTGCAAATCTTGGACTGGTTTGTACCCAGTTTCTTAACATGAGAAAGAGAATTTAGGAATTCTCAAGTCCCATTAACCTACTTTTGGTCATCTGTTGATATTAATATGATATCTTTCTTTCTTTCTAAGCAATGTATTAATTATCTCAGAATTTGCAAACAAATGAGAGTAAGCAATCACACAATTGAAGACAATAGACATTTACCTTGGAGAACCCAAAATTTGGGAGAAAACTCTATCAAAATGTGAGCAAAATTACTGACTTAATCACTATCTTCAATGGCAATACAAAACTTAGGCCTCTTAGGCACACAACTAACCTGAATCTAAAAATTTATTCAGTCCCTAAGATCTCTTGCAAAATCCCTAAACACTATACTATTTTGAAAATTGCCTAAACACAATCTAATGGAACTATGGACTCTCTTGAATTCACTTTTAATTCTGATTCCATGGCTTCCCATTGCCTAATTTGGGCTTAACTATTTCTTTTTGCTTTATAGTCAAGATTAAACCTTGACATGTTGAAGGAAGTTGAATAGTTGAGGAAATTGGAATGCCATGAGCGGTTTTTTGTTGCTTATTTCTTGTCATCAATAGGCGGTTATGAAACCACTGCATCAATTGGAAAATAACTGCTTCTCTTTTGTAAGAAACCACTACTTATTTGGATGAAACCACCTCGTGGCTATGAAACCATTGCTTGGTTAAAACCGATGGTTTCACACAAAAGCAAAAAACACTACTCTTCCTCAGCTTTTTTGTTTGGTAATGTTTGCTTTGAGATATACCATCTTGAACATTCTCTAGCATCCAATTATTAGACTCTATCTGGAAACCTCATCTTCCTTCACCAAAAGTGTTTTCTTGAGTTGAACCTTGTTGCCATGAAATTTAATTGGTCCTTATATGGATCACGCCTCCCCAATGTAGAGGCTTTGGGTACTTAAAATCTATGAAGACTTTGAGTGGGAAGGATGCTCCTCAATGGATGACATGACTCCATATCACCTTGCACCACTTTAACCAAGATTTGGAGAACCTTTGTCTCCAACAGTCCAGATAATTTGTTAATGTCAAAGAGCTTGAACTTAAAGGAACTTGATCAATATTCTTTCTCTCCATGTCAAAGCAAATGATCATGATGCTTTCTCTCAACATCCTTTCCACATGAAGATTTATGGCCCTAGGTTGCTTCTTCTTGCCTTTGTAAGCAGACGACATAAAGATATGTGCACCTTTGATCAAGTGGCATTTGTTTTCTCTTTGGCAATAAACAACTTTACTGTCTTACATGTAGGGGCTGCCAAACAAAACACCATACACATTGAAAGGCATAACATCCACTAACACTTCATCAACAAACTTGGACTTAATAGCAAATTTCAATCTATCTCACAAGCAAATCAACATGTTCTTTGATCCAAACTGAAGCATAAGGCTTTTGTCCACCTTTGATCAACTGATATTTGTTTGCCCTTTGGCAATAAACAGCTTTCTTGTCTTACATGTAGGGGCTGCCAAACAAAACATCATACACATCCAAAGGCACAACATTGTCTAACACTTCATCAACAAACTTGGAGTTAATAGCAAATTTCAATCTACCTCACAAGTAAATCAGCACCTTCTTTGATCCAACCCAAAGCATAGGCTTGGGGTGTTGATAAGTTTCTAGACTGAGTTTCCCAACCAAATCTTGAGATATAAGCAGTGTTCCATGGGGATGCTCCCCCCTTGAAAATCTAGCCATTTTAGGGATAGGGACATCCTTAGGATTCGGGGACTTTGGGGAAATATCAACCTCCTGTTTGGCCGCCACCACTGCTTGTCAAGGGGTGTTTTTTGGGATATCTACCTCAAAGAGAGGATGTTTTGGGATGTCCCCTTGTTTTGGGGATTGCAAGGAGATGCCAGGATTTTCTCAAGACCCTCAAGGGATTTGTTGGCATCCCTCAAATGCACTAGAAACTCCCAGCCATCCTCTATGCCAAACAGCTGAAAAATGTTTTTTTAAAGAAAATCATGCATTTAAAAAAAATATTGGGGCCACTAACCCTAATATTTATGGACCCCACCCACATCCTAAGCACTCATAATAAGCAATAAATTAAATTCCCAGCATGACTTCAATTCAATATCAAGTTTCAATAGCATTGAGCGAGGCTGCAAGTTACAACAGCAAATTACAAGAGTGAAAAAGGCAGCAAGAGTGAGCAACAACAAGAGTGAGAGCATTAGGATAGGAAAAGTGAAAGCAACAACATGAACGAGAGCATTAACCAAGCTTTCATTGGTTGGGTGCAAAAATGGCATGCACCATGAAGGTTTCCGTGGTTTTGAAGGCCTTAATTTGGGCTGCCCCTGGACCTCCATGAGGGGTGATGCCCCTCAATCCCATTGGGGGCTTTGCCCCTATATTTCCTCTGTCCCTAAATCTAGGACCTTGGTCTCTGCGTCCTTGTGTCCCCTTGTCCCAAGACTCTGTGGAACATAGGATATAAGGTTAGCTTGTGACAAGAATAATTTAAAAAAAAAATGTGCGCTAAATTTAACATTCTTGACTTGCATCTTAATGTGAAACAATTCTTATTTCTCTCTTTCTTCATGTGCCAACAAATTAAGATTAACCGTCTTTGTAATGCAAGTCAGTCTAGAATCCAACCTCTAGATTACATTCAACTTCTTTAATCTTACCCTCATCATTTATCATAGGCATAGAGGTCTTTTTACCTTTCATTCCTTTTTGAGAAGGGTACTGCTTCAGATGTAGCTTCCAACAAGATGAATTTATATGACCATCCACATTGCAATGGTCTCAATGTTTAAGAAATTTCTTCTTTGTGCTAGGAGCATTTGCCTTCATTGTCTTAGCCTTAGCTCCTTTAAGCATGTGCATATGCTTCATCAATGTCCATTGGTTTAGAGAGCAATATTAGCCTCCAAAAATGACTATGAAGGTTTCAAGTGTATTTCATCAATGCCTCCTTTTCTTGCACATCTTTTCCCATTTGAACAGTCCTTATATGAAATTTACTATTGTCCTTTTTTTTGGATGCTTTTCCTCTCTTTTTGTTTAAAAAATTACCACTCCATACATTTTTCTTCTCTACGACAATTGGGTAAAATTATCATTTATAACCCTTCATGTAGTGAGCATGTGCATATGCGTCATCAATGTCCACTGGTTTAGAGAGCAATATTGGCCTTCGGAGATGGGAGATGGCTATGAAGGTCTCCAATCTATTTCATCAATGCTTCCTTTTCTGGCAGATTGTTTCGATTTGAATAGCCCTTATATGAAATTCACTAGTGTATTCTCTATGTCAAGTTGTCTAAAATTATTTTTTAATCAATGTCTTATATCCCATGGCTAATAGGAGCCTGTTTTCTTAAACATCAAATACAAAAGACTCCCAAACCAAGTTAAAGCATACTTTGCTAATCTTATTTTAGCAGAGGAATTTTTTTTTTCAAAAGTAAGTGAATGCATGCTACAGTAAACCACTATTTGAGCCAACCAATGATCAAGGTTCTCTGTATCCATGTCCTTCAAATGATGAAATCTTAATCTTAGCTTTAGCCTTGAATTGAGGTGGTAGACTTGATTCACCATGTGAATACATTTCTTCTTCATTGGAGTTGGCTTTCCCCTTGCTCTGGATGCCTTCTAAAGAGCACATAATTCTCCATGAGAAACTCCACGATCGGTCTCATTTTCCCCATTGGTTGAGATATACTTGCAACATCAACTTCTAGCTTGAGGAACCTTGCTACTACATCAAGGATTTCTGTTTCTCTTCCCATGCTTCTTAGTTCTCTTTTCCAACTATGGGAATCAATGTCTCTTCAATATGGCAACAACTCTTCTACTCTTGCTTTTGTTGTGAGCATGAACTTGCAAAATCATTCACAACTTTAAGGAAACCATTTGTTTTGATGCCAAACTTGATCCACAATTATGATACAGATTCCGTATGATAGCTCATCAACAACATATTTTAATGAAGAACATGAAAGACTAGAAATCTCTAAGCAACATATTAACTCAAAATTTGCAAGGAAATGTGAGTAAGCAATAACACAATTAAAGGCAACAATTTCAGGGAGAAAACTATATCAAAATGTGAACCAATTACCTTGGGGAACACAAATTCAGAGAGGAAATATTGACAAAAATGTGAGTCAAATTACTTAATACAAATCTTAAGCCTCTTGGGCACACAACCAGCTTGAATCTAACTTATCCAGTACCTAAGATCACTTGCAAACTCCCTAAAATACCTCACTTTTCTGAAAATAGCATGAATATAGTTTAATAGAACTGCGAACTCTCTTCAATCCACTCTACTTCCAATTAAATGCCTAGTTTGGGATTACAACATTTTATTTATGCTTTACAGTCATGATCCGAGTTCAAAAAGTCAAAGGAAGTTGAATAGTTGAGGAAATTGGAATGCCATGAGCCATTTTTTGTTACATAACAAAACTGCTACATTGATTATGAGACCACCACTTATCTGGACAAAATCGCATGGGATTTCAAAATAACTGCCTGTCTAAAATTGACAGTTTCACACATAAGCCATAAGCATTGCTTTTCCTCAGTTTTCTCATCTTCCAAAGCCTGCTCTCTGATGTTCCATACCATCCTAAACATTCTCTAGGATCCAAGTATTTGACGCTGTCCCAAAACCTCTTTTTCCTTCATCAAAAGTGTTTTCTTGAGTTGCACCTCATAGCCATGAAGTTTATCTGATCCTTTTATGGATAATCTAGTCCTAAACACTAAACATTGGCTTAAATCCCTCATGGTATTGTGAAACAAATGGTAACTAAAAACTAAAAAGCACAAATCTCCATTTATGACATATAACATTGTTTTTCCTCAGTTTTCTCATCTTCCAAAGCCAGCTCTGTGATGTTCCATACTATCCTAAATATTCTCTAGCATCCAATTATTGACTCCGTGAAAGTGTGTTTTTGAGTTGCACCTTGTTGCCATGAAGTTTATCTGATCGTTTTGTGGATCAACTAGTCCTATACACTAAACTTTGGCTTAAACCCCTCATGGTATTGTGAAACTGAAAAGACATTGACGACATATTGAAAAATATCAAATTATTAGATGAAACTGAAAATACATTGTATGAAGGGTTTCAATTTTTGATAGGAGGCTACCAAAAATGCTGGGTGTCAAGCATGGGACAACCATTGATACTTGTATTGCTCTCCTCATTTCTTTGATACTCCTATTTCTATCCATTGCTAAAATGTCTTTGTTTGATTGGTTTTGTATGCATTGCTATTTTGGGGCTAGATAATGTAAAATAAGAAGGTGATACCAAAACCAAGTCTAGGTGTGTTCAAATTTTTCAGGTAATCCTAAGTGTTAGGGATTGTAAATTTTTGAAGGTAATAAGTGTTAGGGATTATATATATATAATGTTTGTTATGTGTCATAAACTTATACAATGTTTCTAAATTTTATCCTTTTAATGTAAAATTTGGGCCTACGGCTTCTTAGATTTTAATTTTTTTTATGATTTTTTGGGCAAGCAAATGAGATACTTTACCATGAAATTCTCTCCAAACTCTTTTTACTCTGCTCTGTAAATTGTGCTTTACTAGCCCTAACTTCTAAACTCTCAAGAACATGAGGAACAGTAATGCAAAAATTCCAATATAAAGATAATAAGGTGTAGAAGTTGGAAAGCCAATCAAGCGATCTTCACTCTTCCACTTGCAAGACAGACTTATATACAATTAATTGCCTATGGACATGCTGCTTATATTATTTACATCATACAAATTTACATATTTATATGGATCCACCTAGATCATACATTTTATCATGTCAAGGATCTCAGGTTGTAGTATTTTTATTGTAAGGCTACTGTTTTCAATTTTGTTATTTTTTTGGTCTCTTTACCTTCAATTTTGCAAGTAGAAAGTGGCTATGGTACCTCTTAGGCAAGGGAATGAAATACTTCATCATGAAGTTCTCTCCAAGCTCTTTTCACTCTGCTCCACAAACTGTGCTCTGTTAATAGTCACTTCTGAACTGTCAAGAACACGAGGAAAAGTGATGCAAGTATGCAACAATTCCAATACAATGACAATAAGGATTAGAAGTTGCAAAGCCAATATATTAAGAGTTATTGTTAATTTTTAAATTTTTTTGGGGGTATGCTCTACTTTGTTACTCAGGATTTTGATTCATTAAAATTTAATATCGTATTAGTATATTACTATATAGCATGCAGGTTGCTTTAGTTGTAATTTTAAACATAAGGTCTTACTCTTTCTATGGATATATAATATATATCTCCATATATTGTATATTTTATATTTATATATATTATAAGTCAATTTCTCTTTAATTCGTTTGCTCAAGTTTTTTTTTAATCTTTTCCTGTACTGCATATATGTGGTGTCATTAGGGCAGTTGAACTTTAGCAAGGTGGCTTGAAGAAATTTTTGCACCTACATTTGCTTAGAACTTTGCTATTTGGTTGAATGCTAATATTGTCTACTAGAAATCTTATTCATAATTTATTACTCGTGCGATTTTAAACATAAGGTCGCTCTATTTCTATATATATGTATATATATTGTATTTATTTATATCTATAGCTCAATTTTCTTTAATTCGTTTGCTGGAGTTTTTTCCTGAATCTTTTATCAAGGCAGCTTGATGAAATTTATGCATGTACATTTACATAGACCTTTGGTATTTGGTTGAACACTAATGATGTCTACTAGAAACTTATTTATGATTTATTACTTTGCAGGGACGTCAGATTCAGAGGAACTGGAAGCTGAGAGACGGAAGTTGAATGCTAAGCTTGAGGTATGATATTACTATTTATTCTAGTATGAGTACTTTGTCTTTGATGGTTTACTACTTTTAGTCAACTTGATTGTGAGCGTCCTGCAGATATTGAACTTTGTTTTTATATCATATGGTTCATTTTTTAAAGTTGGCATCCATTTGGGCTTGGGGCTTTGTCTCTGCTCATGTTGAAAACCATCATTTTTAGTTCTTCCATTGTCACTATCTTGTAACGCTCACTATTCTGATCATGAGAGATAAGATGAGGAATGTTCACAAGGAGTTTGTTTAGCTCATTTTCTTGGTTCATGTTTTCTTTTGATTAGAGTTGTCTGAAGTGAAAGAAAATATGTTCTTTGATATCTTTCATTGACACTAAAGTTTGACAGTCAGCCGATTGAAGTTTTGTTATAGTGTTGGCATTTCTTCTTTGTTGGGTTTCCCTGAAGAAGTATGTGGTATTATGGTCTCCTTCTGTGAGCCAAAGCATTTGAGATTTTAGTCTCCAAGAGTTGTCCTCTTTGTGGAGAAGATTAATCAATTTGCTGGAATATTTTGCTACTGCTGAGAGAGGCTTTCAGAGAGACTTTCTTCTTCAACTTTATTTAGGATTTCCTCAAGTTGAAGCTTAAGAGAGGTTATACTTTGGGTTTTTTCAAGTGATTTCAGCCAACGTCTAATGCAGTCCTTTATGTGCCGATTTATTTTTTACTCATTGTTGACCCAAAAAAGGATGCTGAGGTTCCATCCAAGCCTGTCTGACCATATGCTCAAAGCCTTCCTCGTTGCACCAAATAGAAGAGTATCTGAACAGGATTGCTTCCCAATTGGTCTTCTGTTTAAGCAACAAATTGATAGGCCTATGGTCCACAGTGAGATTTGGAAGGATTTTAGAGTGCACTAGTGGAAATGTTTCCAAAAGATTTCTGGACATTAAAAATTTGTCAAGCCTGGCAACTATAAATGCTGAACAAATACTCTTGTTAGACCAGGTATATTTTCTCCTTCTTGGTTTGATATCCTCCAAGTCATGATTGCTCATGATGTCTTCCACATTTTTTATGTGCTATGGATGTGATTTAAAAAAAAATAAGACTATGTGAATGGTCCGAATGATTTGTAAATAGGGTGGATATTCCACACCATGCTTCATCAACACAGAGCTTAACTATTGCATTCTACTCTTCTATTGTTGTACTTGCTGTTTTTAAGTAGAAATGTGCCTTAAACCAGTCCATAAGGCTTATTTTATGAGTTTATCAGTGTGCAAATCAGTAAAGGAAGATAAGCAAATGAGCTAGAGAGCAGCACATCGTGACAAGCCACAATATTGCAAGAAATGACTTTGAGAAACTCAATGTAGGTGAAAAGGGTGAGGTTTTCCCTCCTCTTATCCTTATCTGCTTGCTGATTTTTAGAGGTTTATTGCCTACAAGAGGCCTTCATGGACATTTTTATACAATGTTCTCGATGGTCAAGCATCCATATAGCATTGGCATCGTTCTTGTACCTTCCAATTGCACGTAAGCACATTAAAGACCACTTCATTGTAGCAGATTACCACAATTACAGTCAAAATCAACTGAAAGGAGCCTCCAAATCACATTTGTGAGGGAATTATATAGACTCATGGGTTACAAGAGTGCTTGACAGGAAGTCCAATTGCTTCAGATCCTGATCTTGAAAACCCAAAGGAGAAACACTTAAACACCTCTTTTGGAATGCAGCACTTGCTACTTGTCTCATTCTTCGTGTTTGTTTTTCTCAACGACTAGTCCTACCGTGGCCAAAAGTGTCATACGTGGCCATTTAAAAATTGGTAAAATCCCATTGGTGTCCAAAATCACTAGGAGTTTGTTTGTTTGCTTTCCTTTGTTTGGGTCTCTTCTTGTGTCTAGTCTTGTTAGGAAGCTGTCAAGAATTGATTTAGTGACATACCAGCCTTTTGATTTTAATGATCCATTTTTGGATCACATCTCCCCAACTAGAAGCTTGTGTTTCCCAAAAGCTTAGGAAGATAAAAGAAGAGGAAATTTCTCCCTCACCTTGATCTTAGGATACCACCTTGCCTTGCTTGATTTTTGACCCATCAACTCAATCTGCCATGTCTACTGTACTCCACTCCATGCCACCCTCTCTTTCACATGTAACATAGCATCCTTGTCTAGTTATTCTTGTGAATTAGGCACAAGCTCTTCAATGATATCGACAAAGGCTTGTCTTTGTCATCTGGCATGGAATGCTTAAAGATATGTAAGTTCTCAACGTTTATTTAGAGTATACCTTCATGTTAGATGGCAAATTCATTTTGAAAGCGTTCTGATCCACTTGTTCAACAATTTCAAATGGGCCATACCATAATAGCTTTAGCTTTTTGGCTTCTCCATTGTCTTTGCTTGCTACAACCAAACTTTGTCCATGACTTGTAAATGTTCAACATGATGTTGGTCATGTCTTTCCTTGCTTGTTTTTACTCTCTTTCAACCTGTCTTAGTCTTGGAGGTGTTTTTGCCAAACTTTATCAATAAAGATTTTGGCCTTGTGGACTTCAGAATCCACTTTATCTTCTTCTCTTGTTCTTGTCCCATCACAACATGAAAGGGACTTGGTGGTAAGTAACAAAGACATGCTTCAAAAGGAGATTTATGAATAGACGAGTGCAAGCTGTATTGTAGGAATGCTGGATATATGTCAAATTTTCATCATTAGTCTTAGGATGCTTCCTATTATACCCTCTCAAGTGCTGGATCAATGTCTTATTTGCCACCTTGGTTGGTCCATCCATTTTTAAATGGAAAGAAGTGTACTTTTTCAATTTAATACCCATTTTCTCACACAAATTATTGCAAAAAATTTCACAAAGCAGCAGTTTTTATCTGAAACAATGGGACTTGGCAGACCAAAATGAACCCAAACATTATTCAAGAAAAGTTTAGCTGCCTCATATGCCTTAAGAATCTTTTGTGAGAAATAAGTATACTCATTTTGCTAAACTGGTCCAGAAGGAACTGATTAAGGTTGATACACACCAAACTTCTTGTTACTAGGTTTGCTTGTATTGCATTACACATTCCCTAATGAACTTGGAAACATCAGTTTGCAGATTAAGCCAGTGAACATATCACTGAAGGTTTGCAACTTTTTTTATCACCCCAAAGTGACTTGCAAGCTTAGAAGAGTGAGCTTTTCTCATTGGCTTGATCCTCCCTTCTATGAGCATGCACGTTTTCCCAAACTTTTAGAGCATCTCATCTGGGAGATTGTTGTTGTCGTGAGGCTCATATCTTGCTGTTTTTGACTGCTTAGTATGTTGAATGCATTTCCAAAATCAGCAATATGTTTATAGCACTCCACATAAGCCTCTTGCACAAAAGGCGGAAATTGAGTTAGTGTACCCAATGTTGAGATCAAAGGAGGACTAAATAACATATCTACAAGTTTGTTATCACACCCTTCTTATACTTAATCACCAAATGAAAAGATTGCAAGAAACCCATCCACTTATGATGTCTAGTTTGTTAGGTTCTTCAAATGCCCGCTTGAACTGCTGTAACATATCTTCCATTTTATTTTGCTCTTTGTTAGTGAATATTATATGAGAAGTATTGCATTGAAGAACTTCATTGTCCTGCATATTCTTTAAAAGAAGCAAGACAAACTTCCCAGTAGCATTTATAAATCTCTTTGCTTGAGAAACACTAATCAGAGGGAGTTTGGATCTACCTTCTTAGGAGTGGATGATGTAGTGCTCGCCCTCTTTTATCAACTAGTATTGGTTAGTTTTTTACTTTTATTTTAGAAGATTGCATTTCTCACATACATAAGGGTTGGCAAGCACTACACCACAAGCATCAAGAGATACCACATCCACATTAATTCATTAATCAAATGCTTGTTAATAACAAAATTGACTTGCATTGCTTTGTTATCCCTATCTCAACTTTTTGTTTCATCCATTTTAAAGAATAAATAATAGGATGATCATACAGTTCCAAACCCAATTGAAATACCGCTGGTGACCTGAAAACCTTCATCTTTAGTGCTGAAAACCTTCCTTTGACCTACAAAAGCATGCATACCCAGCCTTGTTTCTGATGTGAACACCAGAGGCAAGTTTGTTTATGAAATTTGATCAATGAATTGCCTTCATATAGGTATTTGACCTTCTTTTACATGCTTTACAACTCTGTATTTTTCTTTAATGGCTGATTGGAAAGTGGGCAGAGAAATTGAGTTGCGTAACCACTTTAAAGATGCACCTCATATCTGACATTACTTCTTGGCTAGGTGCACACAAAAGCAACTGTCATATTTTGGGATGACAGGCAGAAAAAGTGGATGGCAAGCCATATGAAAAGTGTGTCCTTGGCTTTTAGGTGGAGATTCCCCTCTTGTGTACCCACTTTTCAGTTTGGCGCATAACATTATGGGTTTAGCCAGCTGAGATGTGTGCTAGGGCTGCCCCTATATCACTATTTTGATCAGGTGCAGCCACTCTAGGCATGTGCCTTGGGTGAGTTTGCCATGCCAAACACATGCTAGGTGCATGGCATATAACTTAGTGTCAATTTTCCTTGTCCTAGGCAGAAAAAATCAGTGGGTAAACCCACTTAAAGGTGCACACTACTTTTATGAAATCACTTTTTCATGCTAGATGTGTTTCACCTATGCAATTGCTAACTTGTCGCTATTTTGGTGGGAATTTCCCATGGTAATGCTAACCTAAAAGGGTGCCTGCTTTTTGAACAATTTCTCCTTGGCTTACGTATGCTTTACCTAGCAGATTACCATCTTTTGAGCTGGACACTTGCCACTAATGAATGCCATTTTAGTTAAATCTTGGGTGCTGATTTCAGGTAGCAAAGCCACTAAATTTGTGTACCTCTTTATGGTTTATTTCCTCTTGTTGACTTTGGCAGATTTCACTTAAAGCTTTGGCAATTTTTTTGCTGATTTTTGGCAGAAGAAAAGGGTGGCTTGGCCATAGGTGAAGTGCACTTGGGTTTTTGTGGCATGTCCCCTTTCCAAAACTAAAGAACTAATAATATTTTTAAGTGGGTCCAATCACTTTTGGTCACTTGAATATTATTTAGGTCCTATGTAGTTCAAAAATAGACTTTTGGATGTAATTAAAAGTTTTTTTAAATACTTGGAGGGAAAAGTAAATTACATTAAAAATAAAATATAATGGAGGGCCTGGAAAAGGAAAATATAAAAGAGAGGTCAAGGCAGAAAGCAAATCATCTGAGTTTGTCATTTCACTATTCCTTCCATATTGGAGATTGAAGTATTCAATGACGAAAAACTCATCATGTTGGTGATCCAGAGGATGAAACCCCTCTTGGCTTTCCATAGTTGAATTTGGGGACGAAAATCCTCATCTCGATTTGAGGTGATTCTGTTCAAGGATTGCATTTGGACTTATAGATTAATTCATTTGCAGCATGCTACAGCGATTTATTGAAGATTTCAGCTTGAGGATGTTTGGATTGATTACTATTTGCAAGCAAATCATATATATATATATATATTATTGGCTGATTGAAAGACATTTTCAGATCATTAACAGACCATACATAATTGCTGATTACATTGGTTGTCATAAATAAAAATCAGATCTGTGGTTTCTATGTTGGTATTTCCATGTCTATTGCTGTTGTCATAATTTATCTAGCAACTCACTATCTGATTCTACTTTCATATTTGGTTAATTTCAGTGTATAAAGGTTTCATATAAACATTGGTGAATGATAGTATTGCTGTCCATAAGAAATCAATCATAAATCAACAGTCATATTTGATATACTTGACACATACAATTCAAATCTGCTGTTTATGTTGCATTTGAGGATGTATACCAGCATTATGAAGGTTTGAATTTGCTGTCTGGAAGTGTAAGTTTGATTTACAAGAGATTACAATATTGTATTATTGCTAATCAGTTAGGCTTTGGCATTTACATTGGTCATTTATTATCGTATCAGCTTGCACATGTTTGATAAATCATCCATTTCCTAGAGTTGTCTGATTGGGGACATTACATTTTGGGTAGAGATTCTCATCACTTGGGTCACTCTTCATAGCTAGGCAAAACAATAGACGGAGTCATGCAAATGTGTGCCTAGGAAGAGTTTTTTATGAATTGAGCCAAAAAAAGGAACTTGGGGAAGAGTTTCCCAACCACTTGACGCAAAAGTAGAATTTTGAGATGGTTTGGCCATGCCATGAAAAGCGTTTACTAGAAGTGGCTTTGCCAAGGGAGAAGTATGCCAACTTTGCAATTGAATCCTAGGAGATTTGGGCAAAAAAATCCATTGACTCAGCCATCCAAAAGGTTTGTTGACAAAAATTACTTATAAGTTATAGCTTTACCATCAAAAGCATGTGCCAACTTCATTTGGGCCAGATTTTCCTTCTTGGCAGAGAATCAGGGGGAAGTTGCCATCATTGTCGCCATTTTCCTTCAAAGCTTCATGCCTTATTCATTTCTATACTTTTTTTCTTGCCATAACCATCATTAATCTGGAAGCTCATCATTATTTCATCTTAGAACATTTGCCACTACAATCATCCTACAGAATTGTTAGTTGAAAAACAAGATCATGACATGACAACCTTGCAACTTGATGGGAGAAACTATAACTAATTTGGAGTGACACACAAATGATGATTAATTGACAACAAAAATATACACAAAGCAGTATGAAAACTGAGATTTGTAAGGGTACCAATATGTTTATAATATCATGAATTGAATTGAATTGAATGTAGTTTATAGCATCAAGCTTTGCATTGGCAATGTCATGTACCTAGGTTTTGGTTTTGAATGCAACTTAACTATTTAATTCTTGAAATTGCATGTTACCAATTTATGTGGTGTTATTCCTTTTATAATATTGTTTGCATTGAATAGTTGGTCTTATTTTAACCAACTATAAGTTGTTTGCGTGTTTAGATTAGTTGTTTCATTCTTTAATATGAAAATCTTATTTGCAAGGCATGGTTGTTAATAGTGTGGTACTTATATTTGTGGTACTTATATTGATGCAAACTCCCCCTCTCACCCCAAATAATATTTTAAATTGTGAATATATGTATATCTTGTCTATATTTTTAGTTTAGGGATAGTTTAAGTTTGTTTAGATCTCAGGGAGCTTCTCCTTTGAGAGAGTTTTTAACTCTCATATTAGTCTATTTTATGTTGTCTTGCAAAAGACAAATTAAAAGGCTAACATGGTGACAACTTCCTTATAACAAAAGAATGATAAACAAAGTTAATGCATGACTCCCATAGCTTTAATCTTGCCAAATAAATTTGTTATTATTTGCTAAGAGGATGCAAATTGCAATATACCTCTAGTTGAGCTAATATTTTTTTCCAATATGTGAATAATGATTGTGATAAGTTGATAAATTATTTCAATATTCATCTAACATCTTTCTTGTTCTTGATTGAATTTTATTCTCATGCAATTTTTTACTTTTCATCATCTCCAAGTTATCTGGTAAAAGTAATTCTATTTTTGCATTAACTTTTTTCTTTAATTATTCTCCTCAAATCTTATCCTTTCAATCTTTTAAAAATATTTTTATTGTAACTCCAAATATATCCAACTAAAGATGTAGACAATTTTTATTTTTGAATAACCAATATGTCTTTATTTTCTATAAATAGTTTTTTTTTCATCTTTTATTTATTCTTCTCTTAAAAAGATTTGCTTTTATATTCTAAGTTTTAAGTAGAATTGTTTTATACTTTAATTAATATTCTTTCAAATTCTTATATATAGAATTGCTTTGCTTATTTATCTTCTTATTCTATTTTATTTATTTATTTAAATCGAACACCATCTTTTATCTCAATCTTTATTATTTGGAATATATAAGCACACATGTATTATAATTAAATTCAAGTTAAGGAGACAGGTATACTATTTCACGAACTAGGAACAAATGTATGCCATTTCATAAAACAAGCCTAGTTCCAACCAGCCCCCACATAAATCATTCCTGAAACATCATATTCAAGTATACCATTAAAAACATTTGTATCACATGATAAAACTTGTATATTAAAATAATAAATGATCCAATAAAATATTCCACAACATCAAACCATAGTGTCGAGACTCAGAATCAATATAGATTTTGCAAGCCATCTTTTGCCTCGGACTTGGATTTGGCACCAATAATTGGCAATAAAAAAAATATAATGTATGAAAAAAAACTTTTTTAGTGGTTTTTGTTTGAAAATTTCAAGTTGATTTAATGATCTTTTCTCAGGTTTGGCCAAGTCTGCAAATTGAGGCTGCAGATTTTCCCAGCCTGACTTAGACTTGGATCTGCGAGTCCTTGCCAAGACTTGCAGAGTCTCAACACTATGCATCAAACAAACATATTCAACAAATACGATCATAGAAATACTTATTGAATTCACATAATGTTCAACATATAAATAATAATCATCCAACGAGTAAAATGTCTACATCAAAATTACATTAGGACGGGTCAAAGAATAAAAAATTAGAGAGGTCAATAATTCAGGATATTGCATATTGATTTCTTGCTTGGTCAGATGAGGAGCATCAGTGGTGAACTGAGGGAGATATAGTCCCTATATTTAAATGAAGAAACAGAAGAAGAGAATTGACCTTGATACACTAGTCGGATAAGCAACCTAATGGGTTTTAACTTAGCATGCTAGTGAGCATGCTGACCTTGCCTAAACTGCACAATGTACAGGGGCATTGCCCGCAGGATTTGAACCTAGGGCTCATTGCAGGTAAAGCTTTTTCTTGACAACCCCAAGCTCCAACAGACTGACCTTTTGATGGAGATGCCTTTCACACTCCTTTTTAGTTGCTTTAATTTTTACTTCTGAAATTTTAGAATTTGTATAGAGATACTGAGTGCATGCTTTTGTAGATGCTGTAAATATATACACCTTTTTAAAAATTAATAGTTTATGGAGAATCTGCAATCTACTTGGTTTTATATGACATGTCTGATATCATTAAGTGTCAACTATTGGTCACCTCAGGGGAGTAATTCAGTTTCTTTCTTTTCTTTTCCTTGTTGATTATTGTTATTTTTTCATATCATGCCTTGCCTTTGGAAAATAGATTGAAAGAACTCTTCCAAGTTTTGTTTGTTGCATTACTTAAAGAGTACAAATATGAAAAGACTATTCTGACAAAAGATTTGGAATGCAGTTTCTTGATGTGATGTTACAGAGGATAAGAGAAGAAGAACGCCTACGACGAGCTTCAGGTCCTCCTGGAAACACTTCCAGTTATCTCATGAGAGAGCATCAATGGAATCAATTTGATGGGAATTACTATGAAAATCTTCCAAATCCTGTGTCAAATATCCTGCCCTTAGATGCTTGTTTGGAGGAGCACACTCCTTTGTTAGACACCAGAGAAGCCAAAAAACATTATTTTGCAGACAGGAAGGTTGATGTTTCATGGACGAAGATAGAAAATAACACTGCAAAAGATGCTAGTGGGTCAGCACCCTCTCTGACAGAAGTTGTTTCAAAGCCAGATCCGAATGGTGCAAAAGATCACATTTTACTGGACAAACTTAGCATTAGAGAACTTCATGATACCTTCAAGGCAACATTTGGACGAGAAACCTCAGTTAAAGACAAGCAGTGGCTTAAGCGCCGCATTTCGATAGCACTAAAAAATTCCAATAAGAAAAATGGACAAGAATATATGACATCACGACATGGGAAGAGTCCATATGAAAAAATTCCAACTGATTCTTCTCATGTACAGGCAACCAAGAGTAAAATGACAGTTGATAATAATGATATAGAGGGAGTGGCCATAAGCCCTCTTGGCAACAAATCTTCCACCACATCTTCTACAGATGTAGTTATAAAAAGAGAGTTTGGAATGTCTAATGATGATGTTCCGCTTGGAGAGGAGATTAAACGAAAGAGAACACGAAAACCAACTAGGAGGTATATTGAAGAGTTGTCAAAGACAGATGCTAGGCCAAACAGTGGAAAGCTGTTAAATAGCCATAGAGATTCAGACCAAAGTTACTCTGCAGCGAAGTTGTGTGCCAAACCTGACTGGAATGGTTTTGACAGAATGACATTGGTGTGTAGGGAGGATTCACTTGGGGGCTGCGGAATCCAAATTCCATTTGTCCTTCGAGTTCGGAGAGGACGCCCAAGGAAGAACTGTGGTACACTTGTGGTATGTGCATGGGTCTCTTTTTGATATTGTTATTTATGATAAATATATTACATGTCTGAATTAATTCCAAGGGAATCATTACCTCATAATGTTGTAGGTAAAGCAAGGAATTGCAGGAATGCTTACATTTTGCTGCCATATGTTTCTTCCCACTTTGTATTCACAAATGCTTTAGTGTGATCAATTTGGACTGTTGTTATGCTATGCCAACATTGATGTGTTTTTCAATCTGTAAGTGTATAGATTCATAGAGCTAGTATTTCAACATGGCTGAATTATTGTGTTGAACGTAATGTTGTATATACATTGGTGCCAGGGTCTTTGGGTTTGGATTAAGTACAGGGACATAATATTCAAAATCAGTAGTAAACTTTAGGGAGGCTAGATTCTTCACAGTTAAGCAACAAATAAAGCCACATACATGCCTGCATGCAAATATACATATATTAAACATATTGAAATTCACCTATATTTAGTTACTGCTCTAAGCAAAATTATTTAGCAAGCAAAAGATGTTCACAATGACATTATCATTCAAATCTCAAAATTAGTATATTGCAATGTTATTTTAAATTTTTTCTCATTGTTTTCATGTTCTAAGTTTATTTTGAGTCAAGTTGCTTTCTAGGGATTGTCATCCTCAACCTTTAGCTTCTCTTTACTATTTTTTTCTCTAGGGAAAGTTTACTAGTCTTTTTTTAACCTATAACTTGTACTCTGTTTGCATTATTTTTGTTCATTCTGTATTTTTAGTTAGTCAATCAGGATTTGGGTGGGGACCGGTAGGATTATAAGATTTTTGTTTTCTCGTTTTCAGTGGTGAATGTAGCATCCCTTGTCAGGTCTAGCTCAAGATATGCTCAATTATGTTCAGGTGTACCCCCCATGCACAAGGTATGTCCAACTGCACAGGTGGAGCCAGACACAACTGGACATCCTCACTTCTATAGATTTTCCTACTTCCTAGGTATTCTTTCTCCATTTTAGAGATCACAAAAAATGAAATCACTAGTCTTTGATCGGTTTAAAACATACCCATGACTGCATGTTACATTCAAGGTAACTGTTTAGGTGCCTTTTAAGGGTTTAATGCTGTTAGATAGATTTTATTAAGAACTTTGTAGTCAGGTCTAAGGAATCTATGTCGACAAGTTAGGTTGGAAGCATTAAGCATGAAAGCAGGATGTTGCCATATGTCTTAGATGCAATGACTTTATAAATGTAATGCAATGCTACTTTTAATTCAGGGATACATGAGAATTATCTGTGCATGTTTGCTATTGTTTGGATTAAAATTAATAACATTTAAATCAAATTGCTATAAATAAATGCTATAGTCAACTATATTTTAATAAATATCGTATACATAGAAATATATACCAAAATAATAAAAGCCACAATGAGTAATGTGTTGTAAACAGGCTAGGAGGGGTCTATTTAAAGCTTTCTACATGGGTGGTTCCAATGGGTTGGACTCCAACCATTTCACTGGTTCTTATTTCTCCTAAGCCTTATTTATGTACTTTGCTCCTAGAGAATTATGAGGTCGTTAGTGTATCACTGGTGTCATCTTGGTGTGATATTCATATTACTACTGGGATCATTCTATGTTATGTACCTAGACAGTTGCTATATATACAATGATTTTTCAGCATTCATGTTTCATGTATACTTGATGATAAATTTTCCCTTTTGTGTTCCTTTGTTGTTTTCTATACTACAATGTATATTGTGCAACATTCATGTAGGAGATAAAGTATTCAAGTCAGAAATGCCTCTTGCATTTCTGACGCTGTTGCTGAAGTGTTGGAGCAATTCCTTCTGCTACATTATAAGAAATATGTAAAAATGGAATTTTTTTGCAAAAATGATGGGAAGGGAGTTTCATTTGAGGAACTTGACTGAAAGAAGGAGGATTTAGCCAAGGACTTGAGTATGGGCTAGAGTCAGGCTGTTGTGTTCTTCACTTGAAGGGAGTTTGTGGACAAGAAGATACCTTCAAATATGCATTGGGCAGCACTACTTGGGGCTAAAAAAGAGTTTTAAAGATGAAAATATAGATGTCGAGATAAAAGACTGGAAAATGAGAATGGGTGATGATGTCAAGAAGACTCATGAATTACTATTTCCATACCCACAAAAACCAGTTGCTACCTATAGCGAAGAGGATTCCTAGATCAATAATATTTGTATGTTCTTCCAATATTACAAGTAGAGATCAAAGACAAATCAAGGACAAAATCAAAATGGGAACCATTAACTTGGACACCATTGTTTGAGCTCTAGACTGTGGTGAATTACATGTGACCTTTGGGAGTGAAGGAACACGTCGAGGAATTAATTGGGAGTTCTTTGATGGACTAACTACAATTGTTGAAGCATAGATAATTAGAGGTCATAGCAAGGGTGACAAGAGAGTTGTTAATTAGAATATTGAAAACAATGTTAGAGGACTACATAGATGGTGGGAGGACCATAGAGAAAGAGGTTGGTCTTCCAAAGTGAAAGTGATAAGGGAATAGTGAGAGAGAAGTCAAACTAGATAGAGGGAAATAGGGCATCATGTGACTAGTTTGAGATTGAGCTTTGTTCATGTGAATAGGTGGATTGATATTTGGGACTGGTAGTACATATTGGGAGCTGATACAATTATGAACAATTTGGTATTACTAGAGGAGACAAAGTTCACACGGGAAAAAGAAAAGGGAGGCTAGGCAAGGTCAATTGAACAAAAGAAAAATAATTCCACAACAACCATTGACAACCTTCAATGTGAGGGAGGGTTTGTTTGAATGGTTGATTATGCCCTTTGGCTTGATTAATGATCCTACGACATTTGTGAGGATGAGTTTGGAATATTCCATCATTTACTCGTATGGTTTGTTGATTTGTTATTATTTGTTTGATTGTTTGGTTTGTTTTGATATGTGTGATAATTTGTTATTTGTTGTGAACCTTGTGAGTGTTATTTAATGCACTCTATTCACTGCCATCACATGCATATAAACCCATCTCATAATGAAGTTTAATTATTTAATTGCTTTGCAAAATTTGATATGGTATCAAAGAAATATAGATTTTGTGCCTATTATTTAGTGATAATGAGTGTTTAGAGGCGCGGATCTGGCAAATGTTTTTCCAGATTACGGAAAATGCTCAGCTCGTTACTAAGAATCAGAGTATAGAGTTTTTAGTGGTTCTAAAGAGATCAAGATTGCCGTAAACAGTGAAGAACTGCGGCATAAATCGTGGAAGAAAAGTTTCCTGAAGGAGCTACACAAGGAAGCTGCCAGTATCATCACTCTATAGTTAGCCAAAGAGAGTGAGCGATCAAAGAAAAGGTTGATGTGTGGTGACTTCCATGAGATGGAAGGATCGTTTTGTATGGAGCTGGTGACATTGTGATTGAAGCTGGTTTTCCATTAATGTTGGTGTATTCAGATCAGCAAGAGGAATCGCAAGGATAAGGATTCCAAGTTCCGCTTGATTTTAGTGGAGAGTAGAGTCCATAGGTTGGCAAGATATTACAAGAGGGTCCAAAAGTTGCCACTCCTGCATGTCCCTCCACGTCAGAAATTTTGAAATATGTGTTGTGGCCGATCCAAAAAGGCCAATTTGTGTATGACGTTTTGCACAAGCTGATAGGTGTAAGGCACATGTTTTGTATGGGTGAGTTTTGCACAAGCTGACGTGAGTAAGGCACATAGAAAGGTTCATGGAGGCTGCAAGTGAAGAGTTTTGCGGATCTAACCAACAAACCAAAACCCTCTTATTGGATGTAGTCTTTTGTGAAGGATATTAATTAAGCCTAATGAGCTTGTGAATGCCATTTAGAAACATGAAGCGAGTGTGCTATACAACAGAAAGTTGGGGGTATATGACGAGCTGTTCACAAGAGGCATTTTGCATGGTGTCTTCTCGTTGCAATTCACATTCGAAATTGGTTGGAGTGCCCACTAACTCAAAAATATGGAGATTCTTTTGGATCTGATTAACAAATTTTATTTTTAGTTATTGATTATTCAATATGAATTAGATAGCAGTTTGTGCTAGAGAAGTCAGATAATTGGGTTTGCATAGATATGTGAATTGTGGGAGAAATTTTATGCAATCATGACATATTATGTCATGAGTCAAGTAGGTCAATGAATATAATAATCTAGCTTGTATGGAAATAAGGCAGTTTTAGTAGTGATGATGATGTCATAAGTGAGTAGATAAGTGGTGTTATTTTTTATTTTTCATCAACTCAGTCATGTTATAATTTTGGTGTTTTACCTATATTATCCTCTCCTCTGTGGCATACCGCTGATCTAAGTGATGAGAACTAGGACAAGAAAACACCTAATTTTTGCTAACAAAATGGCAAGCAGTTCTCCTAAATTTCTTCTTCCAGATTCCTAGTTACTATGTGGGAATAATTATTCTACATGGAAGACCAAACTTAAAACTCAACTTGAGTTTGAGGAAGTTTGGAATGTGGTTAGTGGGACCACAACACGACATCCAAGTGATGCTGATGAGCAGAAGAAATTTGATCAAGTCGACAGAAAGGCCAAATTGATCATCATGTTCAATGTGTCTGATGAAGTTCAGCCTTTCATTCAAGACTCGTCTACAACCAAAGATGCTTGGGACAAGCTACAAATGGTGTATGAGGTGAAGAATCAGAATTAAATCTTGAGTTTGCAAAGTCAGCTACACAGCCTGAAGATGAAGAATGGAGAATAGTTAGAATCCTTTCTCAAAAGGATTGTTGAGTTGAGAGCTTCGCTACAAGCGTTGGGAGAAATAGTTGAAGATGCAATTCTCGTGCCTATTGTTTTACGAGCACTATTGTCTAAATACAAAGTGTTTGTGACAACTTTGAATGTCATAGAATAGACACCCACTTTTGCGAAGTTGGTGAACCTACTGCAAAAAGAAGAATATCTAAGCCAGGATCATGGTGAGGATGATCATGCAATGACCACACGTCATGAAGGCAAAAAGCCTATGAAGCAATTTAATGGAGCTTCCAAATCTCAAAAAAATTGTCCAATTTGTGAAAGGATTGGACATGATGTGAAAAATTGTTGGTACAACTCCTTGGCCAAAGGATCATTCAACAATAAATCACATCCAAAGAAGTCAATTCAAAGTGACAATAAACGATGGGAGTAGAAGAACAAGCAAAAACAACATGACAATGTTGTTGAAGAAGAAGACTCTCCAGAAGAGGAATACGTGTTTTCAGCCCACACTTCAGAAGATAGTTCACAATTAACCTCAATTTGGTATGTGGACTCAGGTGCTACAAAGCACATGATTGGACAATAGGAGTGATTTCTCACATTGAAACCTCATCATGGTAAAATCTCTCTTGGAGATGATACCACCTATGACATCCAAGGTATTGGTGTTATCTCCTTGCAATTTGGCATTCATCGTTGTAGAATCATTGAAGTTTTGTATGTGCCAGGACTAACCAAAAATCTCCTATCTAATAATCAATTTCTTGATCACAACCTAAGGATTGAATTTGATAAAAACTAGGATAAAAAGGTATGTCTCATCCGAGATAAGTCTAAGAGTGCAAATATTGTTGCAAGTGCTACAAAAATTGTTAAAATGTTTAGGCTTGATACAATTGCCAATAATCAAGCCTTAGTGACTAAGGATAGTGATCTTGCAATGTTATGGCACTGTAGATTTGGTCATTTGAGCACTAGCTATTTGCTAACACTTAGTAAGAAAAGCATGGTCAAAGGGCTTGCCTCACTTGAGAAGTCGAGTGCTATTTGTTCTAGTTGTATTGTTGGAAAACAACATAGAGCACCCTTCTATCCTAGTGAGCATCGTGCAAGCCAACCTTAGTAGTTGGTGCATACCGATTTGTGTGGGCCTATGGCACTTAGTCACAATGGATTCAAGTACTTTCAACTTTTTGTTGATGATCACACAAGAAAATTGTGGGTATATTGCTTGCAGAGTAAAGATGAAGCTTTTTCCTACTTCAAAGAGTTTCACACTCTTGTGGAGAAAGATATGAATCATCATATTCGTGTCCTCGCTTAGATCGAGGGGGGGGCAATACACTAGCATAGAATTCTCCAACTACTTGAAGGAAAATGGGATTCAGTGTCAACTGACTGCAACCTACACACCTCAGGAAAATGGAGTTGCTGAAGCTGTGCATATAGCGGTTTATCTTCTAAATCACGCACCAACCGAGGCACTTGATGGCATCACACCAGAAGAAGCATGGACAGGAGTAAAGCCATCTATCTCACATCTTCGTGTGTTTGGTTGCACAACATACATGCATATTCCTAAGTCACTTCATATGAGAACATGTTCAACAAAACAATATTCACCTTCAATTCTGCTCTACTCAAGAACAACGTGCTGATATCTTCACCAAGCCTCTTGCACGTGTGAAGTTTGAAATTTTTCAAGATTCTCTTATTAGTACTTTGAATCAATGATGTAATAAGGGGGTGATGTTGGCATATTCCATCACTTACTCGTATGGTTTGTTGATTTGTTATTATTTGTTTGATTGTTTGGCTTGTTTTGATACGTGTGATAATTTATTATTTGTTGTGAACCTTGTGAGTGCTATTTAATGCACTCTGTTCACTGCCATCCCATGTATATAAACCCATCTCATAATGAAGTTTAATTATTCGATTGCTTTGCAAAATCTGATAATTTCCTCTCTAGATGACATACTTAGTGTAATGACCCCACACTTGGGTAATAAATTTTTTTTCATCATTTTCAAATAAATAACAAGGAAACATACATAAAGATAAAGTAACAAAACTTTTCTTTTCTTTTCATTGCAACATTTCATTTAAAGAACCAATTGAAACATGTTTACTTTTCCTTTTCAAGTATACAACAGAGTAAGAATACATACAAGTATAAAACATAGCTCGGAGAGCTTTGAGCAAATAGGAATAAGACGGTCCAAGATCTTCCCTTTCAAACCTTGGTATTTCAGAAGTTTGCTGTGGAGGAGAAACATCACTCATGTGCTTTTCCGCCAACCACAGACTTATGATGCGGTCCCCCGCACGTTTATTGTTAAATAAACGACCCTCCCTTCTACGAAGAGATTGGTTGGGTAACCGGTTCTGTTTTAACCAACTGAGCATAGTGTTGTGTCCTACATATCTAAATCCTTGTAACCCCACAATCTCAATCTAGTATGCAAAACTGGACAATAGTGAATTGACAGTGTAATCATCCCACAGTCTAAGTGGATGTAGGTGTATCACACTACTTTGGTCAAAGTATTCAAATAGTAATTCAACTGACCGTCAACTATCACATACATGTCAGGTTCAGTTTGACTTGAGGCTATCTTATCCTACGCGTAGGCTAAGTCCTTCGATGGGTAGTCATTCACCCCAGACTCCCTACAACAACCTATCTATTTAGGAAATGAAACAGTCTACAAGTGTCCCCTAGGTAACACCTATTCTGGAAATCTTTATCCACGGAGTACTTAGCTTATCTCAGTTAACCTAATAACTTAAGCTTTAGACCATACTTGGTTCTGCCTTCATTTCAGTCCTAAAAGATATTTACTAATTTTCTCATATTCTCCATATACAGAGATCATACAGAATAAGCAACATTCATACAAAAATGTATTT
This sequence comes from Sequoiadendron giganteum, assembly GCA_007115665.2. Taxonomy (NCBI): domain Eukaryota; kingdom Viridiplantae; phylum Streptophyta; class Pinopsida; order Cupressales; family Cupressaceae; genus Sequoiadendron; species Sequoiadendron giganteum. Next base: position 57,493,085 of record CM021106.1, on the reverse strand, counting down.
CAATTCATTCCTATTCTTTCTTTCACAATAATTCACTATACTTAAAATTCCCTTTTAAGCAAAGTAAATAAACAGTTTTTCTTTCCTTTATAATTATGTTGCATTCAAGACACATCCTTCAGTCATTGCAAACTTATAAACACAAAACATAATTCATCATTCACTCAATCAAACAGCTATGCCTATTTTCAATCAATGTATAAAGAAAAGCACAAAGAACTCTTTTACTTTGATTGTTCAAAAACAAAGAATAAAGAAGATTTTCCCTATGCCTGTTTTCTCAAGCTTTTCCTCTTATGATGCTCTTTGAACGTTCCAGAATCCAACTGAAAATAGCTCCTTTGATGATGGCAATTCCCTCTAAATGAATTCCTCTAATCCTTCTCTCAAAGGTGATTTCTTTACTGAATTTCCTACTCAGTTATAAATTCCTAAGTTATTCTCTCTAAACTCAAAATAATTAAAAACACAGTGACTAGTAATGCTGGTATTAACTTGCTGTATTTTCCAGAATCAATAATACAGAAAATGCATCTACAGAATGTGATGAAAATGAGAGCTCAAAAATTTCTAAACTCAGAATGCTCAATTGTATTTCAGTGAAAGGCATGGCATCCTTTTATAAGTCCGAAGTGAAATGGATTCCTCAAATGGAGGCATGCGAATGGACAACAAAGTGCCCAGAACTAGTCAATATGATACATGGCGGGTTTTCAAGCCCCAAATCATCAAAAATGAGTGTGAATCGACCTCATTAGAGCCAACAATTCAAGACTTGTTCAACTTAAAACGCGAAATTGCCACTTAGAGGAAAAACGTCCCTCTTTGGTGCATAACAGAGAGTGACTCATGTTTGCTGGGAAATTGTCAAGGTTAAGCTTGCAACAACACATTCTATCTGGCTAGCGTTTCCTCTTCTCCAACGTTTGAAATTTTCTTCCATTTCTTCTTGCGTTTGAAGCTCTCACCATTTCACGGGAAAAGCTTCCGTAATATTTCTCTATTTTCAAATGTCAGCTAATATGTTTCAAAGAAATATTTCCGTTATATGAAGTTTGGCATACTTTCCTTTAAAATACGTTGCATTTTAAAGTGCTGAAATATTTCAGACGTTGCAAATCGATTTCCATAGTTTATTTCCAATCATGCAATAATCAATTAATTCCATTGACTTAATAAAGTTAAGTCTTTATTTTACCAAATCAATTTCTTCTTTATTCCAAATTTATATATATAATTATATATACCATATTATATTAATAAATATATTATTATAGTTTTATTTTACTTCAATATATATATATGTATATATATTTAAATATACTTATATATAAATATATATTTATTTTGGAAAAACTATAATAATATATATATATATATATTTACATTTATACATATATACACATTTACACAATATTTGGCAAATATGTATATTGCGAGCCAGTCATCATACTTTCAATATACCTATCAATGTATATGTGCATATATGTAAATTCCAAGACAATATTATAATAATATTATATTCACAGGTAATAGGTAGCGTGTATATGTATATATATGTGTATAACCAATTATACTGTCATGTACACGTATGTGTATGTATACCATGTCAACACATACGTATAACATATCAGTTTGCCGATCATACGTCTGTATCGCCATGTTTATACATATAGATATGTATACACGAGGGATACATGTGTATACATATACACTCTGCCTATGCACATATAACCAATCATGTTTCTCACTCAAGGTCACAGAACAATACTTCAGGTTTAAATGTAACATCACTCACAAAGCACAGAGAAGTAACCCAAACTCCTAAAGCCTATGGATAACTTATCAAGACCAACCTATTTGACTCAATTCCTCTAAACCTTTTAGTGAAGTGTGTGTATGCTCAATTGATTTACTTTACCAGTTATCCGACCAAGCCCCTTTCCCGAGTGATGTTTCCCCTCCGCCTGGAGGAATGGTTCTCGTTCCTGCATCCGTCGACACAAAACCACGGTAGTTACTTGCTCATAACAATTTATAGTATATAAATCAATATTTCAAATTCAAATAGCAAGACTAGTTATCCTCCTTCATGCATTGTTTACCCAAGAATAACATCAATCCGAGAAACATAGAATGAGTCAACCATTAAATGTAAAAGATTCTTAAATTGATCACAAGGTTCAACACATTTTATTCATCTTTATTCTTCCTTACAAACAGAATGCTCTAAGCATATCTAGAATAGTAGCTATACAATTACGGGGTGTAACACTTAGCTTCAACAGAACATGGGTAAAACACCTGAATCGCATTTAGCAAGTGCTTAACAATTTGTGGCAACACAAGTTGTATGCAAATCTAGACGAATGTTCTTTTTCCAATGAAAGAGCTGCAGTGTCTTGGGTATATGTTGATACACGTGGAGTACATGTGGATCCAATCTAATCTGTCATTTGAGAATGACTTGTACCGAAGACCCACACAAAAAATTGTAGTTTCCTAGGACTAGAAAATTTGTAAATGAGGTTTAAATTTGTTCCTCACACATTACTTGACCCTTGATTCAAGTCATAAGTGGGGCATGAAGGCAAATTTTAACTGGCCAACAATACAATAGAAAGCATTTGAAGAGTTGAAATGCAGATTCTGTTGCAATGCCAGTTTTGCATTTCCTGATCTTCTACAACCATTTGAGACAGAAATTGCTGCATCTAAGCAAGTACTCACTTAGGTTTGTTATTTAATTGATTATTGCAGTGGAACAACTATTGGCATGGTAATAAAATATCCCACGTTACTGAGATATTTATTGTATTATCTAGGAATGTAAGCACTACATTTTGGGAAAGGAAATCACCCATACAAATTCAGTTCTAGTTGTATAGCAAGTTGCAGCAAGAGCAGCATGAGAAGTGGTCTTGACACATCCAATAGTTTAGCATTAAGAATAAGAAGGGAAGTGCCAATCCAATAGTAGGTTGTTTGTCACCCTTTGGTCCAAGTTCTTTCCATTCTTGATGCATATGGAAATGAGACTAACACAAAACAGTCTTATTTTGTTGGTGTTCATCTACAATGAATATAGAGGAAATACAATTTTTTCCCTCTACATGTTATCTGATTGACCATAAATCTGTGTGCTTTTCTTCTTTGCCGTGTCTTTTTTTTTCACTTTAATATAATTTTCTGATTCTTTTATATGGAGCTTACCCTGTATGAGCTTTTCTTAATCCTATTCATTTGATTTTCGATATACAGCTTTTAGTCTGGAATTTCTTACCATTGAAATTCCTCTAGGGTGATTAAATTGCATTTAGGATTTACATTTATCTTGTTATTTTGTACAGAAGCACAAAAGCAGTGAGAGTCCTACCAGCCTTTTGAAGAAAGCTCTTCATGTTCAAGAAGAACAGTATAGCAGTGACAATGGGGATATGAAACAGATTGTTCCCTTTGGACCAACTCAAAACTTTGTAAGACATAATATCATTTCATACTCTTCAAGGTGCAAGCATACAAATGGGAAGTAGATCTATCATTTTAGTGTGGTGTTAAGGGCGGCATATCTTCTGTTTTTCTTTAATAATTATTCCGATACACACTCTCTATGATTTATGATTTCAAATTCAAGTGTGATGGATATGATGTTATAAAAGTAGTTTATGGTTTAAGCTGCTTGTTAAAAATGGCAGGTGTATGATGATAAAGAAAATAACGAGCACATATTACTTTCAGTTCCAACGGACAGGAAATGTGTTGCAGAGACCTTTAACTCTGACTCAGTAGATGATATCTCAGACACTTATGTCTCAACAATTCGGACAGCCAAAGGAGGGATTCGCAGGAAACATCACCGCTCTTGGACACTGCAAGAAGTGATGAAACTGGTAGATGGTGTTTCACGTTTTGGTGTTGGAAGGTGGTCTGATATTAGGAAACTTGTATTTTCCTCCTCTGGTTATCGTACCTCAGTTGACCTAAAGGTCAGCTATAATTTTTTTATAATATAATCTATTTTCAGATTGATCTCCTTTTTTGGTTGGTTTTGATTCAATATTATAATTGTTATGTTGTTTATTCATGTCATTATAATAAATTACACCTTTATCAGGATAAGTGGCGAAATCTACTAAGGGCTAGCAACGCACAATTACAGACAAAGAAAGAGGTCTGGTTGCTATATTTTTTCCATTCAATCCCATACTTATCATGTCTATTGTCTTGCTCTGTCCTGTACAGTGCTAAGTAGTTTTTCTGGATATTCAAAATACTTCCCTTTGGTCTCTTGATTTTGAGGGAGGGTTCTTTCTAACAATGCAGGTGTTCATGCTTGTTACGTGGTGGTATTTATCTCCATTTAGATATTTAGGAGCTTTCCATTGCTTCAACTCTTGCATCTGAATTGTTTGTTTTCAAACTATGAAATAAGAATTCAAAAAAGTAATTAGTGTTATACAGTTCATTATTTCCTTTTAAAATGTTTAAATGTTCACGTATCATTTTATTGGAATGTAAACATTGTCCTATAGTTTTACAGTATGTAGTTTTTGTGGGAACATTTAAATTTCCTTTGATGTATTTTACATAATAATATGGTTCTGCTTACCAACACTGCTCATCATCATTCCTAGGGATTTGCCATTTATTTGGTTTGAGACACTGCATATTTTAAGTTTCCATCTGTTGCAAAACAAAATTTGATTGTTGGGTGTTTGCCAAAATTTATTGTTTTTTTCAAGTCCATCATTGAGCTCTCTGTTGTGACCCTGCGGGTAGGTAAAGCTCCAAAGCATGTGGCACTTGTTGGTCGTGGAGGGATTTTTAGAATATTTTGAATTGATGCATTATAAAAGACATTTTAAAAAAGAACATTTTGAGCATTGAATTGCTTCGGTTATTTGAATCCAAAAGTGGACGTTTTTCTTGCTACTGAGGCCTCTGCTTTCCTTTGAATAAATATCCTGCAATCCAAACTCTAGCATTCAGTGTATGAATTAAATTAAATATCAAAATGGATGATAGTATACCCCTAGGGCTTCCATCCTCTACCATTGATTCTCTTACCATTTTTTTTTCCAAGCAACCCCTCCATCATCTTTCATTGATTCTCCTACCATTATTTCTTGTGAGTGCCTCTTTGTCTTCCTTTGAATAAATATCCAACAAGATCTAGAAATCAATCTTTGAATCAAATATTGGATAGTGGAGGTACATCCCTGTCTCCTCTGTCATCAATTCTTCAAATTTAGTAGAAGTTCTTCAGTTTGAGTTTCTATTTGTCTAGAGTGATTAAATACCTCTTTATGGGTTTTATTTATTTTGATCCTGTTAAGATGTGGATAATGTAAGATCCTGCCTCTGCTTTATCCTATGTTTTCCCATCTCTGTTAGTATTATGCAAATACCAGCAAATTGTTTGCTAAAGTAAACTATTAAAGATTGGAAGTATCTTAAATTAGCACTTGGATCTTTCTTTCTCGGCAACCTGACAGGACTTTTTTAAACCTATTGAGTGCAGGCTGGGAACAGGAAAAAGCATACTTCATCTCCTATTCCAGCTCCAATTCTAGCTCGGGTAAGAGAATTGTCAGCAATGCAGTCACAGGCACTGTGCTTGCCAAGCTCGAGTAATCCTATCATTCGAAGTGGAAGGATTTTACATAAAAGGAACCCAATTCAAATAAAAGTGGAATGTACATAATAGCAAGTATCTTAAATGCATCTCTATGTACAGGTTTTCAGTAAATTAAAATAATTTTAGTGTTCCAATTGCCATTTCAAATGAACGGGTTTATGGAGTATGGCTTTGTTTGTGGAAGATCTATGCTACAAAATAGTCATATGCATGTTAGAGAAAACCAGACCAAACTTGAGCTAGGTTATTCATATGATCTTCAGGTCCAGATTATGGACCAAAGCAAGAAAGTGATATGTAAATGTTCCAGTTGGGCTGAACCCGTTTGAATATATATCTTAGTCTGGCCAAGCTTTTTCATTTAAATATTCATATTTGCAGGCTTGAACATTCAATATGTGGCAATGTTCCAACAGGATGTGTACCCACCGGTCTTTGTGACATCCTAGAGGTGCAGGAGTTAGGGGGATGGGGATGAGGATGGGGACAGGGACAGGGACAGGGACAAGACCTTCCCTGTTTTTAAGCATTGGACAACCTCTGCCATTTGGCACATAAACATAAATAAGCTAACTTCAAAATTTCTACTAAAGAAACCCAAAAATCTGAAAGAGGGGCATTTTATCTACTTTTTAAATTTCAGTGTCTTTCATTTTGTTTAAGTTATTATAGTAGACATACCCTCCTCATCCCTAAGATACAGGAAAATGTGTTATATCACCAAAACTGGTACCCGCATCCCCTTGCCCTTCCATCACCCAAAACGTTGGGTTTTATACTTGAGAGTTATATTCTTCTAGGGAATTTGATGGAAATGTTTACCAGATATCTGTGATGAGCACATGGAACATGGTGAACTTTATGCTCAGCAATTTTTTTTTGCTTTAATCATTAAGAAGCATTCAAGTAATACAAGGCCACCCACACAGCTGTCCTTACAAATTTTTTGCATAATTGGCTATATATCTCATAACCATAATAATATTGAAACCAAAAGAATGATCATAACATTAGTTGAACCCCAAGATCCTCATCGGTAGCTAATCTAGTCCCAAGTGAACTAAGAGTCGAAATAAAACATGCATACACACGATGGGTATACAATATTTTTTGGTACCCCTGTAATTCAAATGATATTTTCTTTCTTATAGAACATAAAAGCTAATTTACAATTATCTAAGTTCTTACTCCCAATACAATTGCATATTAATATTTGTCACTTAATTCAAGCTATATATTCAAGTGATTTGCAATCATTTATCCCACATCTAAATTTGTAGGATAATAAACATTGTTATTAATTGATTAGTTGTCAAGAGTCAGTTATGGTTGATTAGGTAGTAGTTATGTGATTCAGTTTTCAATCAAAGGACATTTTCATCAGTGATAAACAACAAGGGGTTTTGTGCCCTCCAAATTACTTGCATTTTAATGTGTTGATGATCTGTAGATCATCATTAGAATTTTATTTGTAATTGATTGATACCTTCAATTGGTATCACAGGGAGAAAAGTGAGCAGTTGATCATTGTTAACTCAACAAGGAGAGAATAATTTCTAAGAGAAGGATTGAATCCTAGTTACCAGAATAAGAAGATAATTTCTGTCTTGATTGTGAGCAAACTCCAGTGCTTGGTCACTAGTGGTTGTGTCCCACATGGAGAAGTTGGTGAAAGATTTTTTTTATTTTTTATTTTTTATTAAAGGAGATTATTTTGGTAGTTGTTTGGACTTTGATGGCAAATGTTGTGGGTCCATTGAGATTATTGATTCCTATTTTTGATGGGACAAATTTTGTTTATTGTACATGTATATAGAGTTTGATAAAGTCTTAAGATTTGTGAGAAATTGTTAGTAGGGGATATGAAGAACTTGATGATATTAATTAATTAAATAACCAACAAAAACGAGAACTTAAGCTAAATGAACAAAAGAGCAATGAAGCTTTGTTTTTAATTCAAGGTGCACCAAGTCAATCTCAATCTTTCCTAGGACAAGTGGTGTTGTACGTTCAAAACAAACATGTCATATTATTGTAAATTCATATCAAGGTGCTCATACAATTAAATTGTAAAAACTATGAAAGAGTTTTGAAAATGTTAAAATGAGTCCAAATGAATCAACTAATGAATTTTGCACAAAAAATGAAGGGATGATAAATCAAATGAGAATTTAAGGAGATGACTTGAGTAATTAACATGCGATTGATTTTTTTTGTAAGAAGTTTGCCTCTAAAATTTGACAATGTTGTTTCTGAAATAATTTTTTAAGATCGTACATCTATGAAAATTGATGAATTAAATGACATACTATTAACTACAAAAGAATGAATGAAAAATAGTGAATAATCTTTATAATAGGCATTTGCATCTAAGGCAAACATAAGGGTGAAAAAACAATTTTTCTAAGGGTAATCACAAACTTAAAAATGGTAATGACTATCCTACTAAATTGAGCATAGAGGTGAGTCTAGTCACAACTATAGAGGAGGCAACAACTATGATTTAGGAAGAGGTTATGGTTTTCAAGGAAGAAGTAACAATTATAGACATAGAGGCCAAGGTAGAAGCAATGATACTCATAGAGACAAGCGACATATTCGATGTTTTCATTGTAATTAATTGGCTATTATGAGGCTGAATGTTGGCATGGGCAATTTGTTCATAGTAATGTAGAAAACACAAAAAATCTATTTCTTTTTTGTTTGAATGAGTTCTAATGAAGATACTTTGTTGTATATTGATTTTGGTTGCTCTTCACATATGACTTATAATAAAAAAATATTTATTGATTTGGATGAAAAATTGTACAATTGTGTTTTGGGATAATATCACATAGGACTAAAAGAAAATGAACAATTGAACTAATAAGCATGGTAACATTAAGCATATTTCTAATACTTTGTTAGCTCTCACTATATATATATATATATTGGTTGGTCAAATGCTTGAACAATTTGTCAAGTTATTTTTGACATGAATGAATGTATAATCAAAGATAAGTCACAAAGAAATGCAATGGTTGCATGAACATGGATGACAAGTGATCAAATGTTTTATCTTTGTTTTTTAAGTAATTGGTGTTGATGTGCAGCGTCTGGATGACTACTTCTAGATGCACGTCATACAAAGATAAAATTTAAATATAGCCTCTCAGCTTAAATTTATTCATGATCGATCGATTATTAATGAGGAGGTGCCTCATCTTATATTTATATTATTAATAATTAATGGTTAATTATTAATAGAGGCCAACTTGAAGAATTCTTCATTTAATGAAAAGACACGATTTATTAAGGGCCGACCTTCATCATGAATGAACATGTCTTTCCTAATGAGGCCGACTTCCTTCTTGAAAAAGTGTGAACCTTCTTGTGGTGTGTATATAATTACAAGGTGTTGATCATTCATTTGATTATCAAGTTCTTTCAGCATAATTCACATTCAAGAGGAGAAGTTCGGGTCTGAGCAACAAACCATTATTGTGTAACAATAGATCATCTTCCTATAGCAGCAGATCAATTAAAAGGAGAAACATATTCATTTGTATATTACAAATAAGAGAGGTGCTCTTATTCATTGTATCAAATTCGGCCTTATGTTAGGTTTTCTCCCTCAGGCTGGAGGGTTTTTGTAACACTCTAACTATCCTACCGCTAATATAAGGTTAACCAACCAACTAACTTCAAATTTTAGTTCAGCTGAAAGGAAACGTCTAACTGAATTAACAGAAAAGAAACATCCATTGATTTCCAATAACAGAAAAGCAAACGAACATTAACTAACTTTCCAAAGCTTACAAATAAAATTACCACTGATCAATCTTTAAGCTAAGTAACCTTTTCAAATATTACAGGAGAGACAGGGGTTTCAAGAGTTTAAAGATAAGAAGCTGAAGCATTTGATCTTGACATTGTCATCAAGGAAAAAGGAGATATCATCAGGGGCTTTACCGCCCATCCGAAGACCTACAGGTCTCCAGTGTTCCTTCAACTGAAGGAACCCGTCCCTTCACGAGGGTAGTTAACAAGGATCACTTTATCATCATGCCTCTGAGCTTGGTGTCAAGGACCTATACCTCCTGACCGAACCTTACTAAGGGTACCTCCCAACTAGAAAGGTCACTCTGATCGGTGGTATATCTGGTACTTGATAGCTGATAGATGCCGAATCTAGCATCGTACCTTGGCCAAGGATTTAATATTTAACAGGCACTCCTATGCCGTCAACACTCTCACCCTCGCTCGTCATGATAATACTTGACTCGAGGTTTATATTTTAATGACTTGGTTAAAGATCTTTCCTCTTAATTTTAAGGTTAACCCGTTTTACTATATTATACATATAAGAGAGATTCGGCTCATTGTCTTTCACTTCTTTAAGAAAAATCTACTTATTTTTATTTTAACAAAATATAGAGATAAGGAAAAAGACTTGTCATCCTTGACGATCTCCTCAAATATAATGGACTCGGATCAGAAAAAGATATAGGTACGATTTCAACTCTGTTAATATAATAGTAGAGAGCTAAGAACCCCCGGCTAGGACAAGATGAATTTAATCACAAAGCATTATAAAGAAGGCTCGGATCAACATTCAGATCCCAAAATTAAAGAAGAGAAAATTTGAAAGCCAAAACCAAAATCTGTTCAGGTTTTAGTTTGGAAGGAGTCTTCCATTGGTCAAGTTCAAAAAGATAGTAAAAGACCCGTTTCAATATACTTATGAAAGACGAGGAAGTTCAAGGAAAATTCCCTTTGAAACCTAAGGTTTTCAGGATGATTAACGAATCATCGATGCAAAACAATAATTGCTCTTATACATGCCTGTGTTGGAAGTTCTACAAGTCGTAGAAGTTCCCAAAGTCTTCTCTTCATTTGATCTAGACAAAATTACGCTGCCATTGGAGCCTTTTGACCCGAGAGAATTTGTGGCGGCTAACACCAAATCAAAAGAATACCGTAGAAGGCAAGACTCGAATATAATAACTAAGCTCCCATTGTTCATCTCGACTGAAATGTAATTCAAGAAAGCCATTAGCTAAGGATGCCGTTTAGGAGAGGAGAGCAAGAGAGATATAAAGAAGATCAATTTAGCAACCGCGGGTACAGGTTGAAGATTCGAGACTAGCAGAAAGAGAGGAAGGTGTGCTGTGACGGAGGTAATACCCGAATGTGAAGCAAGACCAATAGTTTGCCCTAGCCGACCACAATGCCAAACCCGTAGCATCAAAAATGTGAATGCCTAAAAATGACGAGGGAGCCCCCATTTCAAATGCCATCCCCCGTTGAATGAATTCCCAAGACAAAACAATACTTCCCAAAAGAACCTGCATGCCTTCCTTGAACGTTTCGATCAAGAAGAGAGACCCCAGGTGGCGGGAGAATAGAGGTTTCATTTTCTCCTATCACCAATTCACAAGATTCCCCAAATAATTAAATTCGATTAAATCCAATTAATGGTTTTCCCGTTACCAAACGACAATACAAACTTATTTCTTTATTATTAATTAAATATTTAACATCCTCTTGCCCAAAATACTTGCAATTATTTTCCAAGATTGGTTCGCTCAACTAGTGAGGATGGGAATGAATATTTTCATTATATCAATTATAGAATAACCATTTGAAATCTGTTATAAGGTGATTATTGATTTATATATATTTAAATTGGCTTATTTAATAAATAATTATATTAAATTATTATTGGCCAAGTTACAATTTTGATTCCCTATCTTACATCGACTCATGGCGAGATAACAATTTCTGATCCTCTGTTAACCACTACCTCTCCCTGATGACATCTCCTTTTTTGTTGCGGCGTCATCAGTCCTGAATCCACTGACAGGTATTATGGTTAGATTGTTCACAATGACTATATATAAATATGCATCTAAATATAATCTCATGAACACATTCAATTTCACATGAACAAGAAATTCACTTGCAAATAAAAATATCATTAACTTACAATTACGATAAAGGAACTATCTATTCCATTCACATGAAATCAGTTACTTGCAACTAACTTTGCATCCGAAAATACATAACCAAATTCATAATCTCAATGTAAGGGATGCAACATACTCCTCCCCTTAAGAATCATCATCCTCGATGATGGTTTATTCTAAATTTATACATAATGCTAAACATAAATATAGTGTTCTCAATTGTTCTTTAAAAGATAAGGAAATTTCTGAAGGATTTCTTAATAATCCTCCCCTATGGCATTTTCTTCGGACTACTGGTCCCACTGGACCTTGCATTGCATTACCTCGTAGTTATGTAAGCGTATCCTACGCACCTCGAGCACCCTAGCGGCTCGACTATAAAGCAATCAATTATTTTTATTACTGGTTTACCAAGAGAATTCAACAAAGGTTAACAACCTTCACTTCTCTAGCTGAAAAGGTTATTCATTAGGTACCAATTTCATTTATCTCATGCATCATTTAAATAGGCTGATAAGTAAATACAAGAGGATGGATCAAGAATTCTTTTCTAATTCAACTATCCTCCAAGACTCGACATGCCACTGATAAGAGGAAATCCCTCTTAGTTGCCATCTGAGCTCTGGTGTGTACCCCCACTTAACCGACTCTGTCGCACTACTAAGGATACCCTCCTACTAAGTACAACAAATCTGGTTAGCTAAGTGTCTGGAGTATAAAGTTCACCATCCTGCTCGACTTGGAGAGACTATTCACCTAGGCTTACCAGACTTCCTGTCCGCCCACATACCAACACAAGGTTTCTTTCTTTTGCAAGGTTAAGGACAAACCAGATATATTTCCCTACAATTACTCCCTTACACAATCCATCAGAGGCTCATCCCGGACATGTTAGAGATGATCATTACATCAAACATGGAGATCAACCAAAATATTCTTGTACAATTACTGAACTCAATATCAAGATATAAACTCTTTTTTTAAAAATAAAAATAAAATTTCAGCAGTAAGTCAAAAGGTTGCACTCATTTCCACCATTAAACCAAATTTTGACCAACTGGCTATAAACAATCTTCAGTTTCCAGTGGCTAGACCATTTCAAAATCTAAGAAATAAAGCAATGGTGTTTCTTGCCTGCAATAAAAAGGAATTTTTTCGAATCCAATAAGTGTCAGAATCTAGAGAAACACTTACGTGACTTAACTTAGTCATTAACAAGGAAAGTAGATTGCTGCCTACAACCAGTCTTTCCAAAAACTTACGATAAGTTAGAGATTGAGTTACCAACGCATCAACTATTAAATCCCTCAAGACTTTCATCCTTACTTATGCTTACTTATTTGTATACAACAATTGGTTTTCTCATGAATCTTGGTGAACAAGAATTTCTTGGTTCTATACCATTTTTCTCCGCATTCCATGCCATTATAATACCAATTGAGCAACAATAATGCCAACATTGTCAACAGGGTAAAAATAAAAAAATAAGCATGAAATGTTTCCCCTAATTCTATGAATAGGAGTAAATCATTGAGGAGAATTGTTCTTTCTTTTAGAGTCATCTCAAAAAACAAGGAGCAAATCATAACGCAAAACCAGAGTTAGCAAACTACCAAATGCAATAGTGCACACCACTTGTGAAGTTTGGACGTATCCAAATAATCCATACAATATGAGCAAGATCACTTATCAAGATGTATGTAGTGTGAGGAAACCAAAGCAATTTCCAAAAATTCACAGTGAAGATGCCAAGTAGCAATTTACAATCTGAATGTAAATGATATCAAATAAAGTGACCCAAAATTTCAACCAGATTCAAGTGACCCAAGTGTAAAGCTTCAAATTTACTGTCTTCATATAGCAGTATAAGCATTGAAGTATCGCTATCCAAGTTCCAATACCATTCAATACCAACTCCATGTACAATTACAAAGGCATAGCATAGATCGTTGTCCATATAATTCATTATCACCATGCAATGTGTAACCATCATACATAACTGATTAGCAAAGACTATATAGTTTTCCTATTAGTATACCAACTATCACGGTTTGAACATCATGAACTAAAGCTTGATCTGTCAAAATACCATCTGAATAGAAGGAACAAGAAATAGGCCCAAAATATGAGTACCACTGTCCAAAAACACTTGCAATAGAGATAACTTCATTCTATGAAACCTTATTCTCACTTAATACCTACACAAGGAAATGTCAAACTGATTTTCTTGATGAATCAAATTCAAACTGTCATACCAACTGCCATCATGATACCAACTCTGACTATTGGAATCCATGAGCACCAAAAACTTGATTAATATGTGAGCCACAACAACCATGTGCATTCTCAACAGGCTACAAACAATCCCAATATCATATCCGCTATCAAACAAGTGTATCTCTGTTGCAGCAATGTGTGTTTTCAATTAAGAATAATACCAGACCTCCAACCTTTTTCTCCATGACAACCGTGAAATGTGAAAAGAGCAACTTCTTTTCAATGTTGCACTTTGACAACAGGAACCTTATTATGTCAAACCTTATGATCCTGCTAGGATCGCTATAATTCCAATGACAAATGCCAAAACTACTGTCACTGTAATGTCAAATTCAAATGCCAAGATTAACATCACAACAAGTTATGAACACTGTCAATCTAAAATGATGCCATAATTTACTGTAATGATATCAATTGTCTTAAAAATGTCAATATCAACTGTCTTTAATTCCTTTTACTCATCTATTATCTTGAGCATTGTCACTGTCAGACTATATGCTGCAACTATATCATTGTCATATTCAACAAAGATACTCAGTCAATGTTTCAATCTACACAAATTGTCAAGACATCATCAATGACAAACTGGTATCATACATATAGATCTCTGTAGACACCAAAAACAAATTGTAATTGATCAAAGTTTGATCACACTGTAGCTTCATACTAACATTTCCAAATAAATAGCACTAACTCATATTCAAACATATCATCACTATACAATTCTTCACTACTACTTATGAAAACGAGATATCTGACATCTCATAAGGTCACAAAACAAAAAAAAAACTTATTATGTACTGAGGAAGATATCATAAGAAAAACATCCTTTAATGAAAGTCTTTTGTTCTGAGATTCAACCTGTGTATGCAGCCTTTGTCACATCAACATAATCTGATCAAAACACTGCTACTGTGTCCGTCGTAAGCATCATTAAAAACTACCGTTATAGATACCATCAACATCATTGCAAATGAGAATCAAGACAAACGCTGCACCATGAATTGTGCATCAAGTTGCATTACTACTGCCCTTGTATTTAGCTATCATCCCAAGGTCCTCTGATCATGAATACCATTTACGCTTGCCAAACATGAGATAACTATCTTTCTTTGAAAATACATCTTCAAATCATAGAAATTTTGTACCTCATACAGTAGGTAATCTTCACATTAAACTATCTCACAATGTATCACAGAGGTATGGGTGTATTCAATGAAACAAGAATCTAAACAATACATTGTAACTGACTTCTTCCCCTGCAACCAATGACTATTTTCGACACAACCCAGGCAATACCATGCAAAAACAATCAAACTAATATAATTCAAGACAAGAAACTTGTTCATAGCAAATCTTACTGGCAATAGTTGCACTGTCTTATTGTTGTTCTTGGTCAAGCAGTAAAACTAAACTTCTTCCAAATTTTATCTCAATAAATCACTACTTAAAAACTTTGTAACAGTTTTGTCCTTGAATTTTACAACCTTGGTTTTGTATAAAATATTGACAAACTTGATTTGTACTATCTTGTCATATCTTCAAACTGCGTTCATGTCAACCAAATAATATTTGTGATGAACGCCATGTCATTATGCCACATCAACTTAGTTTGTTGCCACCTGCGTCTTGATCAGTAGTGGACTAAAACTAGATCATGAAAGACTGTCTCTACTAGAGAACTGCCATCTCTTACTTACTTCTAATTGCATCATCAAGACTATACCAACATAGACACTGTCATATTGACAAATAAGAGCAACTGTTATCCAGACAACTATTAGCTTCAATATGTCGCTGCTAGAAACCAATGAACACATGATGCCATTGTGCACTATTTATACATTAAATGACTGTCTCAAACTCAGAAACCATGCAAAAAAACTACTAAGCATATTTATAGTGATTATTGATACTCTCGCAAATAGACTATGAATGATAATCAAAACTATCACTCCTTTTAGTCACTGCACTTGTGTATAATCTTATTCATAACTCCCTTAACTTCTCTAGGGCTGAAGAGTAAAACACTAACCTACTCCCCCCTTACCTCATGCTATATTTCATGCAACAACATGTTGTCCTTGACTACTGTTTTTCTTATCATCTTGATCCTTTAATTCCACTTGGCTTATTCCAAGCCATCTAGAAGTTATACCAGAGTTCGTCTTACCTAGGAGTCTTGATATAATTCCAAGGATTTCCAACACTCAGATGTCCCTGCACTTGGTTGATTGCTTTTGGATCTTCCCATCCTTAAGTTCTCAATTTCAAAATTAACTATTATATAGGTTTTAATCACAATCTTAGTACCCTAGGCATACCTTGCCTTAACAAAATAGAATGGTTTCATAATTACTTGACAACTCAAATTACTCCTCTGAGCCTTTAACGTTTACACCCAAAATTGTTTACCAAATTATTTTCACTCCCTGCGACAAATTCAATACATAATTGTTACAAAAAGGCTATCACTTCCCATGATAGGCTCAGTTACCTAGTAACTGTCACTTCCTGTGATAGGTGTAATAACAAAAACATCAACTATCACTCCTTGTGATAAGATTTATTTACAAATTTTGTTACAAAAGAATGTCTACCACTTCTTGTGATAGCTTTTCGGTTTTCTAGGTTTGCATGATGAGCCCGAGGTTCAGTGCCGAACCTGGTTGCTCTGATACCATATGTAACACTCTAACTATCCTACCGCTAATATAAGGTTAACCAACCAACTAACTTCAAATTTCAGTTCAGCTGAAAGGAAAAGTCTAACTAAATTAACGGAAAAGAAACATCCACTGATTTCCAATAACAGAAAAGCAAACGAACATTAACTAACTTTCCAAAGCTTACAAATAAAATTACCACTGATCAATCTTTAAGCTAAGTAACCTTTTCAAATATTATAGGAGAGAGAAGGGTTTCAAGAGTTTACATATAAGAAGCTAAAGCATTTGATCTTGACATTGCATCAAGGAAAAAGGAGATATCATCAGGGGCTTTACCGCCCATCCGAAGACCTACTGGTCTCCAGTGTTCCTTCAACTGAAGGAACCCGTCCCTTCACGAGGGTAGTTAACGAGGATCACTTTATCATCATGCCTCTAAGCTTGGTGTCAAGGAACTATACCTCTTGACCGAACCTTACTAAGGGTACCTCCAAACTAGAAAGGTCACTCTGATCGGTGGTATATGTGGTACTTGATAGCTGACAGATGCCGAATCTAGCATCGTACCTTGGCCAAGGATTTAATATTTAACAGGCACTCCTATTCCGTCAACACTCTCACCCTCGCTCGTCATGATAATACTTGACTCGAGGTTTATATTTTAATGACTTGGTTCAGGATCTTTCCTCTTAATTTTAAGGTTAAGCCGTTTTACTATATTATACATAAAGAGAGAAGCTCAGAGAAAAATCTACTTATTTTTATTTTCAAAATATAGAGATAAGGAAAAAGACTTGTCATCCTTGACGATCTCCTCAAATATAATGGAATCGGATTAGAAAAAGATATAGGTACGATTTCAACTCTGTTAATATAATAGTAGAGAGCAAAGAACCCCCGGCTAGGACAAGATGAATTTAATCACAGGGCATTATAAAGAAGGCTCAGATCAACATTCAGATCCCAAAATTAAAGAAGAGAAAATTTGAAAGCCAAAACCAAAATCTGTTCAGGTTCTATTTTGGAAGGAGTCTTCCATTGGTCAAGTTCAAAAAGATAGTAAAAGACCCGTTTCAATATACTTATGAAAGACGAGGAAGTTCAAGGAAAATTCCCTTTGAAACTCAAGGTTTTTAGGACGATTAACAAATCATCGATGCAAAACAATAATTTCTCTTATACATGCATGTGTTGGAAGTTATGCAAGTCATAGAAGTTCCCAAAGTCTTCTCTTCATTTGATCTAGACAAAATTACGTTGCCATTGGAGCCTTCTGACCCGAGAGAATTTGTGGCGGCTAACACCAAATCAAAAGAATACCACAAAAGGGAAGACTCGAATATAATAACTAAGCTCCCACTGTTCATCTCAATTGAAATGTAATTCAAGAAAGCCATTAGTTAAGGATGCCGTTTAGGAGAGGAGAGCAAGAGAGAGATAAAGAAGATCAATTCAGCAACCGCGGGTACAGGTTGAAGATTCGAGACTAGTAGAAAGAGAGGAAGGTGTGCTGCGACGGAGGTAATACCCAAATGTGGAGCAAGACCAATAGTTTGCCCTAGCCGACCAGAATGCCGAACCCGTAGCATCAGAAATGTGAATGCCCATAAATGACGAGGGAGCCCCCATTTCAAATGCCATCCCCCGTTGAATGAATTCCCAAGACAAAACAATACTTCCCAAAAGAACCCGCATGCCTTCCTTGAATGTTTCGATCAAGAAGAGAGACCCCAGGTGGTGGGAGAACAGAGGTTCCATTTTCTCGTATCACAAATTCACAAGATTCCCCAAATAATTAAATTCGATTAAATCCAATTAATGGTTTTCCCGTTACCAAAAGACAATACAAGCTTATTTCTTTATTATTAATTAAATATTTAACATCCTCTTGCCCAAAATACTTGCAATTATTTTCCAAGATTGGTTCGCTCAACTAGTGAGGATGGGAATGAATATTTTCATTATATCAATTATAGAATAACCATTTGAAATCTGTTATAAGGTGATTATTGATTTATATATATTTAAATTGGCTTATTTAATAAATAATTATATTAAATTATTATTGGCCAAGTTACAATTTTGATTCCCTATCTTACACCGACTCATGGCGAGATGACAATTTCTGATCCTCTGTTAACCACTACCTCTCCTTGATGACATCTCCTTTTCCGTCGCGGTGTCGTCAGTCCTAATCATAAAGCTAACATGGTATTAGAGTAGGTTTAGAAAAAGATCTGATCAGATTTTTGCTAAGCATATAATAGTTTTTTATTTGGTCAATATTCAAGGAATCACTGAGCATTATCAAAGGCATCAGGAATACAGATAAAATCAAAATTATTGAGCTGTTATTGATATATAAGGGTGATCAATATATTAAGATTCTTCAAGTTGTGTTTGTGGCCGATGTGTTTCAGAATGGAGCTTGTCGTGGGACTCTTTTTCTATACCTCTATCTTACCAGCATAGTTTAGAAGAGCAACTTCTTGATTTGGAATCCTATGGCGATGAACTTTTCTGAGGCAGATCTGAATGGTCTATTTGACATGTATCAGTATTAAGCTTGTCTCGAGAACTAACAACCATTGTATCATGTAATATATGAGCTGAGGCTTGTAGCTATTACACCATTCAAACATTGAGTTTAGTATGGGTTTGAGCACTACTGTTCAAACATTATGTGTGGCAGAGGTGTTAGCTTGCTTGAAGGATTGCTATTTATTTGGCATAGGACTTCTCCACTGGAGATATGTGAGAAGTAACCGCTACTTATGTACTAAGCTGAATTAATACAGATCTTTGGAAAAGTGCAAACTTGCAAAGGAGAGTCCGATTTCTTCAAAATAAGTATTCCTTTTGTTTATTCTTCTGAAATCTAGGGTAAATTTTAGTCTGCTAAGCTCTGCAGGTCTGAAATTGTTTACTTGAATCATGTGTGATTGGTAAAGTTCGTGATAGTGATCACTGGCATAAGATCCTTTGGAAATTCCAATCATTCATTGCAAGTTGGTTCATGCTAATATTGAAGATCTCTGAGTGTGACTTTGAGATGAAAATAGAACTGCAATTTCGTTGTGATTGGATGATCACATCGATAACATTCTCTTTGTGCATGGACTATGATGGTGCATTGAGAGGCCTGATTCTATATTGTATATGTTGACTGCATAATATGTCTGAGAAATTTGAGTTGAGCAGATTGTCTCTTATTGTGCTAAGATGAGCCCTTTCGAGAGGAGTAAAAGATGCAAGATACATCAGAAAAATAAAGATAAGTTCTATTACTTCTTTATCCTTTTGATCTTTTGATATTTTCTTCTTATATATAATCTATTATTATTAATCCTTTAAAATGTAGATTGGATCGAGAAGCAAATGAATGATGAATTAATTATCTGGGATTACTTAAGGACATTCTGATGAGATAAGTATCTCATGGTTGAATAATGCTCATGAATTTCTTATGTAGTTATTAATTTATGCTATAACATTGAGATAGTAAACCTTGTATGATTCTAGCCTTAATATGTCTTTGAATAGTTATAATCTGCTTGTAATCTCTCTCTAAATCACTTCCAGGATGGATCTAGGAGCAAGAAGGCGATGAGAGATTGCTTAGTGATGAAAAGCTTGAGGCATCTTGTGAGGAAGTCATGCCGACCAAAGAAATAATCAAGCGTGAAGTCACAACTTGCAGCCATGGGACTGTGTTGGTGGCTAGAGGGAGTTCACTTCCAAGAAGTATTCTTTGCAATCTCTGAAGCAAGGATCAAGAGGGAGTTTTGTAACTCACTGAGAAGAAGTGAAGATTATTGTATTGCAAGGTTAGGTGTTAAATCCATAGAGAATTCCTTTAGCTGCTGAGATCAGAATTGTGCAAGACTGTCATTTGGATTTGACATTGGTAGCTTTGCAAACCTATTCAACATAGAGTGATCTAGGTTGAGGTCGAGGAGGTCAATCCTGAACTCTCTACAGTTTTAGAGGTGTGCGTTGAAAAACATTCCCTAAGGCAAGCATTGCAGGAAATCTTGGACGAAGAGGTCAGAAGGTTGTTGCAAGTACTTGAAGATTTAGAGGGAGCCTACTGAACCTGAAGAAGATGGTTGGGGTCTGCAATGATTTCCTGGTGTAGCAGGAAGTAGTCTCCAGTGGTACTGAGCACCGCAGAGGCCGAGTATATTGCAACTTGCATGGCAGCTAAAGAAGTAGTGTGGCTTCGGAAGGTCCTTGCAGGATTGGTTGGACAATCATTAGAGCTGACTATCATTCATTGTGATAATCAAAGCTGTGTGAAGCTTTCTGTCAACCTTGTGTTTCATGACAAAACTAAGCATGTTGAGATCAAATACCACTATATCTGCGATATGGTATTGAGGAAAGCAATTTAGTTGAGGTATATCAGCACTGATGAGCAAACGACAAACATTCTCACCAAGCCTCTCTCTAGGATAAAGTTTGTGTACTTTCAAAGATAAGCTTGGTATGGTGGAGAATCAAGCCCTAGCTGAGAAGGAGTCTCCGCATCAATGATCCTCTTTAATGCATTTCTCTTTTGAGAGAGATTTGAGGTGCAAGCCCTTGTTAATGCATTTCTCTTTGAGATTTAAGGTGAAAGCCCTTGTTTCCACCCTCTGGGAGAGCCATGGTGGATGTCATGTGTGTGACTCCATGACAACATCACGAGAGAGAGTCCGTGATGATTTTCTTGTACTTGTGTTTACACCCTCTGGGAGAGCCATGGTGAAACATCACGATGAGGTGACAACATCACGTTGAGTGATGAGCACTTGTACATACCATACATGGATGTAGCCATGATGGTTGATATCATGATGAGGTGATATGCTTTCATGATGAGGTGATAAGCTCCTTACCATACATGGGTGTAGCCATGATGGTTGATATCACAATGAGGTGATATGATATCACGATGAGGTGATATGCTTCCTTTACATATGGGTGTAGCCATGGTGTTTGTCATCATGATGAGGTGATATGACTTGGAAGTATTCCTCCCTAGCTGAGAGGGAGTGTTGATGTGCATCGTCTGGATGACTACTTCCAGATGCACGTCATATAGAGATAAAATTTAAATATAGCCTCTCAACTATTTAAATTTATTCATGATCGATTGATTATTAATGAGGAGGTGCCTCATCTTATATTTATATTATTAATAATTAATGGTTAATTATTAATAGAGGCCGACTTGAAGAATTCGTCATGTAATGAAAATGCATGATTTATTAAGGGCCGACCTTCATCATGAAGAAACACGTCTTTCCTAATGAGGCCGACTTCCTTCTTGAAAAAGTGCGAACCTTCTTGTGGTGTGTATATAAATACAAGGTGTTGATCATTCATTTGATTATCAAGTTCTTTCAGCATAATTCACATTCAAGAGGAGAAGTTCGGGTCTAAGCAGTAGACCATTATTGTGTAACATCAGATCATCTTCCTGTAGTAGCAAATCATCTTCCTGTAGCAATAGATCATCTTCTATAGCAGCAGATCTATTACAAGGAGAAACATATTCATTTGTATATTACAAATAAGAGAGGTGCTCTTATTCATTGTATCAAATTCGGCCTTGTGTTAGGTCTGAGTTGTAAGCAAATTTTTGCTCTTATTCAATCAAAATATAAGAGATAGATTGGCTGGGTTTTTCTCCCTCAGGAGGGTTTTCCCAGGATATCTTGCTATGTTATTTGTTTTATGTGTTGTATTTTCTAAGTGCTTTCTGTTTTAAGATATCTGATCATAAAACTAACAATTGGGTTTTGAGTACTACATGATAGTCATCTATGACATTAAAGGCATGGGCATCTCAATTTTGGTGGTTTATTTTTATTGCAGAAGAAACATACGGTTGAATGGTTGTCATTTCTTAAGAATAGATAGGGAATTTGTGAATCATTTTTTTTTTTGAAAAATAACATTGAAATACTATTCTAATTGGTTTGTCTAGAAGAGTTAAAAACTTTTTGAAGTTATTCATACCAATTTTTGTGGTCCTATGATAACTCTTTCACTAAACTTGAATTCAAGTACTTTCTCACTTTAACTGATAATTTTTCGTGTAAAACTTAGATCTACCATTTGAATGATAGATTAAAAGTTTTTGATAAATTTGTTGAGTTCAAAAAGTTAGTTTAAAAAATAAAGTGGTCAATACATTAAGGTTATTACACTATATAATGGGGGTGAGTATAGGTCAAATATATTTTTTGGATTTCTATAGACAACATAGAATTCAAAGATAATTTACCTCTTCCTATAGTTGAAATAGCTAGAAGCATGATGAAATATAAGAATATAAGTTTGTGGTATATAGTTGTTAATCATTGTCATGATTTAGTAAGGTCACAAAGTTAACACTTTTAAATTGAAATAAATAATTGAGTTAATAATTATTTGGTGCCATCATTAAAGTAGACAAATGCTAATAAGAAATTTAAGAATTAGAACATTATTAATTAGTTTTCCCATCTTATTCATGTTTCATGAAGTAGACAAATTACCAAGATATATGATGTATCATACTTTAATAATAAAATTATAAATAGTATGAAGAAAAAGTTAAATAACCAAGAATGATTATTACAAGAACTCCTTTCTTAATAACCTCTAATATATTCTTAGATATTTTGTTACCAAATTTATTCACAAAAAATGATATGTACAAAAATTGTTACATCATACAAAAAAATATTTTTAAATTTTTTTAGACTTTGATACATAATATAACAATATAAAATTAAAAAACAAATAAATATAAAATCATAAGTTGATTGATGATTCATTATAGTGACATGTATTCTTGTTCTAAAGACATCATATTATTTTATATTTCTTTTAAATGTGTAAATTTTAACTGTTTGTGAGTGTAGTGACAAGTTGCCATAACTTGAACATCTAAAATCTTATGTTCAAGTATCACTAGAATAGATGGAGCAATACAAAAACAATAATTTGGCTTTGAAGACATAAGTAACATCTATTTATTCTAATAAACTATCTTTATTATTTGAAAAAATATTTTTATTAGTCATTGATATTTATTTTTGACTAGCATGAATCATATTATAGATATTATTTTCTTTATCATAAGATGTCTTTTAAAGTTGAATGCAGTATTGGCATATGAGAATTTGTGGTATAATAAATTTTTATTGTAACAACTTAATGTATTTTTACAACACCTTTAATTTTTTCTTTCTTTTTAAATGTTTATGTTAAAATTTGAGATTATTACATTACTCTTAATATAGAAAATACAATTGTATTCATGTTAATTAAATTTATTATTATGACATTATTTATATTCTCTAACATAATATATGAATTGAATTTTGAAGTTAAAAAATATTAGTATGATGTTACTTACATTCGTTAACATATTGTATGTATTGAATCTTGAAGTTAAAAAAATGGCTAATTATTTATTTTAATATATTTTGTATTTATAACGATGAAGTAGTTTATTTGACTTCATTGAATCAAATTTATATTTGAGATATATTTTAATTTATTATTCTTGCATAACTCATGCTTATTATAATTTATTTATTTATTATTTATTATAGGTAAGTGAGGTTTCTATTGAGACTTTTGTCCATTAACGCAAAACTAAATAAATAAATAATATAAAAATAAGTGAAAGAAAAATTACACCAACAAAATAAGCACATCAAAGAGATCTTTCAATAAGTGAATAACCATCAACATAAACAAGTCAATCCAAATAGTACTAAAACCAAAGCCAACTAAACCCTCCTAAATATCAATTAATAAAATTAAAAGAAGCCATAAACCCCCTTTCTTGAATGAGACTGAGTAACCATATGTCGAGGAACTTTCTTTTTAAATGAGGGTTTAGTTTTTTGCAATTGAAATCCACTCTTCCAAATAGTCAACCCTGGGAATCTCCTCTAAACAATAAAAAACCCATCTTTCTTAGAGTTTAGGATCAAGGGGTGCTCAAAATAAGAAACCCACACCTAATAGAATTAGAAGCATTGGAGAAATCTTAGGTAGAATCTTTAGGGCCTCAAAGGTGTGTTAAAAGGAACAAAATATAGGACCCATAACTAGTAAGAAAAGAAGCCACCAAATAAGTTTCAATCAAAATCTTATGAACATTAATTGTATGCTTAGAGGGATCAAAATTATGAGCAAAAATATTAATATACTAAAGATGACATTTAGCGCTTTTCTAGCACGAGGCCCATCCAAACCTTTTCTTTTGTTTATATGATGGAGAAATATGGTGTAGTAACATCTGAGATTGAACAATCTTGTAGATAAACCAAAAATAATATTTTATTTATTAAAGTGTTGTGTTTGAGTTTTACATCAAGTTTTGTTCTCTAACTTTATGTATGTGAGTTTCAAGGTTAGAATAATTTGGAACATTTTTGGTCATTAGATGAAGCATTGGTGTTGCACTGGCACTAAGAGGCAACACCAAAGTTATGTTTTTATAGTTAAATGATATATTTCTATACCATTTAGAGTGAAGTAAGTTGTAGAGAGTCTCAAATTATCATTCAAGATTTTATAATCACACTCAAGTTTGAGTGGTGAGATGGTCTAAGTGTTTAGATATTAATTATTAGCTATTTGCAAGTCCTAATTTGAAGCACACATGAGAGATAAAGGAAAATAGTGATCATTGATAGAGTCTCACCTAATCAACCTACCACTCATTCAAAGTTTCTTGAGTGCATGATATGCAAACACATGTTTCAAATCTATGACTAATGTAGTTCTTATTGGGATCTCAATTATCAACACACACTATCAATACGTAGTTGGGATTGGATTTGAAATTAACATCTAGTATGATCACACCATTAGATATGATGGACAAGAATAATCTAACATAGTATGATCACTATAATCAAAGGAGGAAAACACATAACCAAAACTAACATATTAGAATGATCAACCCATCTCAAAATTATGGAGCACCAAATATAATATATTTTATTCTTAGAGGTCATTTTGACCTTTTATATTTTTTAAACAATGTTATACATAAGACCTTTTATATATAATTTATTCATATTGTAATGCCTCAACTTTTACATCAGAATATTAATAGATAAAATATAGTTCAACAATATTTTTGTATTAAAATTATGACATGAATATTTCACAATCTCATGTCCACACACATGATGTAACTGAAACTAAACAACATAACCACAAAAGTACACAACATAACTATCAAGTGCATGATATAAGGTCCACAACATCAAATATAATCACATTAGTGAAATAATTACATGGAAATTATGGGATAACACCAACACGTATATGGATAGAGGAGATAAAGTCTTCTCATAATTGATGATAGAGTTTTCATATCTCATAATTGACACACATGTTGGACACAAATAGGAAGGAATAAAGTAGAAGCTATCATAAACCATTCCCACATCAAAGTCTACAAGAAAATACCCAAATATCATTTTGAACAAGCCACGAGTGGTTGGACATAATGGAGATACAACCTCTCACCTAGGTCTTGCTAGAGATTGAACAAAATTAATTAGGAATAATGATCTTGAAAAAATGATGAGAAGAACACAAAAAAATTTCAGACCAAGAAGATGGGAAGAAAGAGTAGGCCATAAGGTTGGTGACAAATTTAAGAAAATGCTCTTTTTTTTAATAAATTCTTGGTGATATTTCCTTTCTTTGAAAGATATTGATTTTTATTAATAAATGTTTTCCCTTTTAGAAATTTGCATAAAATAATAGAATAAACCTTGGTGTATAATAGGTTAAGTGCATTAATTACCATGGAAAATCCTTCCTTTGAAAAGAAATATTATGGAAAAAATTATAAACTTGGACTAACCATAAAATCAAATGGTCTAGGGGCAATATCCCTAATATGTCACAAAAAGTGACATTGAGGGGTGAGGCCTGTTGGTAGGGAATCAACTAGCAGCTAGACCAATCACTCAGATCCTATCACAAATCTCCACAAAGAAGTTTGTGGAGCTTCTAGTTGAAAGGATACCCTCTAAGATAGTATTAGAATGTAAGGGACACGTCTCACCAAGTAGATATATGTATAAGATAAGATACAATATAATAAAAGTAGGAGAGAATTAGTGAAGAGAGAGGGAAGAAGAGAAATATAATATGAAATAATAGAAGGATAGTAAGAAGGAATTGTAAAAGGGGTAAGACCCCTAGCATTTGTACATGATGAAAAGTAACACACACACACACACACACACACACACACATGTACTTATATTTGATACATGTTATGATCTATGGTAATCAATTTTTTGTGCATTTCATTCTACTAACTAGTTTATGCATTGTTCAAACTAACTCCTTAATCCTCTCATACAACTCAATTTAGGGTTAAATACAACACATATAAAAATTACTTGGGGCTTAGAACTATGGTTTGTGTTCCCCCATTTTATTGCTAAAATTTCTTCCATTGCTAGGACCTTGGCTAGGATGTACAAAGGAAAGTAAGAGTAAAATCAAATATTAATCCATACGGAAAAGTTAAAATAAAATATTTTTCATAAAATGTGACACTATCTCCTTGGTGTCAACCTCGTGAGAGGGGGTTGGGAACCAAGGGGATGGGATAAGGAAAAGGGGGATATCCATAAAGAATCTCTAAAAGGACGTGACCTATAAAAGAATGTTACAAAATAACTACCATGGGAAATGATAAAGGAGCAATGTAACACCAAACCAAAAAAATACATGACAAAAGGAGATACAAAGAAGTCTAGAAGAGAGATTAAGGAGGAAATTGAATTGACCAATAGAGTTAACATGGAAAGACCAAATAGTGAGGAAAATATAAAAAATAAGAACATTGAAAGAGAATAAAGAAATCACAAAATATTGGATAATATAGAGAAGAGAAAGGATGGGAATGCCAATGTGGGTTTTGCTGAGCATGCCAAGGTAGGTGTTGTTGAAAGAGAGAAAGGGAAAGAAACCAAAAATGAAGAATGGAAAAATTTGGGAAAATTGAATTCACATTGGGAAAAACAAGACAAATTTTGACAGACTTGGAGAAAAGCTTAAAGGAATATGGAAACTCCAAAAAGGAATTGGTAGGGGATGGTGGAAGCATGAAGGATACAACCCTATCATACGTTCCCAAAATTCCAAAAGTTAGACTAGATCTATCAAACACCACAATCAAGTTGGACGATAAATTCCTTGAATTCTTAAAAACTATGAAGACGATATTATCCATTCAAAAAGAGTATCTAGAAGAATTAGTTAATCGAAGTGTAAGGAAGTTAAGAAGAGAAGACATAAAAAAATAACAATACCATGTTTAACTTAGTAAAATAATTTTCAATATTAACTAATGAAATGACATTAAAAATAAAATAACATACCAAAAAATAAGTGATGCTATGAAAATTCACAACCAATAGAATCGGACCCATCCCCCATGCCCTATAAAACAAGAAGGATATTAGTTGAGGAGATACCACAAAGAGGAGAAGACAATTTGCAAGAAGAAGTAGCAGATTTGGAATTTTTTTCGGGAACATAGTATTTTAAGTTAGAAAGAGGCAAGGAAAAAGAACAAAATCCACGACAAGAAGAAGTGTAAATAATAAAAAGACGAACACTCCACCAATCCAAAAACTTAAGCAAGAAGAAGCTAAACATATAATGGAGTCATCAATAAAGCTTTTGATATTTGGGAAATATACTACATAAGCTATGAAGCATATATTCCTTCTAAAATATTTAGAAGGAAAAGAAAGGATATTGATGAAGATAAGATTAATCTATTGGAATCTATGGCATATTTAAGGAAGGATACAATATATTGGTACAAGAAGACTTACCTAAAACATGATAAGGATTGGCAAGAAGTGAAGGACTTCCTAGAAAAAATTGACACTCTAGAAATACCATAAGAGAGTGAGGAAAATGAGGGAATTAGTACAAAGGAGCAGAGAATTAGTAAAATACTATGATGAAATATTTAAAGAAGAATCCCGTAAATTAGAGTAACCTTTGATAAAAGAAGTAGAAGGCGAAATGGTTCATTTCCAAAATGAAAAAAATATATTAGAGTAGCATTAGATGGGAGGATATTTGAAAAGTATCTAGATTCGATAACCATGGCCTACCACATTGAGGTGCAACCACGAAGAAAAGTAGATAAATAAAGTGAAAGTGAAACAATAGACAAGTTACAATTAGCAGTTGAGCAACTTACTTTGCAACAAGACATAATGGAAAGAGAAGACAATAATAGGGTAAACAAAACATCAGGTGCTCTTATTGTTCAAAATAAGGCCATTTAAGAAATAATTGCTCAAAGGCATAGGAAGAAAAAAGGATAAAACCAATCAAAGTAGAGATCCAAATAGTACCAAAAAAACACCAATCAATATATTGTGGGTTATTTAAAGAATGGGATGACCATGAGATAGACAATTAACCATCTAAGGAATTCCACATAAGAAATGCAAACGATCATCCTGATCCTAGGTGTTTGCTATACTTAGGATATGACATGGATATATATTAGAATATGGCCTATGTTAAGGGACTTGTGGAGCGACCCTTATATACACATGATGTAGGATCAAACAACCACCATGGAGGAATAATAGGAACATCAACGTATTGTAAAATAACCCTCCACAAAATTACCAAGAGAATAATAGACAATTCAACTATAGAGGAGGCCAAGGACATGGAAGGGGAAACCACATAAGAGATGATATAACTTGTTTTAAATGCGGTAAATTTGGCCACTATGTCATAGAATGCTAGTTTGACAAAAAAGAAGAGTTACATACATTTTGTAGTAATGTAGACCATGATTTACGCAATTGTGAAAGGGCCCAACAATACTTTTAGAATGCTCCACCCAAATCTAAAAGTGATGATCTTTAGAGGCAAGGGTTATTAGGAGAATCCCTTGACAAGGTATTAGAGGATTTAAAAGAATGAATGTTTTTTTATCAGATACATCCAATGAGGAATATTCTAGAGAAGAATACCAACTAGAGATAATACCTCAAAAAATAGAAAACAAAATAGTAAAAAATAAAAAGTAGCGGTACTCACTCAACAAGGGACTAATACTGTTAAAAATAATAAAACAATAAATAAGGTGATAAGAGAAGATTCAGATTCAGAAGAAGATGAATATAGCCACTCCTGACCTACAAAACATGATAGAGTAGTGGAAAGAACTAAACATTCCATTATACTTTTGGAAAAACAAGGATAGACAATTGAGAGGGGGCGGGGGGGTTGAATCAGTTGTCACAAAATTTAAAACTTATTTAACCTTATTAACCTTTAATCTCAGATCTGATAAATAATAGTGAAAGCATGAATCAAGAACACATCAGAAGCACACATAACACCAAGATTTTTACGTGGAAACCTTGTTAGGGGAAAAACCACGGTGGAGGTTAATCCACAAGTTATACCTTGTTAAAAGTATAAGGATAATGAATAAGGAATGCACATGCATTCAAGAACACTGCCTAGAGCTCACTGCTCAGAGAAGACACACTGTCTTACATAAAACTTTTAGATTAAATCCATCTGAAGAGATTGAGTTGAGAAAATAGCTTCTTCAAAAGCCTGATGATAGTTTTGGTTAGGCACAAAAACACTTCTTCACACTTCGCTCAAACATCATCAACCTCTGCTTTGAAATCAAATGATCTAATCTTTATTCAAACATAGCATTCACACACATCACACACACACTTATAAATGAAGAAACAATCACTCTTATATATCCGCTACATGGAATTACATCAACAACCTTGTTGGCCAAAGATAAAAGAATAAATGAATACAAACTGTCGGCCTAGTTCATGAACAAATCTCAATGCACACTAATCAAAGTTGGTCACAACATAATGAAGACCTAAAACAACATCCTCAAATGTGCCAAAAATTCAAAAATTAATCCACAAGGATCCACAACATACTACAACCACCATGTCGGCCAAGAACATGAAAACCCGAACATGCAAAGGAAAAATCTCCAATCACGAGCACACCGATCAACGTGGATGTGCAACAAAGATAGAGCACAATCTAGAAACATCAACGAACATCGCAGGAGCATACACAACAACTCAAATTACTAGAGTTACATTCTCTTCTTCCAGAAACACCAGCTATAGTAACATAATAATTGCAGGAACACAAAAACTCACAACTTGATCCAATCTTGATAAAAACTCACAACTTGATCCAATCTTGACGCACACCTCTGAAACTTCCAGAGGGTAAACTAGATAGGCTCAGAAATAAACCCTTTAAATCACAACTTCTGAATACCAACATATTGAACTTTCCACCACACTGAACTTCACAACTTCACAGGAAACCTCCAACATATTTATTATAATTTTCTCAATATCCTCGACATATACAACCTTCAAGATATCAATGCTAATAGTGTTGATGTGAAAAATACCATCAACACAACTAGCTATTCTCCAATAGTCTCCCCATTAGATATTGCACTGTTCTTCTCCCATTTTTCTTTTTAGCTCTTCTAGTATTACTCTTCTCCTCAAAGTTTTTCACATTACTCTTCTCCCCCTTTGACATCAATGGAAAAGGTACACATGCTGTGAACCACACATTTGAATCATCTGACTACTCCCCCTGAGTAGCAACCATCATAACATCAATTTGAAACAAGATATGATTGTAAATGCACAGACTAATGAAAAGACTATGCATCTTAGTTCTGATTAGGAGGGGAAATCACCCCTAACTTCCCTCTGTGATACTCAATAGTATCCTTAGGCAATGAATTAGTAAAGATGTCTACAATTTGTTCCTTAGTAGGCACATACTTTAGTCTGACTTCTTTATCACTCACTTTGTCTCTCAAAAAGTGATATTTGATAGATATATGTTTTGTCTTTGAATGCAACACCAGATTCTTGGAAATGTTTACGACACTTGAATTATCATATAATATAGCAATAGGCTCATCATACTCAATTCTAATATCTCTCAGCATCCTCTTCATCCATATTACTTGAGTACAATTATTTGCAACAACAATATATTCTACCTTAGTAGTATATAAGGAAATGGAATTCTGATTTTTACTTAACCAAGACACCAACTTCTTCCCCAAGAAGAAGGCACCACCACTAGTACTTTTCTTGTCATCCACATCTCCTGCCCAATCTACATCAATAAAGGCACTCAAAGTAAGATCATCATTTTTAGGATACCATAGGCCAAAATCAGCTGTCCCTTTCAAGTATTTGAAAATTATCTTTATAGCAGTCACATGGGATTTCTTCGGATCAACTTGATATCTAGCAACCATACATACAACATTCATGATATCTGGTCTGGTTTGAGTCAAATAAAGTAATCCATCGATCATTGACCTATATCTTGTTTGATTTTCCTTAGGAGAATCATCATTCTGTGTTAACTTGCATCCAGTTACCATGGGTGTACCAATTGGCTTTGAGTCTTCCATGCCAATTTTTTTCAATAACTCTCTTACATATTTGGACATAGATATAAAGATTCCATTATCTAACTAAGTAATTTGCAATCCCAAATTTTTTTTCAGCTCTCCAATCATTGACATATCAAATTCACTTTTCATTTCATCAGTAAAATTCATACATAAGTCATCATCACCTTCAAAAATGATGTCATCAACAAAGACTTCAATAATCAACTCTTTATCCTGATCCATCTTAAAATACAAATTAATGTTAGTAGTACCTTTATTGAATCCAAGCTTCAACAAGTATTTATCCAGTTTAGCATACCAGGCTCTAGGGGCTTGCTTGAGTCCATACAATGCTTTCTTCAGTTGGAAAACCATATCTCCCTTATCATTCAGTTGAAATCCATATGATTACTCAACATATACTTCTTCTTCAGTTCACCATTTAGAAATGCTGACTTTACATCCATTTGATACTTCGTAGTTCTTAAAAGCAGCATAAGCAAGAAACAATCTTACAAATTCAATTATAGAAACAAGGGAAAAGGTTTCTTCAAAATCAATACCTTTCATCCGTGAGTACCCTTTACATACCGGTCTTGCTTTATTCTTGACCACTTCACCTTGTTCATTCAACTTATTCTGAAAGACCCATTTGGTTCCAATCACATTTTTATCCTGAGGTCTGGGAACAAGAATCCATGTATCATTTTTCTCTATCTCCATCGATTCTTCCTTTATTGCTTCCATCCAATATTCATCTTTACATGCTTCATCGACATTGTTGGGCTCAGTCTTGGAAATCAAACAATACTCTTCTGCAATTCTTCTTCTATTCTGCACACCTTTGTTCTTATCTCCTATAATCTGATTTTTAGAATGATTTAGCTTTACATACCTCGAAACTTTGGGATTCTCTCGAACTTCTAGTTCTTGTATTCTTTCTTTTGTACTTCCACTAGCTTCTCCTTCTAGAATCCCTTGATTCACCGAAACAATTTGAACTTGATTATGTGTCTGAGCATTCTTTCCTCTATTAGTACTATCATGTTGGTCATTTGAATCATATCCACAATATCTGGATGATCTAGCAATGTCCTCATCAACTCTGACATTTGCACTTTCAACTAGTTTCCTCAATCTTCTATTATAGCACCGGTAGGCCTTGCTTTTAGTAGAGTAACCCAGAAAGATTCCTTCATCACTCTTAGCATCAAACTTGCCTATATCCTCATCTCTCTTGATATAACATCTGCTTCCAAAGATTTTAAAATATTTAACAGTAGGCTTATAACCAAACCACAACTCAAAAGGAGTCTTACCAGAATTACCATTGGCATTTACCTGGTTGATAGTATACACAACAGTTCTTACAACTTCTCTCCAATAGATATGAGGAACATTACCTTCCAACATCATAGTTCTAGCAACATCTAGAAATTTTTTGTTCTTTCCCTCAACAACTTCATTTTGTTGAGGAGTCCGGGGAGCAAATAACTGCTTTTGATTCCATGCTCTTCATAGAAAGAATTGAACTCCCGGGAAGTGAACTCACCACCTCTGTCTGACCTTAAGAATTTAATCTTCAAACCTGTCTCATTATTGGCCATAGCTTTGAAAATTTTGAACTTTTCTAATGCTTCATGTTTTTCTCTCAAGAAAGCAATCCATATCATCCTAGAGTAATCATCAATAAGCAACATAAAGTACTTTTCTCCTTATAGAATTCTGATTCTAGAGGGACCACATAGATTAATATGCACTAGCTCCAGTAATCCATTAGAATGATGTTGTTTTCTTTGAAAAGAAACTCTAGTCTGCTTTCCCATATGACATTTATAACTGCTTGAGTGGAGCTTACTTTGACAATGCTATAAAAATTCACATGAAACAACCTCCTATGCCATAACCAACTTTCATCAACTTGAGCAATTAAACAACTTTCACTAGCAACACTCAGGTGATAAATGTTACCTCTTATCTTTGTACCTGAAGCAATTATATTTCCAGAACTTCCCAGTATCCTGCATTTTCCATCTTTGAGCTAAAGATTGTATCCCTTGTCGACCATCTGTCCAACACTCAATAGATTATGTTTCAATCCTTCTACATAAAGGACATCATTAGTATTATATTTACCACCAAGATAAATAGTGCCTCTGCCACAAATCACACTAGCATTGTTGTCTCCAAATATTACAACACCACTGTCATATTTCTCCAAGCTTATAAACTTGCTTTTGTCACCAATCATATGATGTGAGCATCCGCTTTCAATCACCCACTCATCCTTTTCTT
Source organism: Sequoiadendron giganteum (assembly GCA_007115665.2). NCBI lineage: Eukaryota > Viridiplantae > Streptophyta > Pinopsida > Cupressales > Cupressaceae > Sequoiadendron > Sequoiadendron giganteum. Next base: position 57,458,756 of record CM021106.1, on the reverse strand, counting down.
CAATTCTGGCTGCAAGAGCTTTCTCAACATTCTTATCATTAGTAGATTCAATGGACACCAGACCATTTTCCTTGATAGTAATGAATACCCATCCATCTTCATTTCCATTTTCTTTATCAGATTCATCATCAGTAACACCTTCAACATAATAACATTTCTTTTGAAATCTAGGCTTGTCAGGTTTGGATCTAGGAACTCTTTCAGGACACCTTGATGCAAAATTACCTATCTTATTGCAAGAGAAACATTTAATAGGAAAATTTCCTTTATACTTACCTTGTCCTCTGGCTTCTCTTTTCACAATCAATGCTTCCAACTCTTCTAACTCTCTTTCTTCATCTTCAATCTATTTCATCTCATCTTCATACTTGAATGTATTTCTGGAACCTTCTCCTGGATCATATCTCTGTTGGTTTCTTCCGGATATAGTAGCTTTAAATTCAAATTCCATCTTAGGGGTAGAATCACCAAATTCACTTAATTCAAAGGCAGTAAGCTTACCAATCAACATATCTCTTGTCACATTCGTTACTATCCTGAGCTCTTCAATACCATGAGCTTTTATTTTGTAAGAAGTAGGCAATGATCTGAGCACTTTAGCTACAATCTCTTCTTCATCCAAGATTCCATCGACACATCTAATACCCATCACTAGTTCATTTAATTTTTGCATGGAAGAAATAATGTTTTCATCTTCGCTCATTTTCAAGTTTTCCCACTTGCCTTTCAGACTTTGTAGCTTAGCAAATTTCACTTGTGCATCTCCTTCATACAATGTTTCCAGCTTCTTCTAGATCTCATATGTTGTTTTCAGACCCATCACATTTATCATCTCTGAATCTATTAGAGCACTCAATAATGCTTTTATAGCCCTAATATTAGTTTCAACTTCTTTGATCTCATCAGGAGTAGAGGGACCATTATGAGGAATAACATATCCGTTCCTTGTAATATTTCAGAAGGGTTCACCAATGCACTTCAAATGACACTCCATTCTAGCCTTCCATAGAGAGTAGTTTGTTCCATCAAATCTAGGACTACCCTTCTTGTATGATGCCATCTCAGATCACCTCAAGCTATTAAACTTCTTCAGAGGAACCTACTCTGATACCAATTGTTGGAAAAAAAAGGATAGACAACTGAGAGGAGGGTGAATCAGTTGTCACATAATTTAAAATTTATTCAACCTTATTAACCTTTAATCTCAGATCTGATAAATAACAGTGAAAGCATGAATCAAAAAAACATCAAAAGCACACATAACACCAAGATTTTTGCATGGAAACCCTATTAGGGGAAAAACCACGGTGGAGGTTAATCCACAAGTTATACCTTGTTAAAAGTATAAGGAAAATGAATAAGGAATGCACATGCATTCAGGCACACTGCCTAGAGCTCACTGCTCAGAGAAGACACACTGTCTTACATAAAACTTTCAAATTAAATCCGTCTGAAGAGATTGAATTGAGAAAATAGCTTCTTCAAAAGCCTGATGACAGTTCCAGTTAGGCACAAAAACAATTCTTCACAGTTCACTCAAAATTCTTCATCCTCTGCTCTATAATCGAATGATCTGATCTTTATTCACACATAACATTCACACACACACTTAAAAATGAAGAAACAATCACTCTTATATATCCGCTACATGGAATTACATCAACAACCTTGTCGGACAAAGATAAAAGAATAAATGAATACAAACTGTCGGCCCAGTTCATGAACAAATCTCAATGCGCACCAACCGAAGTCGGTCACAACATAATGAAGAACTAAAAAAACATCCTCAAATGTGCCAAACATTAAAAAATTAATCCACAAGGATCCACAACACGCTACAACCACCATGTCGGCCAAGAACATGAAAACTCGAACATGCAAAGGAAAAATCTCCAATCACGAGCACACCGATCAACGTGGATGTGCAACAAAGATAGAGCACGATCTAGAAACATCAACGAACATTGTAGGAGCATACACAACAACTCAAATTACCAGAGTTACATTCTCTTCTTCCAGAAACACCAGCTACAGTAACAAAATAACTGTAGGAACACATAAATTCACAACTTGCTCCAATCTTGATGTACACCTCTGAAACTTTCGGAGGGTAAACTAGATAGGCTTAGAAACAAACCCCTTAAAGCACAACTTCTGAATACCAACATACTGAACTTTCCACCACATTGAACTTCACAGCTTCACAGACAGCCTCCAACATATTTATTATAATTTTCTCAATATCCTCGACATATATAACCTTCAAGATATCAATGCTAATAGTTTCAACATCAATGAAAACCACATATCAGCAACACAACCACAACATCCAACATATACAACATTAAAATGAAGAAATCGGTTGTTTTTACAAGAAGAGGTGATCACATTGAATGAGTTGGCTTCCATAGCACAACAAAAATATTTATTAGTGAAACTACAATAATAGGGTAAGTATTAGAACAAGCAACACCCAAACAACTGTAAATCCATAGAATATCAAGAGATTGAAATTGGAAGAATGGACCGTTACTAGTAACTACACATCTGAATAACCACAAGGTAAGACATGTCATGGTAGGTTTGGGTGTAGACATAAATAATATACTAGAAACTACTTGGGAGAAAGTGGGAACACTTAAATTGGTAATAACTCCTTTCAATATCAGCTTAGCAAATGGATTTAGAACGTAGATAATGGGCACATGGAAAAGTGTCGAGGTTAATGTGTAGGGCCTTAAATTGACAATAAAATTTGTAGTGGTAGAGATGAAGGAAACTTTTAATGCATTCCAAGAACTACTAGGTCTGAAATGGTTTGTAAATACAAATTGAGTAGTGGATTCTAGAAAAGAGTAAATTTCATTTGTTGATGACATTAAGGTCATCCATATTCCCCTAGGAGATGATGGGTATAGTTCATATGTGTTATATGGGTTCTAGAAAGAAAGAAATGTTAGGTACCCATATAAAAATAAACACTCATAAATGAGGAAAAGGAGAAACTCCCTCGCCAAAGAGAGAGAGAGAGAGAGAGAGAGAGAGAGAGAGAGAGAGAGAGAGCCCTTAGAAGAGTGTCCTAAAATCCTTATAAGTTAAGGCACATGTGTACCTCTACAATAGATGATGCATCTTCCTTTTCGAAGAAAGAAACCTTGAGATTTCAAAACTACTAAAGTCTCATTCAAGTGGAATGTAGAAATGAATCTAGAAATATGGATCTAGGAGTTTCTTATGTGTCTTGATACTGATGAGTTTTTATTGTGTCATACATAATTCAAGAATAGTGACTGCTGAATTGTGAGACCTAGACAAGTATGAATCAAGATGTTTCAAGTGAGTAGCATGATGTGATGGAGAGAGTACAAAAGAATCTAGAAAAGGATATCATGCAACTTGATGTGAGATGTCATCAAGGAAGAGTTGAATTTCCTTAAGAGTGTCACCAAAATATAAAAGGAAAGTATCCATAAATAGATGTGAAATGTCTAGTAAGTATACCTCCCAATGAAGTGGATCCTAAGACATGAATAATCATGTTGAAGAGAATCACTTGAAACTCTCCAAGAAGCAACGTTGAAATCTAACGAAGCAACAAGAGAAGGGCTTGAAATGTCCTCCAATGTAGATGGTGCATTAATGTATGTCAACCAAATATACTAATTATCTCATGAGGATGTGTCCAAAAAATAAGGGGAAACATAAGTCTTAGTATCATGTCCACAAGTTCTTGTTCATCTAAGAAAACATCACTATCAAATGAAGATCTAAAGTTTCCATATGATTGTTGGATGATGGTCCAAGTAGTGAAAGGGAACTCAGTGTGTTCTATGTGATGTAAAATATCCTAAAAAATACTAAGATATATATTAGTCTATAGATCATGTCATTATTGTTAAACCATGCATTCTTTTGGTTTATAGTGACTTGGCTCAGGAACAAGTCCAAGAAGATAGAGAAGTAGATACTAATCAAGGCAACAATTCTTTATCCCTTATTTATAGGAAAGATAGTTCTCTAAAGTTATCCTTATAATAAAATTATTAAATTTAATGCTAAGATCCATTATAAAACCCCCCAAAGTGGAACTTTATCTAAATTCATGATTACAAAATGCCTATGTATACGCCTCCCAAGACTAGTACATTAAATTAACACTTTATAAGTTGAGTGAATGTGTATTAAACCCCCCTAGATTAAGATTCTTAGTTACTAAAATGAATCCTTAGAAAGTACAATGTTTGAAACTTTATTTTAGTGTGGTTAAAACAAAATATTCTAGATTTAATCAAGTTTTATTCAAGTTTTATAGGGCCCAAAAGTGGCCAAAATGTTCTTATATAATAGGAACTAAAAAACTACATCACTATGTAGAGCTTGGAAAAATACTAACTTATAAAAAATGGTCACCTGAAAAGGATTTTGTTGTGAAAGTTACAAGTGATTAAAGCCTCCAAAAAGCATGATTGAACAATAAAATATCTAATAAACTAAAATTTGAAAAAATGGAGAGTCAAATAAAGAAACAAATTATACCACAACAAAGAGCATGAAATTCCATCAAAAAAATTGCAACTAATTTCGAGTATGAATGAACAAGTTATGATCTTCCAACTTTGAGGTTAAAAATTAAAAAGAAAAATGGAGGGGTTTATTTTTGTAGTGATGATGTCATAAATCCATTTGATGATTTTAATAATGTATAATAGCAAGAAATATTTTTGCATGGGTATATAAAGTATGACAATATGATTGTATACATGAATAGTGCTAGGCTAAAAAAACAACCTTCTTGAGAACACGAACTTGAAGAATGACAAATATTATATGGAAATAGGGATTTACAGGCCTTTTGGATGCAACATGGTATGGTCTATTTGGATTGAAATGATTTTTTTAGTATTTCACCAGATCTTGGCTTAAAATCCCCTCTATTATTTGTGTCCCACAAACTCTACTTTTGGAAAAATGAAAGTTAATCCTAAAATTGGCAGGCCTTTTGTATATGATGAAACATCTTATAAGATCATTAGAGATAACATAGCCCTAAATTTCATCATGTTAGAAGAAAATAACATACATGTGCAAAAAATAAAGTTTTTTTCTTTAAACTCTTCTGATTCTCTAGATCATCCTTAGATACAAGAGAAGAACATACTAGGTTATTAGAAAACTTGCATGCGACTTGATAAGATTTTTAAATATCTAAAAAATAGAAACCAAAAAACCTATCCTAGTAATGATTCTCCAATATCATGTTAGAATTTGAAGTCAAATTTATAGCTCAATATAATGCATATAAATAGATTTAAACTAGCTTAGTGTAATTAAACTACCTAAGTATCCAAGGTGAGATTCCTCACAAAATGCTTGCTTCATTATTCTAGTTATGTTCAAAAGATAAAATTATAATCACATTATATAACCTTATAGTTTTCAAATCCACTAAGGATAAGGATAAGACCAAAATCTAAAAATAGAGGGATTGTTTATTCAAGTTTCCAAGTTTGAGAGGACAAGGACAAAAGAAAAATCTCATGAATGTACAACATTATCCTTCCTAACTTAAGTAACTAAGTAAAAATTACCTAAGTGAAATTAAAAAACATATGAAATATTTAGGGTTAAAATATTTGCTAAAATAAAAATATTACACTAATAGAAACAAACTTCTTAAGGATATTGATGCTAGATAGATCTTCTTGCATGGGACAACATCATTTTTGTTATAGAATATCAATTCTTGATTGGAGTCATGGAAGAGAATTGTCTTGTTGAGCATACATTGTCATTGATGTCAAAATGATGTCAGCAGGTCATTATGTTTGACAATGGTTATCAAAGGGTGTCAAGGTTTTTGATATGAATTTTGTTAAAACGAAAAAGATTGTATTACTAGAATTGTCAATTATCTCAAGGTTCCAAAAAGCATGTTGTTTTACAATGTATCATGTATCATGTTAATTGTGGCATGACTACCTTTAGATAGTTAATGAATTTTGTATACCATGTCAAATATGTAGTCAACATGAGTGTGATGTTCAAGAAGGATATATTTTGGGCAGAGAAATTAATTAATGTGGGTGGAATTTATTTAAAAAATGTAGTATTGCTCAGTGGTTTGGGAGGAGAGTATGTCTACACTAGTTCTATTAGTTTCTTGAGTTTCTAGTGGCACAACTCAATGTGCAATGAGTTTGAAATATTAAAAGGTTCATCAAGCTATTCAATGTTTGAGGCATGTGTGGTAACAACTACTAGCATTGAAAATCCAAATCAAGCATATGGAGTGAGGATAGAACATGTTTAAGGTTCCCATGATGGTGCAAGGCACCATGTTCTTTTGGTGGCAAGTTTAGACTAGTGTATTACATGTTTCATGAAATTTAAATTTAGGTCCACCCTATGTTATCTAGGTTGGTGTGGATCCCTGGCCGACATAGAAGATTGATAATGTAATGTCATGTATATATTTCAAATATTTAGATTCATTGTAATGTACTGAATGTAATTGATGATTATAGTGAAAGTACTATAGTGGGATGCATAGTTGTATCATAGAAAAAGCATGAAGAAAAATGGGAGTGCCAGTATAAATGTGTCTGCTGGTGCATGCCAGAGGTAAATTTAAAATCCGCCATTATTTTTGTTCTTGTAGAATGGGTGTTTTAATTGTTATATTGTTTCGGCAAGGATTGGTTTCTTTGTTTCAGCGAGGATTGGTTTCTTCTATAGGTTGGTGCCTACTGAATATTTTGGGGATTAGCGTCTTTGATAGGTTGGTGCCTACATCATATTATAAAATTCACTTATTATATTCCTCCTTGTGAGAATTTCTCACCGTGGTTTTTCCTATCTTGGGTTTCCACGTAAATTTTGTGTTATGTGTTATCTTGTGTTGTGCTTTACTTACTAGCTTATATGGTTCAGTACTCTTCATGTTGAAAATCTATAAATTAGTTGAGAAGGTTTCCAAAATTGTTGTAATTATTTGGATCTACCAATTTACCCCCTCCCCCTCTTAGTAGATTGTGTGCCCTTCAATTGGTATCAGAGCCAAGTTCCTTTGAAAAAGTTTAACAACTTAAGGTAGATCTTGGATGGCATAGGAAAATTTATCTAGAAATAAAGTACTTATTTTTGATGGATCTAATTTTGCATTTTGGAAATTTAGGATGAATTCATATTTGATGGCTTTAGGAATGGACATCTAGATGTTAGTTGTACAAGGATCTGAGCCTCCTAAAAATATCCCTCCCCAAGATTAGACAAGAAAGAGAGCTCTTAAGCTCAATGCTAAGGGTATAAATGTTATTATATGTGGTTTGACTAATACTGAATTTGTGAAAGTGATGGAGTGTAGAACATCAAAGGAAATATGGGAAAAAATGGAGAATATTTATGAAGGTGATGATAAGTGAAAGAAGAAAAGTTGCAGACCTACAAAGCTCAGTTTGAAGGTCTAAGGATGAAAGAAGATGCAAATATTGTTGCATTCATGCTTTGGGTCGATGAATTTGTTAACCATATCCGAGGTCTTGGTGAAAGCTATTGCAACTATGAGAAGTTAGTATTTTCATTAATGTCAACAAGCCTATGTTGTCATTCATGTCTATTGTTGAATGAAATTATTGCAAGAGTATGAGTGGTTGATTTTTTCTATGCTTTGATTAGTTGCATTATGTTGTCATTAGTGAAGCTATTGATATCAACCTCTAGTGTTGCTTTGATAAGCTTTTGTCTGTGGTAGAGGAAGTATTGAAGATGATGAGGATGTGCCTTTGGTGCTTGGTTTCCAAGTGCTTTTGAGAAAATTTGATAAAAAGAGGAAATAGTGTGTTGCAGTGGTGTTCTAGGTGATAGAGTTGTGTTCTGGTTTTGCTTTTAATTTATTCTAGGTTGAAGATATGCATGTTCGATTTGGATGTTGGTGAGAGGTGTTAAGAGGTATTGTATTCAAGAGTTTGTGTGTTGGATTCTTGTGCAAAAAAAATTATTTTCACTAGTGTGTGATTGTGCATTGTAGAGGTGTTTGGGAGAAATGTCTTTGCTTTGTGTTTCTCCGTAGAATGGTTTTAGGTCTTGTGGTTTTGAGGGTGTTTTGATTATGTTGGTATCATTGTTCATTCAAGGTGGCTTGAGGTTTGGTGCTTCAAAAGACAATTTCTTGTGTTATAGTGTATGCCAAAGTTGTCTAAGTGTACTGAGTGTGTTCATTCTTCAGGTGGAAGTTGTTGTGAAGGAGTTTTTTGGATTTTAGAGTGCTTGAGGAATATTATAGATCATGTTTAAGCATGGTGTGTGGTTCACAAGTCTTCCTTAGGTTTGAGGAAGAGTACTTAAAATTTTAATGGTGTTTGCACGGGTAACGATCGACCTAGTTTTTACACTACTTGTGATGGATAATTATTGTTTATATAAGAGCGTGTTGCAATGTGGTGTTGTTAATTTGGGTCCAAGCTAAGGTTTGATGTGGTCCAATTTCACTTGTACTCACCACAGAAGTGTTTTGGTGTCGACCTGATTTGAATTTGCACGGTTGATATGCATAACTGACCTTGGAGAAGAGTTTCAAGGTTGAAGACAATATAAATAAGAGTTGTGTTGATGAAGGATGTTGAGATAGATGCAAGAGATGCAAATGATGTGAATTAGAGAGTGTTAGAGTGCAAAAGTGAGAAGTGCAATGCAAATACTCATGTATTAGTTTGCTAGATGCAGTGACCAGAAGGTGGCTACAAATATTCAATCATGCTACAAAGGTGTTGATGTCATTATCGTGGATTCTTTGTTGCATTGAGATGCTCTTCTTTGTGTAATATTTTTTTTCTATCTTCTTTTCTATTCTGGTAGTGAGCCCTATTGTATTCAGTGTTGATATTACTTATCTCACCATGATTTTTCCCTTCTTGGGGTTTCCACGTAAATTTGGTGTTCTCTTGTGTATGGTGTTGAGTTGTTTTTAGTTTGTATTATTTACTTTTCATCATAACATATTTAAGGGTTTAATGAATGAATGTGGATTTGAATGTTAATGCGGGTTTTAAAGTTTTAAGGTACAACTGATTCACCACCCCTCTTAGTTGTCTTGTGCATTCAACAATTGGTATCAAAGAAAGGTTCCTTGGAAGAAAACTTAAATGCTTAAGGTAGATCTGGGATGGAACACAAGAAGGAGATCCCTATATTTGATGGAATGGACTATGCATTCTGGAAAACAAGGATGGAAGGATTTATGAATTATTTGGGACAGATGTCTAGAAATCACTGCAGAATTGATATACTATACATACAAATGGTCTGAGTGAACTCAAATCCTATGAAAGAAATAGTAAAGAAAGGTATGCTCTCGTGAGAAATTTTACAAATTCTCAATTAGTGAAAGTTATGAATCTAAAAACTAGTAAAGAAATTTGGGAAAAGTTGGAAAGTATCTATGGAGGAGATGACATGGTCAAGCAATCTAAGATGTAGAATTTAAATATCACATTTGAGAACTTGCGAATGTCAAAAGATGAAAATATTGTAACAAGGTATATTCAGAGGATAGATGAAGTGGTCAATTGCATCAAAGGTCTTGGTGGAAAATTCAAAGAACCAAAGATAGTAAAGAAAATTCTTAGAACCCTTCATAAAGCTTACAGTCATAAAGTTTCTGCTACTGAGGAATCTCAAAATCTAGAGCATTATACTAGAGATCAATTGTATGGCTCTCTAATTGCATTTGAAATGAGAGAATTTGGTACAAATAATGGTGCAAAAGTTGAGATTACTTTTAAGGCTGCAAAAATAGAAAAGATTGAAGAATCAGATTAGGAGGATCTTGATGATGTGGAAATAAAATTTGTGAGAAGGATGAAAAATGGTACTGGTAAGTATAAAGGTAAGTTTCCTTTCAAATGTTTCAGTTGTGGAAAGATAGGTCACTATGCTTCAAGATGTCCACACAGAGTTGTGAATGACAAAAACAAGGAGAACAAAGGTAAAATGATTAAGAAAAAACTATTATGTAAGAGAAAATGCAAGTATTTTTTACGATGAGTCTAATTATGGAGATGATGATGAATGATGAATGCTTGTTCATGACTTTAAAATATGTGTGAAGGAATGCCATCTAGAGAGAAAGGATAAGACTTAAGGTACTTTGGTATCTAATTTTCATGCTAGACAAGATAAGAATTATTGATCATTGACAGTGCATTCTCTAACCACATGACCAAAGACAAGTTTAATTTTTTTAAACTTGAAAAGTATGATGGAGGACTTGTTAGATTTGGTGATGATTTAGGTGCTAGGATATGTGAAATAGGTTCAATAAGTTTTGATGGAACACATAATACTAATGATGTTTACTATGTCAAGGGTTTAAGGCATAACCTCTTGAGTGTTGGACAAATGTATAGCAAAGGGTACAATCTTATGTTTAAGGATGATGGATGTGAGATCAAAAAAGGGTCTAGAGCTGTGATTGTTGCTGAAAGAAAGACAAATGAAAATGTTTATTAGCTCAAGGGTGTTGATGGTCATTGATTTATGACTTAGATTAATGAAATTTGGCTATGGCACAAAAGGATGTGTCACATTAATTTTGATAATCTAGTAAGAATCAATTCAGTCCAAGAAGTGAGATATTTTCCAAAAATTACAAAGCCTATCAATGTTGTCTACAAGGATTGTTAGTTTGGAAAGAAAACAAGAAGTTTCAAAGGAAAAGAACAATTTTCTACCAGATTGTTGGAATTGGTTCATATAGACCTTTGTGTTCCTACAAGAATTAGAAGTATTCAAGGTGATAGTTATTTCATGATTTTTATTGATGATTATTCTAGAATGACATGGGTTACTTTTCTTAAAGAAAAATATGAAGCCCTAGATAGGTTCAAAGAATTTAAAGTTATGGTTGAGAATAAGATAGATATGAAAATCAAATGTTTAAGGTCTAATAGAGGTGGAAAGTTCACCTCCAATGAATTTAGCATGTTCTGTGAGAATCAAGGCATAAAGAGACACTTGTCTACCCCTAGGACTCCTCAACAAAATGGAGTGGTTGAAAGGAAAATTAAGATTGTTCAAAAAGTTGCAAGGACTATGATGAAAGAAGAAAATATAACAGAATTATACTGGAGAGAAGCAATTCATACTATTCTTTACATACTTAACATAATTCAAGCAAAAGGAAACAATACAAAGACTCCCTATGAGTCGTGGTATGGAAGGATCCCTACTGTTAAATACTTCAGAGTGTTTGGAAGCAAGTGTTATATCAGAAGAGATGAAGAAAACTTGGGAAATTTTGATGCAAGTTCTGATGAAAGAATCTTCCTTGGATACTCTACTAAAAGCAAAGCCTACCAGTGCTACAACAAAAGACTAAGAAAGATTGTTGAGAGTGCAAGTGTCAATGCTGATGAAGATTTTAGAATTCAATGGTGATAGATGGATATGAATCAAATGAGCCTGTTTGTAGAGAAAAAGAAAAGGATAAGGGAAAGGAAGTGCAATTTGAAGAGGAAGAAGCTCCAGAAAAGACCCCTAGAACCCCTAAGTATGTGTAGAGGAATCATTTTGAAGAACAGATCATTGGAAACAAAAGAAAATGTGTGTTAACAATAAAGAAATTTGTTGAAGAAGAGGTAAATATGTGTCTACTTTTTGAAGTTGAACCTAAAATAGTGATTGAGCCATGTAAAGATGAACAATGGATAAAGGCTATGAAAGAAGAACTATTGTAGATTGAGAAAAATCAGACTTGGGAACTTGTCCCAAGACTTACAAACAAAAAAATAATTGTAAAGTTAAGTGGGTATTCATAAACAAATTGAATGAGAATGGAGAAGTTGTAAGAAACAAGGCAAGGCTTGTGTGTAAGGGCTACTCACAAGTTGAAGGAATAGATTTTGAGGAGAAATTTTCTTCAATTGCAAGAATGGAAGCTATCAGAATTTTTTTGGCTTTCACAATGCATAAGGACTTTAAATTTTATCAAATGGATGTGAAGTCTACTTTCTTGAATGAAGAATTGGAAGAAGTATACATGAAATAACCAGAAGGATTTCAGTTGTGATACAAACTGAATATGGTCTACAGACTGAAGAAGGAATTATATGGATTAAAGAAAGCTCCCAAAGCTTGGTATACAAGGTTGGATAAGTTTTTGATACAATAAGGATTCAATAACGATACCAAAAATAGTAATCTTTACTTTAAAGTTGAGAAAGATTAAATCTTGATTGTGGTTGTGTATGTTGATGAATAATTTTTGGAGGTAATGAGGTTATGTGCAAGAAGTTTGTAAAAGAGATGCAAAAAGAGTTTGAGATGTCTATGTTTGGAGAGATGAATTTCTTCTTTGCGATACAAATCAGTCAAACATATAAAGGTATATTCATTTCACAATCAAAGTATGTCGAAGAAATGTTGAAGAAGTTTGGAATGGGAGACTATAAACCGGTATGTACTCCTATGGTTACTGATTGCAAACAAAGAAAGAATGATGAATCTCCTAAGGTTGATCAAAGCAAGTATAGATCAATGATTAGTGGACTGCTATATCTAATTGTTACTAGACTAGATATCATGCATACAGTTTATCTTGTGGCTAGATTTCAAGAAGAGCCTAGAGAGTCACATGTTGCGACAATGAAGAGGATATTTAGATACTTGAAGGTCACTCTGGATCATGGCTTGTGGTATCCAAAGGATACTAATTTCACCTTGAGTGCTTACATAGATGCAGATTGGGCTGGTTGTGTTGATGAAAAAAAAGTACAAGTGGTGGTGCATTCTTTCTTGGATGTAGATTGGTATCATGGCTAAGAAAGAACAAGATTTAGTATCTTTGTCTATTGTAGAGGTTGAGTATATTGTAAAAAAATATTTCTGCACACAAGTGTTGTGGATGAGACAAATATTGAAGGATATCAAAGTAGTGCATGATGAACCAATTTCTATCTTCTGTGACAATACAAGTGCAATCAATATTTCAAAGAAATCGATAATGCATTCAAGGACAAAACATATTTCAATTAGGTATCACTTTCTGAGAGAGAAGGTTTTGGAGAATTAATTGAAGCTTGAATATGTCCCTATAAAGGATCAAATTGTTGATATATTCACTAAGGATCTTCCTATGGATACTTTTGAGTATCTTTGAGAGAAGTTGGGGGTCATAGCCCCTCCTTTATTTAACTAGATGCATAAGGAGATGCATTATTCAAGTGGATCTCAAGATTCATTCTTTGGTATAGACTGATGTTGGTGGATACCTCTTAGGGGGAGAAGGTAGTTGCACTACCGGTTGTTGTAGTCAAAAGAGTGTGTGTTGTCATTGTGTAGTGGTAGCTGATTTGGTATAGTTTGGTGTGTGCTTCTTGTTGGTATGTGGTGACTAATCATGCAAATACTATACACTATTTGCATATCCTTGCTAGGGTTAGGGGGCACAACCCTTACTTTTTTTTTCTCATTAACACGCCAAGGTTTTCCCGTTAACATGTCAAGGGGTCAGTAGTAAAACTCTAATTCTAGAAGCTTCTAAAAAGCTTGTTATAAGTGGTTGGGATGTATGTTGCGGTATGATGTTCACGAGATTGTAATATGTTTTGCACTGGATAATAAAATCATTGGATGGTTGAGTTTATGTGGATGTAGTCCATATTGGGTGAACCATGCTAAATTCTGTGTTGATCTCTATTGTGTTATTCTTCATTGTTATTTCTAGGTTATTTATCTGCATATAATTTTTAATGTTTATTGCTCCAATTTGCCTGAATCCTAATAACTAGTATCAGAGCCGCATGTATTTTGGCCAATCGGTAGGAAACCTCTAGATTTGAGTGGGGGCAATGGAAGAAGGAAAATTCAAGGTTGAGAAGTTCAACGACAAGAGTTATCAATTATGGAAGATGCAGATGGAAGATTATTTGTATCAAAAGGATCTATGGCAGCCATTGCAAGGAAAAACAAAGAAATATGCTGCGATGTCCGATGAAGAATGGGATATTTTGGATAGAAAGGCACCGAGGACCATTTGGTTGTGCTTGGCACCATCTATGGAATTCAATATAACAGAAGCAAAGACAACAAAAGATCTGATCAAAACTTTGGCTAAATTATATGAAAAACCCTCAGCCTCAAATAAGGTATTTCTCATGAAGCATTTGTTTAATCTGAAAATGACTGAAGATGGATCTGTGATAGATCATTTAAATGAGTTTAATATGATTACCTGTCAGTTAACTTCTATAAAAGTGAATTTTGATGAAGAGGTGAGGGATCTCTTGGTTTTATGTTCTTTTCCAGAAAGTTGGAATAACTTGGTAATGGATGTAAGCAACTCTATCTCTGGTTCAAATACATTGAAATTTGATGATGTTGTTGGTGTTATCCCTAGCGAGAAAATGTGATGAAAAAACACAGGTGAGAGTTCAACATCAGGTGATTTTTTGATTGTAGAGAACAGGGGAAGAACAAAGGAGAGAGGAAAAAGCCCAACAAATCGTGGGAAGTCACAAGGGAAGTCGAAGAAAGGCAGATCTAAATCTAGAGGAAGAATGGATTGATAGCACTATGGAAATCCAAGACACTTGAAGAAGGATTGTTGGCCTCAAAAGGGAAAACAAGGAGATAGACAACATGATGATAGTAAGGAAGCTAATGTTGCAAGTAATAAATTGCAGGATGCTTTAATTCTATGTTTAGATAATGCTAATGATTCTTGGGTAATAGATTTAGGGGCTTCATTTCATGCCACACCCCATAGGAAATATTTTGTATATTATGTTCAAGGTGATTTGGATAGGTATATTTGGGTGAGGATGATCCCTGTTAGATTGTTGGAAAAGGAAAGATAAAAATCGTTATAGAATGGAAATGAATGGTTGTTACAGGAGGTAAGGCATGTTCCAAATTTGAGAAGGAATTTAATTTCAGCAAGACAACTGGGTAGTGAAGGCTTCATAACTACCTTTTCAGAAAAAGTCTGGAAGGTCACTAAAGGTGCATTAGTAGTAGCTAAAGGTGAAAAGGTAGGAAAATTGTATTTGTGTACTGGTAATATTTATTCTACCTTAGATGATACATAAATAGTTGCTACTAAGATAAATATATCACTTGCTATAGGGACAAAAATAGAATTGTGGCACCATAGACTTGGGAACATGAGTGAGAAATGGATGAAGATCCTTCACTCTAGAAAGTTGCTACCAGGTTTGAAGCAGATTGACTTGGAGTTTTGCGAAAATTGTGTTTATGGAAAACAAAAAAGAGCTGATTTCTCAAAGTTGGGAAATAGAAGAAGAGTGAGAAATTAGAGCTTGTGCATTCAGATGTATGGGGACTAGCTCAAGTATCTTCTCTTGGTGGCTCTTTCTATTATGTTAATTTTATTGATGATGCAACTAGGATTACATGGGTGTATTTCCAAAAACAAAAATAAGAAGTGTCTAGAAATTTTAAAAAGTGGAAAGCTTTGGTTGAGAATGAGACAGGATAAAAGTTGAAGTGTCTCAAATCTGATAATGGAGGCGAGTATTGTAGCAGAGAATTTGAAAATTTCTATTCATACAATGGAATTTGTAGGCAAAAAATGGTTCCTGGAACCCCACAAGAAAATGGCGTGTCTGAGAGGATGAATATGACCATGATGGAGCATGCAAGGAGCATGAGATTGCATGCTAGACTACCTTTACACTTTTGGGAAAATGTTGTACATACCATTGTTTATTTAATAAACAGGGGACCTTCAAATCCTTTGGATGGTGGCATTCCGGAGGAGGCATGGATGGGTAAAAAGTTAAACTATTCATTTCTTAAAACCTTTGGTTGTGAAGCTTTTGTCCATGTTGATATTGAAAATAGAACCAAACTTGAGGCTAAGTCTAAAAAATGTACCTTCATTGGATATGGAGTAGATGAATTTGGTTATCGGTTATGGGATTATGAAAAACATAAAATCATTAGGAGTAGAGATGTTATATTCAATTATAAGGTCATGTATAAGGATCAACTGCAAGAAAAGAAGTGTGAACAAGCCGAAAAGGAATATGTGGTGTTGGATGAGATTCCATAAAATAAAATGCCAGTGGTACTTGATGCTCAACAACAACAAGTTATGCCACAGACTCCTGCAAGTGTTAGATGTTCTACAAGGATAACTAGACCTCTAGAAATATTTTCACCATCGTTATATTCTATATTATTAATTGATTTTGGTGAACTTGAAGGTTATGAAGAAGCGATATAGGTAGATACCAAAAAGTAGTGGGAGCTAGGCATGAAAGAGGAAATGGATTCCTTGCTACAAAATTAGACCTGGGCTTAGTCCAATTTCCTGCAAGTAAAATAGTATTGCCAGATAAATGGGTTTACAGGTTGAAGGAAGAAGATGGAGGCAAGA
Organism: Sequoiadendron giganteum; assembly: GCA_007115665.2. Taxonomy (NCBI): domain Eukaryota; kingdom Viridiplantae; phylum Streptophyta; class Pinopsida; order Cupressales; family Cupressaceae; genus Sequoiadendron; species Sequoiadendron giganteum. The sequence continues at coordinate 57,442,360 of CM021106.1, read as the reverse complement.
AAAGATATAAGGCTAGACTCATGGTAAAAGGTTTTGTACAAAAAAAAGGTCTAGATTTTGATGAAATATTTTCTCCGATTGCAAAGATGACTTCTATTAGAACTATTCTAAGTCTTGTGGCCGCAGAAGACATGCATCTTAAACAAATAGATGTGAAAAAAATATTTCTCCATGGGGATTTGGAAGAGGAAATATACATGCAACAACCACAGGGATGTGAGGTCAAGGGTAAGAAGGGATTTATGTGCAGGTTAAAGAAGAGTTTGTATGGATTGAAGCAAGCACCTCGACAATGGTATTTGAAATTTGATAGTTTTATGGCTAAACAAGGTTACAAAAGATGTCGTTTTGATTATTGTGTTTATTTTAAGAAAATGGATAATGACAACTATATTATCCTATTGCTTTGTGTTGATGACATGCTTGTTGTTGGATCTAACATGCAACATATTAATGAACTTAAGTAAAAAGTAGAAAATTAATTTGCTATGAAGGATTTGGGTGCAACAAAACAAATCCTTAGTATGAGGATCACACGGGACAAGACAAACATAATTTTTTTTTTCTCAAAGTGAGTATGTAGAGAAGGTGTTGAAAAGGTTTAACATGCAGAATGCAAAAGCAGTTAGTACACCTTTGCCTAGTCATTTTAAGTTTTCTAAGGAGATGTATCCAAAGAAACAAGAGGAGGAAGACAAAATGTCTAAGATACCATATGCATCAACAATTGGTAGCTTGATGTATGCAATGGTATGCATAAGGCCAGATATTGCACATGCAATGGGAGTTGTGAGTAGGTATATGAGCAATCCGAGAATGGAACATTGGAATGCGATAAAATGGATTCTCTGATATTTAAGAGGTACTACTTCACAAAAACTATTTTTTGCAGGAATAAATTTTGCTCTAAAAGGATATGTTGACTTTGACTTGGTGGACGATATTGATAGTAAGAGCAGTACTACAGGGTATGTTTTTACTGTAGGAGGTACTGCATTCAATTGGATTTCAAGGCTACAAAAGGTTGTTGTGCTTTCAACCACTGAAGTTGAGTATGTTGCTGCTACGAAAGCTAGCAAGGAGATGATTTGGTTACAACATTTTCTGGAGGAATTGGGACAACAACAAGAAGATAGCCCTTTGTACACTGATATCCAAAGTTCCATTCATCTTGCTAAGAATTCAACTTTGAATTCAAAAACTAAGCATATATAGCTTAGATACCACTTCATCTGATCAATTTTGGAGGATGAACAGTTGAAGCTGGAGAAAGTCCACTCAAGTGAGAATCCTACATATATGTTCACAAAGTTAGTTACACAGGAGAAAATAATTTCCTTATTAGTTTCTGTTGGCCTTCACGACTGATAATGGTGAACATAAGAAACCAACCAGACCTATAATCCAGTGGGAGTAGCAAGTGCAGCGGTGTTGTCCAGGATCAGTCTCCAAGTGGGAGATTGTTTGGTGTGGGGCTTGATTAGTCTCCAAGTGGGAGATTGTTGGTATGTGGCGATTGATCATGCAAATAATATACACTCTTTATGTATCCTTCTCGGGGTTTGGGGCCGGGCTAGGCCCCAAGTGGGGGTTTAGGGGAAACAACCCCTGATTGCGGGGGTTCAAGAGCGCAACCCCTGATTTTTTTCCCATTAACACATCAAGGGGTCGGTAGTAAACCCTAATTCTAGATGCTTCTAAAAATCTTGTTATAAGCGACTGTGATGTATGTTGCGGTATGATGTTCACGAGATTATAATATATTTTGTACTGGATAATAAAATCATTGGATGATTGAGTTTTTGTGGATGTAGCCCATATTGGGTGAACCACATTGGATTATGTGTTGATCTCTTTTGTGTTATTCTTCATTGTTATTTCTAGATTATTTATCTGCATATAACTGTTAATGTTTATTGCTCTAATCTTCCTAAATCCTAACACTTCTAAGGGGGAGTATACAAAGAAGTAAAAGAAAAAGATGTTGCAGAACAACAATAAGAAGGTTAATTGATGTCAAAGGGAGAAACAATGAAAATATTTAAGTCCTTTGCCATTGATGTCAAAGGGGGAGAGAAAGTTATGTGAAAAAGAACAAGTTATCAGGGAGAGAGAGACACGCAAAGAAGACAAGCTACAAAGGGGGAGAGAATAATATGAAAAAGATAAGTTATTCAAGGGGGGAAGTAATGTGAAGAGTTGCAGTTTAGGGTTGTTGTGTCTTTGATGGTTTTTCACATCATGTGTTGTCATCAATAACAAAGGGGGAGATGGTTGCAAGTATGATTAGTTTGTGTTGTCGTTGATGTCAACTAGCTTGTGTTGTCATTGATGTCAACAAGCCCATGTTTTCATTTATGTCTATTACTAAATGAAATTGTTGCAAGAGTATGAGTAGTTGATGTTTTCCATGCTTTCATTCGTTGCATTCTGTTGTCATTAGTAAAGCTACTGATGTCAACCTCTAGTGTTGTTTTGATAAGCTTTTGTATATGATTGAGGAATTACTGAAGATGATGAGGTTGTGTTTCTAGTGCTTGGTTTCCAAGTGCTTTTGAAAAATAATAATAAAATGTTACACCCCAATTGTGTAATTACCTTTTTACTATTACTATGTAGGGTAAATGTGAATATAATTAGAATTCTGAATGAGAATAAAGTGTGCTTGCAGTTTGTTATCAATGAATTATGAATGGATGTTATTTCATTTAATGATATATGAAGAAATGCATATATGTGAAATGGATGGTTATTGAATTGGATATTCTCACTATGGAGATATGTTGTGTAAATGCATATTTTGTTGAACAACTGAATATTGTGGGAATGTGTTAGTTGGAGGCAGGTACATGTTCAATCCTCTAGGTGGAGGGGAAGTATCACTGAGGAGAAGATCTTGGTCGGGTAACCAGTAACATAACCTATATGATCTTATACACATTCACAATATAATGGTTGAGTCAAGTTATTATGTTGGGAATCGGTAAGTCATCCTTAGTATGATGTGTTTGCATTATTAAGGGTCTTGATTATTGTTGAATGCATGATTGGATGATGTTTAGAGCTTATGAGTTCTTCCTTGTATTACTATGCTTTTATTGGTGAGGTGAAAACATGTGGAATGTATGTATATGTATACATATGCATGTCGACGATAGACCAAACACATAAAGGAACAAGTACATGGGAGTACATTGGTAGACATACCTATGAATGCTTATGAACAGGTTACTTATGAGTATGGAGCTATCGAAAGGACTATACGACATGAATGTGTATATGTATTAATACACCACACGTTTATTCCCTATCAACACAATAGTAATTGTTTATGTGTGTATATATATGAGGTATATACATATATCCATATGTATACATGTATTGATACATACGCATGTTTGAAAAATGGAAATGTCCATACGGATATATCAATATATGTATACATATGTACACATGTGCATAGAGGAATATATATATATATATATACAATCGATATGATTATTATTTTTATATGAATGCTAACTTGTTCGTATTCATTTGTATATCGAATGTATACATACTTGATTGACATGAGATATATATGTACATATATAAATATATATTTATATATCTAAGTGATGTTTGGAGGCCGATTTTTATACATATGAACATAGGCCAATTTGTATATAATATATGCAAAGCATTAAAAGGCTGAATATAACATATATTGACATTGAATAAAGGTCAAACTACATGCTAAGTATTGCACAACAATAAGGTTGATATGAAAAATAAACCATAGTCGATACTATGGAAATGCATCTTTAAATTGCTAACAACGGATTACTCAAACATTGGACGCTTTAATATAAAGTGATGGAGTATTTATCAACTAAAAAATAAAGTGTAAACACATGAGAATAGGAAATGAAAATGACAAGATGTGAATTGGTCAAAGAACCAAATAATATGCCATTTTTGAGGAGCGATTTGTCCTTGCTTCGTCGCTCAACAAACTATGACCAAGTTGACATGGTTCAGGTGTTGCTTGTAAACAATGAATTGTTTCAACAAGAATAATCATGCCATGAGATAAGGAGTTGACTGAATAGTTGGCGCCAACTTATAGAAGCTCTTTAACCTATAGAAGTCTATTCTGATTTCAAATCGACTGCCATCATTTGAGCATGTGCACTTTTGAATAATTCTTTCATTGTTGTCAATTAGAACGGTCGATCTATAGCATTTTATGCTGAGTTTGCATTTAGTTTGCTGCCACCTTTTAGCTGAGAGATATGAGTTGAATTGCATGGAGAAATTTGTCAACTAGCATGCCTTTTCTATAGGCTGTAATGTCTCATTTTAGTGTATAAATAGAGAGGCTAGTTCTCTCATTTGGGATGCACTAATCTTTACTATTCTGCAATTGCATTCTGTTGTATTTTGTGAGAGCCTTGAGTATTTGTGAGAAGCTATATTTTGTGTGAGTTATATTTGTGAGAGCATATTGTCAACTTGTGAGAGAAGTCATAGTGAAGTATTCCTTGAGAGGTCTAAGTGAAGCTAGTAAGCTATTGTTGGAAGTTTGTGTTCCAAGTTAGTCAAGTGGTTAAGCGTATTACAGGCACGAGGATCTAATCTTCTCTTATTTATCTTTATTTATGAAATATTGAATTTTGAATGTTTTATTTGAACTGCTTGAGATTACTTGCATTAGGAAAACATAGCAATTACTTTGGAAAGGAAAAATAAGTTGTTTTATGATTTTTTGTGAAAGTGCTTGTAATTACTCCATAATAGGAGAGGGTGTTTTTCATTAGTATTAAGATACTAGGAATGATCAAACAAAGATAACTTAAAGTTTATCCATAGCTAAAAGTTATTTGATTATATTAGATAGCTAGTGGGTTACTCCTAGGAATTGATTGTCCATTGAAGGGAGGGAACTTGTTCATATGCTTTGTAAGTAGAAATACCATAGAGTTTGTGGAAAAGGGGATAGGTTATTTCTGGGGTTAAATATTACCCATTGGAGGAAATACCTATGCATGGATTATAGTGGCCTTAAGTCAAATTGAGCTTGAGTAGTGTAAGTGAATAGGATGACTATCACTCGAAGTACTAAGTGAAAAAACTTTGGACAAAGTAGTATGATTGCCTTTGGCTCCACCATCATTTCACCATGTCCATGTAGTGCATGCTAGTTCCAGATTGTAGGGTTTACAAGTTCTAGTCATGTAGGACACAACACTAAGCTCAGAATGGTTTTCGTACGAGGTTACTCCACCAGTCTATTTGTTGAAGGGTAGGGCCATCTATTTTATGATAGATGTGCGAGGGACCGCATATGAGTCCATGGTAGGAAAAAAATTGCTTGAGTGATGATTCTCCTCCTCAACAGGTGGCAAAAGACCAAGATTTGAAAGGCGGATCCTAGACCATCTATATCTATTTATTTGAAGCTCGGTTGAGCTATGTTTGTACTTGTACATATTCGTGGATTTTTGTAATTTGTGAAGTTATTATATTGGAATGGGATCCATGTTGATTATTGTTATGATATCTATGTTCATTTGTTCTCAATAAAGAAAATATTTTTTTTTATTGCAGTTAGCGAATGAATTGGCTCATGATAAATATGCTCAAAATAAATGACTCTCAACCCTATTTAGCACTAGTATCAATCTGCTAACAACTCTGAAAAGACCACAATTGCATTTGTGGATTTTCTCTGAATTTTGGAGGTACAACTCCCTTGAGTGATATGCGATGAATTTAACTAAACAAAATAAACATGGGTATGCTTTTAACCAAAAAGCAGGAAAGGAAATAGACGCTAACGCGAATGCGTAAATAACAACCATTAACGATCAACACAAGGTTAAAAAGACGTATGAGTATCTCATCAAATGAAATAAGATCATATTGTAATAAATGGACACCATAAATCTTATCTAACAAAGAAGACATAACTCTATCGCACACGTAACACAAAGATCAACGTGCTAAGTATCTCATTATATCCACAACTCAAAGATTATAAACTATTACAACATGAAATAAATGATCAAATCCCTCTCGAAAACACCACAAGGTGTATCTCTGGAGAGCCCCTATCCTTCGGCTTAATCATACATATATAGCCAAACCATCCCCTCAACCTAATGCTAAAACCGTTACTAAATCTGGCAATCTTCTTGTTTCTTCACTATCTCTTAGAAACTATTGAGATCAACTGAAATAATTATTTTGGAAAATGAAGGGGCATCGGGCAAGAAAACTAATCTTGTTTTCACCAACGACTTTCGAATAACCTTTCACACAAATGAATAACTAATGGAGCCTTAAGAGGAAACCATATGATAACATGTGCATACTGCCAACTAAGGATGTGATTAATGGTTTCAAATCAGCTATTAATTCAAATCAATCTATCCCACCAAATCTTAGAGAAAAGCACCAATTCCCGACCAAACTTCTATAAATTCAACCAGCATCACCACTCTTCGTCATTCAAAAGCATACAACATGGTGAGCACTTAGAGTGATGGAAATTCTACAAATGATTTCATTGTTCTAGAAGAGATTGAATGCAGTCCATTGTTCAGGCATCTGTCAGATCAATTGAAAGAATTATTTGTGATACAAAGCGAGGTGGAAGAAGAGGTGCTTTACATTATTTTGGGTGAAGCATTTCTGAGCACTGAACATGTACACAATACCACTATGTTAGAGTGTTTCATGTACATGGTCATTAGGACCTCTAACCGCTGCGATTGGGGTGTAAGAGTGTTGGAACATCTGGTGAGGCTTGAATTCCATCATCATGTCAATGTAGCTATCGTTGGGTTCAATCACTATCCCCAGAGTGGAATGGTAGGCGACACCATTTGTATAGCATTGGCTCTTTAGAATGAAACAGTGGAGGAAGCGGCCGCTCTTCTTCATGTGGGAATTGTGAGGATGATATGGGACTCTTTGCTCAATTCCTGCAATCACATGATAACCTATTGTCCCCTGCTCAAGTTGAACGCCTCCAGATTTTGATTGAGGGCATCCAAGTCCTGATAATTTCCCTGTGTTTGAACAAGAATATCTCTTTTTGTTTTTTATTATCAATACCAACTTTTGCAATCAAATCAACCAATTTTCTAGTGCCAATACAATGTATACACCTACTTATTTATATATAAATAAAATAAATTTTGTTATCTCTGTCACTATAAGCATGTTTTTGTTTATTCTTATTCATATTATACCTAAAAAATGTTAATTTATTTCTCTGCATAATGTAATGGTTTTATGAATCAAACTCACTATCTTTCCATTAATCACTGAAAGCTTTTGGGCAACGAAACGGGTAGTTCACGTAACCTCATAAAACATCGCTTGGGTTCCAAACAATTAAAAGAATATCGCCCACAGATGTAACTTACGGGGTAAGCTACTGGGTAACTTTTGACATATGACAACTCATCACGCGGGTTATTCACATACATATAGCCTCCCATTTAAGGAAACAATGAGCTAGGATAAAGTCATTAAACACTGCCTAGCCAAAGAAATAACAATACAGGGGGTTAGGGAAACTAATGAAAACTCCGCTTGAGTTCAAGAGGTACAAAAAAAACCGCCTGAACACGAATTTAAATAAAAAGGCTAAGGCACATAAGGCAAGATAATTGAAAAAGGGAAGGGTCATGTTTATGAGTAGAAATTGTAATGGCTAGTTACATAGTTTATTTACTCACAAAGTGAAAACTTAGGAAAATTTACTTTAGTGAATGATTGGCGTGTTACATGTGGTATCAGAGCTACTAGTTTAAGCTCTAGAGCCTATGAGCTCATCATACTTTCCATCCAACATTATCTAATGTTTGGAAATTCTTGTGCTAGGATGGTGCGTCTCAGGTTAACTACTAGGAAGTCATCAATCGAGAATGAGCACCACCTAAAGGTCAAGAAGGAAAGAGAGGCCATCGTTAGAAAAATTGAGGGTACCAGCTATGACAATGTCATTTGGTTAAGCAACACTAAAACCTTCAGTCACACACTTTCTCAAACTAGTGATGTGAAGAAAAAGATGATGGAGGCTAAGTACAACTATTTACCTTTCATCTCACCAAATATGTTTGAATCTTTATCACTTTCCAGGGACATGCCCTTGAAAGGAAGTGTCAGTCTGGCATTTATCTTTAGATACCCTAGAATTCTTCCAATGGTGGAAGTAATTGTATTTTCCTTGAGTAACGAATCCAAGGGTTATGTACCTCGTAACTATGTATTGGATGACAAATCCAAAGGATATTATCCATTCTGGGATAGATATGAACAAATGAGATATGAGCAACAATCTCAATTTGTAGGGTATACCCCATTGAGTTATGTGTCAGAGAGTTAATTCAACTTCACTTGACTATTTGAATAGTCACTCCATGTAATCAAAAGGATATTGAGATCCTCGAGAAATGAAGAAAATCATGTGTTTATCGAAAGCTTGTGCTTAATCTTATGTGAGATTGATTGCCATTTAAATGTTTTCCATAAGATAGTTGATAACATGATTGAATCTAATATGGATGAACCTTCACGTATAATTTGTTCTTGCCAAGATGGTAAGAACATGAAACAATCCTGGTGAGAGCCAAGAAGCTGGGAAAGGACTAGTAGGGGTTGAAGCTAGACTAGATCAAATCTTAGCAAGCTTGGGAAACCTAGAGCAAGAAAGAAGGGTAAAGGATAGAGTTGAGAAGGAAGGTCTGAATAATGAGGAAGAGGGAGAAAAATATTCTCAAGAACATGATCAAACTCATGATCATGAAAGACAAATCACCTTCTCTATCAGAGGAAACTAATAGGAAGTGTATGGCTTTTGAACTTTCCAAAGATATGAAGAAAATTACCCCACCCAAGTTTGAGGGAAGCGCCAACGAAGATGAAGCTGAGGCTTGGTTAGTCCAAATGGAGAAATATTTTGAGATTCAAAATTACTCTAAGGTCACCAAAGCAGCATGGGGAGCATACTAGTTAGCAAGAGAAGCCTCTAACTGGTGGATGAAATAAAAGATGGAACTAGATCTTAGCTCGCTAAAATTGACATGGAATGAGTTTTGTAAAATATTATGTAAAAGATGGTTACCCCACCTCTATTTTGACTAGAAAATCATAGATTTTCAGAATTTGAGACAAGGTGAGATGATGGTTAATGAGTATTGGGAGAAGTTTACTCATCTGCTAGGTTATGTTCATATGTACCAAAAGGATGAATGCTTCTGCATAAGAAATTTTATCATGGGAATTAATAGTCAGATCAAAGGAGAGGTAGATGTTCGTGGTCCAGCTACTATGGATCTTGTGGATGAGAAAGTGGTTAAACAGGAGTAGAAGCTCAAAGCTATCTCCATCCGTCATGAAAATAGAAACTGTAAGAAGATTGTGGGAGCTCAAGACAAACCAAATCCAAAGAAGGTGGAATTTGTGCAAAATATACCAAAGCAAGGTGAAAAAAGATCTCATAATAGTGGAAAGAATAAAAAAGGGAACATAAGAGGAATAGTTCCAATGGTGGGAATACCAACAATGTTGGTGAAAATGCTAGTAAATCTGGAGAACCCGCAAGGAAGAGAGAACTGAGTACTAGATGTGTTACCTTTGGAGGAGACCACTATGCTAGATAATGTCCCAATAGGTCTTATGGTAATCCACTTCCTACCCAACAAGCGATGTTCCAACAAAAGGTACATACAACTGTGGATGATCGCCAGATGGAGTATCAAGTGACTCCAATAGAGACTCTAGGTATTTTGTTTGGCTTACCCATTTCTATACTTATAGATACTGGTGAAATTGAAAATTTCATTTCACCTAGAGTAGCTAAGCAAATATCAAGGAAAGATAGTTACATGGAAAGGTCTTTGTAGAGTATGCAAACTAGACAAGATCAACAGTGGAACAATGTTTGTTAGAAGCTAGGATAGAGCTACTTTGTTTTTCTATAGAAGTGAACCTTTATGTCGTGCCTTAAGGATCCTATGATGTTATCCTAGGTATAAATTGGTTATGGAGACATGGGGCCAAGGAAGATTTCCATGCTAAAATAGTAGAATGTTTAGATGATCTTGGTAACCAAGTGAGGCTACAAGGGATACCTAGGGAGGTCAAGATTCATCAAATATTTGCAATACAATTTTTAAGGGCGATAAAGAAAGGGTGTAAACTCTTTGCAACCAAGATTTCAAAAGCTTGAAGATTATAAGGAATCTAATTCTCAAGAGAAACTTGATAACTTTGGACACAAAATTTGCAAGAGATGGAAGATGGTGAAATGGGTGAAACTGGAATGTCAGATATGGAGAGGTATCTTATATTGAGAAAGTTTTTGGATGTGTTTCTAGATGAAATACTTAGATTGCCATTGAAAAGGATATTTTACTTCTCTATTGAAATAGTTACAAGATTCAAACCTATTTCTAAGGTGCCTTATAGGATGCCAAAAACTGAGCTAATGGAGCTTAAGACACACTTGGATGAGTTGTTATCTAAAGGGTTGACAAGACCAAGTGTATCACCTTGGAGAGCACCAATGATATTTAAAAAAAATAAGGATGGTGTTTTGTGTCTATTCATAGATTATCACATGCTTAACAAAGCTACGGTAAAGAATAAGTACCTGTTGCCACACATTGATGATCTATTTGATCAAATGAGGGGAGCTGCTGTATTTTATAATATTGATTTAAGATCCGGATACCATCAGTTGAGAATTAAGGATGAGGACTAATGGAGTCATTTTAATCCTCATCATTTAATTTATCAATCCAAGGTGGTGTCCATGGCTATATGCAAGAGAGAAAGTAGAAAATTTGCTTGACAGTCTATTATACTTGCATAAATAAATCCTATTTGCATGAAAGGAAAGTTGCATGAAAGGGAACTAATCTAAGGAAAAATTGCAAGAATTGAAAAGGATAAACTACTTCACACTTTTTGGAAATGAAAAACTTTCTTGAATTCAAATTTACTCTAAAAAGTTGGAAATACATTGCTGGAAATGAAACTAAAACTATCCTATTTCCTCAGGCTAAAACAAGTCTTTCTAATCCCCTCCCTTTTCTCAAATGATTAAATTGTATTTATAGAATTCACATTCTATATCTACCCAACCAATACACTAAGAATGTGGATCCAAGATCCTATTTTTGAGGGGTCATTTACAAAACTCTAAAAAAAATGAAGTTGCTGTCCTCCATCACACCACTTTTATTTTAGTCATTTTCTGTCACATGCTGCTCTTTCCTTGACGTGAATCGTGCCAAATTATCAAAAGGGTTTTTAGCCCCCGAAATATAATTTCCAGATCATTTTGAATTTTTGAATTTTTTTGAGAAACAAGGGAGATATCGCTATTTTATTGAGACTGCATTTTTGATAATTTATGGGTGCTTGATTTGAAGGAAGTCTTCAAGTGTTGGACGTGAATGAAAGAATTATTCTTTAGTTCAGTCAACCAAATCATTGATCCTTAGCATGAATAACATGCTACAATCATGCAACAATATTTGAGTGATGTGGTAACTTGAGTTATCTTTGGTGGAAGAAGGAAGCATGAAATTTAATAACTCTGAGAGAACTTAAAACTCAACATGAAACAAATACTCATCCCATTAATTTAGGAATGATTGATGATCCATGATTTTGCATGAATGTAGGAGTGTACTAGGAGTCTTCTCTATCTTCTCATTATTTCTTCAAAGCCTTCTAGACCTATCAGGAGTTAACTACTTCAAGTGTCTAGAGCTCTTTGCTACAAGTGTCTATGAAGCTTCTTCTTACCATGAGTTATTTAATAACTCATTTATCTGCATTATATCATCTTAAAAAACTTCATGGAGACATATTAGAGGCAATTTGGATCAAATTTAATTACTAAAAATAAATCAAACATTTAATTTATATTCTACTTTAAACAAGCTACAAAACTTTCAATTATTACTCAAATCCACTTTAACACTAATACATTAGGAAGAAATAGATGATTCTCTTTGATAAAATATGAGATAATTTATGGTCTCATCAAGGACATCTTTAAGACTGCATTCAAAACCATATATGGACATTATGAGTTTACAGTTCTACCCTTTGGTTTAACAAATGCACCTGCAACATTTATGAACCTTATGAATAGTGTATTTAGGGATCGCCTAGATAGTGTGTCTTGGTTTTCCTAGATGACATTCTGATTTACTCAAGGAATGAGGATGAGCACTGTAGACATTTAGAGATAGTTCTACGACTTAAAAAACATAAGTTGTATGGAAATCTATCTAATTGTACCTTTTTCTAGAAGAGAGTGCATTATCTTGGACATGTGATCTCAACAGATGGAATCTCAGTAGCTCCAGCTAAGATCAAAGTAGTGCTAGAATGGCCAGTACCCAAGAATGTATATAAGGTTAGAAGTTTCATGGGTTTGGCGGGATACTATAGAAAGTTTGTTGCAAACTTCTCCAAAATAGCCTTTCCAATTACTTCTTTGTAGATGAAAGGGAAGAAGTTCGAGTGGAAAGAGAATTGACAAGTAGCCTTTGACCTACTCAAAGAGAAGTTGACTACTGCATCGATCTTGAAAGTACTAGATCCTGAGGGTGATTTCACAGTTATCACAAATTCATCAGAGAGGGTTTAGGGGGTGTGTTAATGCAAGAAGGGAAAGTAATTTCTTATGAATCAAGGAAGCTGGAACCTTATGAGAAAAATTATGCATCACATGATTTAGAGTTAGCAGCCATGGTTCATACATTGCAAATGTGGAGGCATTACTTGTTAGGGAAGCCCTTTGAGATGAAAACTGATCATCATGGGTTGAAGTATCCGTTCACTCAACCTAATCTGAATGCAAGTCAAAGAAGATGGCTCGAGTTAATATCAGATTATGACTTCAACATTAGTTACATCAAAGGAAAGGAGACTTGAGTTGTTGATGCCTTGAGTCAAAGACGTCATATTGCTTCAATAGTGACAATTCAAACTGACTTTAAGGGTCAAGTATTGTAGAAATGCGAAGAGGAGGAATACTATATGCAAGTCAAGCAAGAACTCACTAGCAATCCGCATGATGCTAGGTATGAAGGTTTTCATTTTGAAGCTAGTGGTATACTTAGGTATAAGGGGAGAATGTATGTACCTGAATCAGAAGAGTTAAGAAATATGGTATGGAAAGAAGTTCATGAAGCATCGCACTTTGGATACCCTAGTGTGACGAAAAATGTTGGCAGGTGTTAAGACATTATATTTTTGGAAGGGGATGAAAGGAGATGCTGCTAGATTTATGGCGAGGTGTCTTGAATGTCAAAGGGTGAAAGTGGAGCATCATCATCCTACAAGCTTGTTATACCTGCATGATATTCTAGAGAGAAAGTGGCAAGTCATAAGTATGGACTTTGTGCAAGGATTGTCTATGTCAAGAAATGAGCACAATACCATTCTTGTGGTTGTGGATAAGCTTACCAAAGTACCCCATTTCATACCTGTGAATCTAACTGATGGAGTACCTGTGATAGCAAGGAAGTTTGTGCAAGAAGTGTTTAGGCTACATGGGATTCCTGAGAAGATTATCTCAAATAGGGATGCACGAGTCACTTCTAGGTTTTGGAAAACCTTATTTACTGAGACTCAATTGATTATTAGCTTAGTGTATCATCCTGAAACAGATGGACAAACAAAAATGGTGAATCAAGTATTGGAAGACCTACATAGAATGTACTGCATGGATCAGTAGTACAAGTGGGAAGACTACTTTCCTTTAGTGGAATTTTCTTACAAGAATTCCTACCATTCCACAATAAAGATGGCTCCTTTCGAAGCATTAAATGGTTGAAAGTGTAGAATCCTTATAAGTTGGGATAAACTTGAGGACAGGGCAAGTCTTGGGCCAGAGATGTTGGATGAAATGGAAGAACAAGATAGGATTGTTAAGCAAAGGTTAGCTAAAGCTAATGATAGACAAAAAAGCTATGCTGATGCTAAGAGAGTTCCCCAAAATTTTGCAATAGGTGATAAGGTGTTGTTGAGAGTGAAACCTCATAAGAGTTCAATCAAATTTGGGAAGTATTCCAAATTAGCTCCATGCTTTGTTGGACCTTTTGAGATTCTTGAGTAAGTGAATCGGGTAGCTTACCGAATTGCATTGCCACCAGCTCTTGCTAGGATGCATAACATATTTCACATGTCTTACCAAAAGAAGTATATACTAGGTGATAATCATGTGATTGATTGGAATGCTTTATAGGTACAGGACCCCGCATTGGTAACACTCGAGCCCGTCAAGGTGCTCAGAACATGTAAGCTTTGCTTGCATAACAGGGAGGTTCTGTAGTGCAATGTTTAGTGGGACCAGTATGTGGAAGCCTATGCCACTTGGGAAGACTATGCTGAGATACAACAAAAGTTTCAACATGTTTTAGATGCATTTGAAAGTACTTGAATATAATATGTTCTTTTGTTGATTAGTTTATGTTGCTACATAAAAATCATCGGGGACGATGATTCAAAACGGGGGGAGTATGTTACACCCCAATTGTGTAATTACATTTTTACTATTACTATGTAGGGTAAATGTGAATGTAATTAGAATTCTGAATGAGAATAACTTGTGCTTGCACTTTGTTATCAATGAATTATGAATGAATGCTATTTCATTTAATGATACGTGAAGAAATGCATATATGTGAAATGGATGGTTATTGCGTTGGATATTCCAACTATGGAGATATGTTGTGTAAATTCATATTTTATTGAACAACTAACTATCATGGGAATGTGTTAGTTGGCTGCAGGTACATGTTCAATCCTCCAAGTGGAGGGGAAGTATCACTCAAGAGAAGATCTTGGTTAGGTAACCAGTATCGTAACCTATCTGAGATTATACACACACTCACAATAGAATGGTCGAGTCAAGTTATTGTGTTGGGAATTGGTAAGTCATCCTTAGTATGATGTGTTTGCATTCCTAAGGGTCTTGATTACCGTTGAATACATGCTTGGATGATGTTTAGATTATGAGTTCTTGCTTGTATTAATATGCTTGTATTGGTGAGGTGAAAATATGTGGAATGTATGTATATGTATACATATGAATGTCGACGATAGACCAAACACATAAAGGAACAAGTACATGGGATTACATAGGTAGACACACCTGTGCATGCTTATGAATGGGTTGCTTATGAGTATGGAGATATCAAAAGGAAAATACGACATGAATGTGTATATGTATTAATACACCACACATCTATTCCCTATCAACACAATGGTAATTGTGTATGTGTATGATTTTGCAATCGAATGTGTATATATATATATATATATATGAGGTATATACATATATCCATATGTATACATGTATTGATACATATGTATATTTGACAGAAGAAAATGTACATACATATATATCAATATATGTATACATACGTATACATGTACATAGAGGAATATATATATAGTCGATATGATTATTATTATATGAATTTTAACTTGTTCGTATTCATTTGTATATCAAATGTATACATACTTGATTGACATGAGATATATATATGTACACATGTAAATATATATTTATATATCTAAGTGATGTTTGGAGGCCGATTTATATATATATTAACATAGGCTGATTTGTATATAATATATGCAAAGCATTAAAAGGCCAAATATAGCATATATTGACATTGAATAAAGGTCAAAATACATGTTAAGTATTGCATAGAAATAAGGTTGATATGGAAAATAAACCATAGTCGATACTATGGAAATGCATCTTTAAATTGCTAACAACGAATTACTCAAACATTGGTCACTTTAATATAAAGCGATGGAGTATTTATCAACAACAAAATAAAGTGTAAATGCATGAGAATAGGAAATGTGAGCAACACGATGTGAATTGGTCAAAGCACCAAATAATGCACCATTTTTTAGGAGCGATTTTTCCATGCTCTATCGCTTAGCAAACTATGACCAAGTCGACATGGTGCAAGTGTTGCTTGTAAACAATGGACTGTTTCAACAAGAATAATCATCCCATGAGATAAAGAGTTGGTTGAATACTTAGCGCCAATTTATAGAAGCTCTTTAACCTGTAGAAGTCTATTCTAATTTCAAATTGACTATCATCATTTGAGCATGTGAACTTTTGAATGTCTTTTACTACTGTCATTTAGAAGGGTCGATCTGTAGTATTTTATACTAAGTTTGCATTTAGTTTGCTTCCACCTTTTAGTTGAGAGATGTGAGTCAACTTGCATGGAGAAATGTGCCAACTAGCATGCCTATTTTGTAGGCTGTAATGTCTCATTTTTTTCTATAAATTGAGAGACTAGTTCTCTCATTTGGGACACACTAATCTGCATTATTCTGCAATTGCATTCTACTATATTTTGTGAGAGCCTTGAGTATTTGTGAGAAGCTATATTTTGTGTGAGTTATATATGTGAGAGCATATTGTTAACTTGTGAGAGAAGTCATAGTGAAGTATTTCTTGAGAGGTCTAAGTGAAGCTAGTAAGTTGTTGTTGGAAGGCTGTGTGCCAAGTCAGTCAAGTGGTTAAGCGTATACAGGTATGAGGATCTAATCTTCTCTTATTTATCTTTATTTATGAAAGATTGAATTTTGAATGCATTATTTGAATTGTTTGAGATTACTTGCATTATGAAAACATAGCAATTGCTTTAGAAAGGAAAAAAAAGGTTGTTTTATGCTTTTCTGTGAAAGTGCTTATAATTACTCCATAATAGGAGATTGTGTTTGTCATTAGTATTAAGATACTAGGAATGATTAAACAAGGATAGCTTAAGGGTTATTCATAGCTAAAATTTATTTGATTATATTAGATAGCTAGTGGGTTACTCTTGGGATTTGATTGTCCATTGAAGGGAGGGAACTTGTTCATATGCTTCGTGAGTAGAAATGCCATAGAGTTTGTGGAAAAGGAGATAGGTTATTTATGGGGTTAAAGATTACCCATTGGAGGAAATACCTATGCATAGATTATAGTGACCTAAATTCAAATTGAGTTTGAGTAGTGTAAGTGAATCTGCCGACTATCACTTGAAGTATTGAGTGAGAACACTTTAGGTGTGATTGTCTTTGGCTCCACTGTCATTTCACTGTGTCCATGTAGTGCATGCTAGTTCCAAATTGTAGGGTTTACAAGTTCTAGTCATGTAGGACACAACACTAAGCTCAGAATGGTTGTCGTACGAGGTTACTCCACCAATATCTTCATCGAAGGGTAGGGACATATATTTTATGATAGATGTGCAAGGGATTGCATATGAGTTCTTGGTTGGCGGAAAAATGCTTGAGTGATGCTTCTCCTCCTCAGCAGGCGACAACAGACCAAGATTTGAAAGGTAGATCCTGGACCGTTTATATCTATTGCTTTGAAGCTCGGTTGAGCTATGTTTGTACTTGTACACATTCATGAAATTTTATAATTTATGAAGTTATTATATTGGAATGGCATCCATGTTGATTATTGTTATGACATCTATGCTCACTTGTGCTCAATAAATATATATATATTTTTATTGTAATGGTTAGTTACATATTTTATTTATTCGCAAAGTGAAAACTTAGGAAAATTTACTTCAGTGAACGATTGGTGTGTTACTTAAAAAGAGGAAATAGTTTGTTGCAATGGTGTTCTGGGTGATAGAGTTGTGTTTTCGTTTTGCTCCACATTTCTTTTAGGTTGAAGATTTACCTATGTGATTTAGATGCATTGGTGAGAGGTGTTCAAAGGTGTTGTATTCAAGAGTTGGTGTGCTAGATTATTGTGTAGAAGAAGTTGTATTCACCAGTGTGTGATTGTGCATTGCAGAGGTGTCTGGGAGAACTATCTTTGCTTTACATTTCTCTGTAGAATGATTCCAGGTCTTGCGATTCTGAGGGTGTGTTGATTATGTTGGTATCATTGTTTAGTCAAGGTGGTTTGAGGTTTGGTGCTTCAAAATATAGTTTCTTGTGTTATAGTGTATGGCAGAGTTGTCTGAGTGTATTGGGTTTGTTCATTCTTTAGGTGGAAGTTGTTGCAAAAGAGTTTTTTGGATTTTAGGGTGTTTAAGGAATATTCTAGATAATGTTTAAGCATGGTGTGTGGTTGACAAGTCATCCTTAGGTTTGAGGAAGTGTGTACTTAAAATTTTAATGGTGTTTGCATGGATAATGATCGAGTTGGTGTTTACACTACTTGCGATGGATAATTATTGTTTATAAAAGCGTGTTGTAGCGTGGCATTGTTGATTTGGGTCCCCTATAAGGTGTGATGTGGTCTTCTTTCACTTCTACCTACCACGAAAGTATTTTGGCATCGACCTAATTTGAATTTACATGGTTGATGTGCATAGCCAACCTTGGAGAAGAGTTTCAAGGTAAAAGATGATATAACTAAGAGTTGTGTTGATGAATGATGTTGAGATAGATGCGAGAGATGCGAATGATGCAAATTTTAGAGTGTTAGTGTGTGAAAGTGAGAAGTGCACTGTGAAATTTCATGTGTTAGTCTGCTAGATGTAGTGAGCAGAAGGTGGCTACAAATCTTCAGTCATGCTATAAAGGTGTTGATGTCATTGTGGTGGATTCTTTGTTGCAATGAGATGCTCTTCTCTTATATGTAGCATTTATTTTCTATCTTCCTTTATATTTTGGCACTGAGCCTTTCTTCTTTGGGAAGTGAGCCCTCAAGCAGTGAGCAATATTGTATTTGGTGTTGATATTACTTATATTGTGAGCTAATCCTCACCATGATTTTTCCATTCTTGGGTTTTCCATGTAAATTTGGTGTTCTCTTGTGTATGGTGTTGAGTTGTTTGATTTTCTATTATTTACTATTCGTCATAGCAAATTTAAGGGTTTAATGAATGAATGTGGATCTGAATGTTAATGGGGGTTTTGAAGTTTTACGGTACAAATAATTCACCCCCCTCTCATTTTTCTTGTGCATTCAACAAAATCTTGGAAGAGAAGGTTGTTGTGAAGAAGGTTCTCAAATCCCTACCTAGAAGGTTTGATCCTAAAATCTCTGCTATTGAAGAAGCTAAACATCTGAATACTTTGAAGATGATTGAGTTGCATGGAACATTAACCTATATTTGAAATGAGATTTGAAAGTGAAGATTCTTGTAATATTCCCCCCCTTTTTTTTTTGAATTTTATCACAACAATACCAACACAAACATCATTGATTAGCGTTAGCTCCAAAAATAACTAGCTTGGAAAGTAACCCTCACCAAGAATGTTCACCAAGATCCCAATGTGGGCGAGCTGATAGCATATGGTGTCGGGGATCGTTAGCAACTAGAAATAAATACAAAGCTTGCTAGGTGGCTAGCCGACCATGGATGAAAGTAATGCTGGAAATACAAGTAGGCGGATAACTGACCATGAGCTCAACCACTTATTCAATGGGAGCAACTAATTACAATTATTATAAGGCGGAAAGCTGACCATGAATCTGCTCTACCACTGATCTAGTGGGGGGAATTGTTAAATTTAAAGTGCTGGAAATTAAAATGCTTCAACCACTTATCCAGTGGGAGCTAAATAAAAAATTAAATTGCAATAATGAATAAATAGTTGTTAGTACTACTAAACCAGCTTTACAAAATAGAACTCCTAGTTGCAAATACATATAAATAAGCTTCCAAAACCATAAAGAGTTAGAGTAATAAACCTCTAACAATTACAACATAAGAATGACATGAAATTGAGCTCAAACCAGAATTATAATGAAACTAAACAAGTCTGATCAGAAACAGTAAGTACAGATAATTAGACCAGCAATGAAGTAATTCACCATAATGGTTGCCACTTCTTCAAATTAGTACAGATAGACTTCAAACAACAAACAAATGAAGCCTCTAGTCATTGCGTCCAACTTCCAATTGAGAGAATGCACCAAACATAGTTGAAACAGACAACACAAATCCCAACACACACAACAGTGAAAAAGTATGGCCTCCAAGAAGGTCGACCCTCTCCCAAAAATCAAAGACTCAACAATAAAATCTGAAACTTTGCAAAACTTGGTGCCCTCCATAGAGAAACAACATGGTCTAGTACCTAGAACCAGATAAAAATTAGAGGCGAAGCTACGAACATAAATTCGCTTCTACCATAGTCTTCAATAGTACAAACATATTATAAACCAACAACCTGCCTGTAATTACAATAAAAAATTGCATGTTCTTTATTAGCTCATTTTCTTTTTGTATTTGAGTGCTCTTAGATTTTTTAATTTAGTATATTCTTATTATATATATCTCTTTATACTTTTATTTTAATTTTTTAATTATTCCTTAACTTGTATGTTGTATTGCAATTTTTATTTTTGTCTCGTTTATTAGATTTATTGAGTCCTTTTCATTCCTTTTTGGTTTGTATTTGTTTGCATATACAAATAAATACAAATCAAGGTTGGTGAATATACAACATGCATGCTAATTAATCATTAACATGTATGTTGTATTGTAATTTTTTTATTTTTATCTCTTTAATTAGATTGTTTTGTCCATTTTAATCCTTTTTGGTTTGTTTTTTTGCTTACCTATTTATTTTGTCTTTGAAATTTTTGCTTGTTTATTATTTAAAATCATTTACTTTGCACCTCCCTTTTTCTTTTCTTTCTTTTTCTTTCTTTCTTTGTTTCGTTTCTTTCCTTTACCCTCTATTTTTAGCAATTTTCCTTAATTTTTTGCATTTCGTTCTTGTTATCTCTCTCTCTCATCATTTGAGTGCTTTATTTAACTAGTAAAATTTAATTGCATTTTTATATACTTGTTATTTTTGCATATTTTAGGAGCCTCTTTCTTCATATTTTAATTTTTTTTGAATTTTTTGCTTAACTTGTATATTCTAGCTTATTTTTAAGTTTAATTTTCCTTTGCACTTTGCTCATTGTTTTGTTCTTAAATTATCTTATTCATAACATTTATGTTATAGTCTAATTTCAATTTTATAATTAAACTATAACATAAATGTTAGTTTGCAAATATTTTTAATCCTTTAATTATTTCAATTGTATAGCTTATTTTTATATTTTAAATTGTTAATTTTTTAACTTTTGTATTAGTATTTTGCAATAGGCTTCAATTTATTTAAGTTGGGTTGTCTTTTTCTCTCTCTTGTCTCATCCATTTGCATTTCTTTCCCTTCCCCCCCTTTCTCTTATGTTGGGTTGTATATTCTATGTCCTTGTACTTTCTTCCTTTTTAATTGGTTTCATAAAATTGTTGCTTCTTTGTTTCCCTATTATTCTTTATTTTTTGTATTTTTAAATCTTATGTGTCTTGTCTTCTTTGGTCATTGTGCATCCTTCCCTCCACGCCCCTTTCTCCTCCCCCTTTGGTTTTCCTATTTAGGTTGTTCTTGGTCTGTAACCAACCACTTTTCTCCTTGAGTTCTTTCATCTTGATGATGGATCACAGAGTGTGATCCAAAACGTTGATGAAAAAACTCTCACGCAATCTAATCCAAAAAAATATGTGCAAGATTAATGTTCATTTAGTATGTAGATTTGAAATATTGATTAAAGATTGTATGATTAACCATGATATTAATTTATAAATATTTAAATCAACAAACATATAGAATAAATTCATCATTGATGTATGTGGAGAAACCCTCTCAATTAAAAACTACAAAATTTAAGAGGACAATTTTACATTAATCCAATACGAATATTGCATCAATAAATCTATCTCCTTTCAATTTGAAATTTTTTTGGCAACATAACATTGGTCAACTTGCAAAATAACCATGAGAGAAGTATCCAAAGCATCCAATTTATATAGAACCAAAGGGGGAAACCATGAGTGGATTTCTAAAACCAAAACCATCAAAATCTATGGTATGACAAAAACCTAATACCCTCATGTGACAAATATATTCAATGATTCCATGAATAACAACCATAATAATCAACATCTTTAACTTATGTAAAGAGTGTACACATTCCCATGTATGGCACTCCAAAATAGAGTGGAAAACTAATGTGGACCCCACCCAACATGCAAAAGCCATTATACTCTCTCCCTTAGTACTTAGGATTGAGAGAGTGATATAAATGAGGTCAAATTAATTTGTAACTATCACCGTCACAAATATCACCAATGAATGCCACCACAATTAACATTACAATATATAAGGAGAATAACAACTAAATAGTGTCTCTCAACCACCCACATAGGTGTCCAAGTATAAATTCCAAAGATGTTTTGGACCTGACATTAGACATAGGATTGCAAGGTTAACATCACCTTAATCCTAACATATATTGCATGTTCTTTACCCTGCTCATCTTATTGGGTTAAAAGTTCCACCCGTTGCCACTTTAATAGTGGAAAAAACATACAATAATTTGCTATGATTGACAAGCATGATGTCTATAGAATGGAACAAATATTCTTTCATTTCATCAAAGGATTTTTTATAGTTAGTATTCCATTCAAATTAACATCTTTCTTTAGTAATGTTCTGAATGACAAGGTATGATCCACAAATTATAATATGTATCTTTTTGTAAGCTTTAAAATTGGCTTATACTATTTGGAAAACATATTGATAATATCATCAATCTTCTTGATATGTATCCCACATGCCATATGATACAATAAAACCCAACAAGTTCCCACAATCAATGTCAAAGACACATTTCTTAGGATTTAACTTCACTTGTTAGTCTTAGACATTTGAAGAATGTTCACAAATCATTGAGATGATCAAATTCATTTTTTAATTTGCCTAAAATATTGAATCCATACAATCTTTTAATCATGCATTAAGTCTTTTGAAAGATTATCATCATTACCCTTTAATAAGAACTACTCCAACATTCTTAAGGTTTTCTCTCTATTATTATTGCAAATATTATGAAGCATATCAAAATTTGTTTTAATTTTAGCTAGAAGATTTTCATTTGAATTCATAAGAATAACATCACTTATATGTTTTTTACATTGTGAAGTTTTGTCTTTTAAAAAATATTATCTTTGCCCTTGATCTAAGCTTTATGTTATGTAAATTGGTTTTGAGGGGACCAAAAACCCTATACATTAGATAGAACAACTAAAAGATTACACACCAATCCTAGAAGGGAGGAAAACATAGTTGCAACTAGGCTTCCAAATGAGAATCAATACAACTACAACCAAAATTGAAGATGCTAAGAACAAAAGAGTACCTAGGAATTCAACCTAAACAATGCCAAACCCTACCCTACTCAATCTCACACCCTTCACTCTTGTGCGTGAATAGGAGATAGATTTTGGTGCAGGAGCACCTTAAGGTCTTTTGAAAGATCTTAGAAAATTTTGGCTTGTAGGTGGTTCTAGCCAACCACCAAGGTAATAAGGACTATTTGATAAAGTCCCAAGGTTGATTTGGTGTGTGTGTTGTGGCAATTTCGTTTAGAGTCTTGAGTTTTGTGTATTCTTAGGACATCCCGCAAAGTTGTCATAACACCATCTCCTAAACACTAGGAAGTATTAATGTTGTTCTAAGTCCAACCTAAGGGTCCCAACATGTGGGAATAGGATATATAAGGTCAGAAAAACCCTAAACTGACAATTGGAAGAGTTGGAAGTATCATTGTTTGGATTGTGTCTTGGAAATAACAAGTTTTTGACTGTGTTTTTGAAATAGAGCCTTGATCTAGTCAATTAATGGATTGAAAGGACTGAACTAATGCATTGAATCTTTAATTTGTGACATTTAACTACTTTGTGTGGCATTGGTTTAGTTGTTTGGCACGATTGGTTAGCTGTTTTGTAAATTCTTGTGTTCTTCTGTTTCACTGCTCGGTTCTGGGCCAGTTTTGTAAAAGATGTACCCCACTTGAATTCTCGTGGCTGAACTTCCATGGCCTCTTGGAATCAAGTAGGGGACCCTGTATATAGTGTAAATATGGTCTGTGGAGTCTTTGTTTGTAGGAGAGCTAGTAAAATCATCAAGCTCTAGGCGAGTGCAGGGGCATTTTGGCTAGGTGCTTGAACAGAACAACATCAAGAGGGCTTGCTTAATGGATTGGTTTGTGCCAATCAATGGTGTAGAGGTGTAGGGGTATGTGTCTTGGACATGTGTATGCAAGGAGAAGTGCAGAGGAGGCCATTAAAGCACTCAACTAAGTTAAAGAAACCAGACAGTGTCACATGCCCTAAAAACCCTTGAAAATAGGGGTTTGGTGACATACCTATGTATCGACACCAAGAAGGTCTAAAACCTATGAAATCTTGGAGCCTAGGAGGTCTATAGAGAGAATCCCTAAATAGTTTGGGGGTTTGTTAAGGAATTCTTGGAGTTATTCCAAGAACACTGGTGTTAGGAGGCCTAATTGACCAAAAAGGCTACAAGGCCTAAAAACAAGGTTTAAAAGAATTCGATGGACAAATGAAGAAGGAATCCAACAAGATGGATCAGAATGAAGTAAGAACAACCAAGGAATATTTGGAAGACCTATTCCTAGTCCCAAGAATGGCTTGGGAAATGTTGTGGAAAAGTTGAGCCGAAAGGTGCTTAGTAGGGGTGTAAGAGCAAAGGTGAGTGTTTGAAGTTGGTGGAGAGTCTATAAGGAGATAGGGGTCTTAGGAGTGACCTCTGAGTAGGGTAGAGAAAAATACCCTAGGAAGACCAAAGATTAGGTCTTAGAAAGAGCAAGTGTGCTCTTGAGAGATAGTACTCCCCATCAAATTGGTATCAGAGCAAGTTAAAAGGCTTGGGAATTGAGAAATATATGTCAGAGGGACGTGAATCCATAGGGGAAAGCACCATGGTGACCAATGCAGAATTGGCTAGAGATATGACAGAGCAACAAGAAAAGAACAGATGTCTTGAAGAAATTGTGGAAGAAATGAAGCACAAATTAGAAGAGGTTGCAGAGACTGCAGGCAAGATGGAAGTGTAGTTAGCAGGGGTTAAAGACAAGGGTAAGAACCAAGTTGAGGAAGAAATAGAACCAGAACCTGACCCTCCATTAGCAGAGGAACCCTTCCTCAAAGCATTAAAGGCACTAAGTGGCAAGGCACTAGAAGGCATCCCTGTTTTCATAGGAAGAATGGATGCAAAATTAGTTATGGAATAGATTGAGGGAATGGAAAATCACTTTGAATGTGATGGGGTTACAAAAGCACAAAAGGTGAAGATAGCCAAATCAAGACTAAGAGGATAGGCATTAACTTGGTGGAAGTTTTTGCAAGAAGAAAGAGAGAAGGAAGGCAAGAAACCAATAGGAAATTGGAAAACTATGGTGGCTAAAGTAAAGGAAAACTATCTACCTGAGGATTATGACATCCAATTGCATAAGAAGAGGAAAAATCTCAGACAGAGAGAACTAGATGTAGCTGCCTACACAAAAGAGTTCCAAAAACTAAGCTTGAGGTCTAGAGTGCAAGAAAGTGAAAGCATTAAGGTTGCCAGGTATCTAAACGGCCTTAGATGGAACATACAAGAAGAGTTGAGTCTCTTTACACTTACTACCCTCCATAGCTGTTATCAGATGGCTATTAAAGTGGAAGAAAAACTAAAAAAGAAACAAGATTCAAGTACTAGGGGTAGAGGAAAAGGTAGAGACCCTAGAGGTGGACATAGAGGAGGTTTTGGTGGAAGTAGCAATGAGAACAAAGGCCAAGGTGATTCTAAGGTTGGTGAACAATCCCATGAGACAAATAGTAGAGAGGGATACAGAGGTAGAAGTTCACACAATGGTGGAAGAGGCAAATCAGGAGGATTTGGGAGAAACTCTCACTTTGCTTCCATGAAGTGTTACAATTGTGGGCAATTGGGTCACCCTGCATATAGGTGTCCTGATAAGCCAACATCTTCACAAGGTGAGAAAAGGATTGTTTATGTCCAAGACGAGGACTATTCTAAACATTCAGAGGTGAGTTTAGATTCAGAGAAAGGAAAGAATCTCATGTTGAGAAGGATCTTGATCAAAGCACCTACAGAGGATGAACACAAACAGAGGAGGGCTCTTTTTAGAGTCAAGTGCAAAATACTAGGAAAGGTATGCAAGGTCATCATTGATTCAGGATCCACTGATAATGTCATCTCAGAGGAGGCAGTATAGAAGTTGAACCTCACTAAGATACCTCATGAGTGTCCCTATAAAGTTACTTGGTTGAATAAGGGGTAGAATGTATTGGTCAACGAGCAAGTATGGGTTGAGTTTACCATAGGGAAGTATCAAGATAGGATACTATGTGATGTGTTACCAATGGATGCATGTCATCTGTTGCTTGGTAGACCATGGCAATATGACAAGGAGGCAGTACACCATGGCAATTAGAACAAGTACTCATTCAAAAAGAATGGAGTAACTTACAAGATTCAGTCTTTAATAGAAGAAGATACAGTGGAGAAGGCAGAATCCCATACACTTTTGATGAGTGGGAAAGAATTCTTAAAAGACATGAAGAGGGAAGAAGGAGTTGGCTATGCTATCATGTTAAAGCCAAAGGAGGACAAGTCACCTATGTCAGCAGAAGTGAAGCAACTGTTAGACCAGATCAAGGACATTATTTGTGAAGGTAACCAGCCACACTACCACCTAAGAGGGCAATTAGTCATCAGATAGACTTTGTGCCAGGAGCAACATTGCCTAACAAGGCTGCATACAAGATGACATCGAAGCAAAACAAAGAGATAGCAAGGCAAGTTTAGGAGCTCTTGGACCAAGGGTTGATTAGAAAAAAGAATAAGCCCATGTGTTGTCCCAGTGGTGTTGGCTCCTAAGAAGGGAGATAAGTGGAGAATGTGTATTGATTCTAGGGCAATAAATAGGATAATTATTAGATATAGGTTTCCTATTCCTAGAATAGAAGATTTAATGGATTGTTTAGGGGGTGCTAAGTGTTACTCCAAGATTGATTTAAAAAGTGGCTACTATCAGATTAGGATGAAAGAGGGTGATGAATGGAAGTCAACTTTTAAGA
Organism: Sequoiadendron giganteum; assembly: GCA_007115665.2. Taxonomy (NCBI): domain Eukaryota; kingdom Viridiplantae; phylum Streptophyta; class Pinopsida; order Cupressales; family Cupressaceae; genus Sequoiadendron; species Sequoiadendron giganteum. The sequence continues at coordinate 57,415,400 of CM021106.1, read as the reverse complement.
CCACATAGGGGTTATATGAGTGGTTGGTAATGCCATTTGGGCTTACAAATGCACCTAGCACTTTTATGAGGGTGATGAATGAGGTTGTGAAGGACTATATAGGAGTCTTTGTGGTAGTCTACTTAGATGATATCCTCATCTTTAGTAAAACAAAAGAGGAACATATGAAGCACCTGGAACTTGTGTTGAAGAAACTTCAAGAGGAGAAGCTCACCATAAATCTTGAGAAGAGTGAGTTTATGAAACAAGAACTAGTCTACCTAGGATTTTTAGTATCTCATGGGGACTTGAAGATGGATAAGAGCAAGTTTGAAGCCATTCTCAATTGGCCTACTCCCAGGACATGGACTGAAGTCAGAAGTTTCCATGGGTTAGCCCAATTCTATAAGAAGTTTATTAGGAGATTTAGTGAAATCTGTACACCAGTCCTTGACACCATCAAAGGAGTGTTAGAGTAAAGGTCTTAACTTAATTATGTTGATTAAGTTACTTTTATTCCCTTCTTAAGATTTCATGTTAGTTTGCATAAAGTGACATTTAATAATTATATTAATTATTAAATGTTATCCTATTAGGGTTTTTCCTATTAGGGTTTGCATGATCTCTTTTTTATAAGGATTGATCCCATTGTATTTCATATTAATTCATTCTTTCATTCTCTTTGATATATACATTTTCAGTTTTTAGAGAACTCTTGCTTGTTTGTCTCCATCTCTTCTTTTGTGACAAGTTATTTGCATGCAGGTGATCTTTGGAGTTTGTGGTGTTGTATTTTCTCAACTCCTCCTACATGGTATCAGAGCTCCACACTTGCAGCTTCCTGTTCTTGTTTTGAAGATTTTTGGAGCTTCAAGGGTTTGGGGCTTGTTTTTCTTGATCTAGGGCACACCTGCATTTTTGAAGCATTTTCAGCTCAAATGGACATCGCCATTGTGTCCGCAGCGGTCTAAAACCCCTAAATTGACTGTTCATTTGTCCATTTTGGACAAAGTCGAAATTTAGGGCAAAATGTTTTTGCAGTACGGTCGTACGGCCGTCGCCTGTCTGGTAAAAAATTTTTTCGTCAAAATTTTTTATTTTTCTGCAAAAAAAAATTGATTTTACAAAAAAAAAAAGTTATATAAAAAAATCAAAATTTCGCAGTTTTAGGGCTTGCCGGCCCGGTACAAGGGTACTCGCAGGTCCCTGCATCCGCAGGCTTGCGGGCCCTGCGGTACACTAGTCGGTGTACTGCCAACTGTCGGCGGCTTAATGCCGACTGGCGGTGATAGTACTGCCGACCGGTGGTACTCTGCAGCCGCAGGTGGTAGACCCCGCCTGCCAAAAAAAATAAAATTAAGTTTTTAAGAAAAACATTTTTTTTATTGTTTTTTATTTTTTAAAAAATAATTTTTTCGAAAATAAGCCTAGTTGTGCATTTACGGTAACAGCCGTTTGGCCGTCAAATTTAACCTAGTGTTTTTGCTACGACGGCCGTATGACCGTCAAATTTAACCCAGTGTTTTTGCTGCGACGGCCGTATGACCGTCAAATTTAACCCAGCACTGGTTTTTCCCTCTTTGGAGTTGATTTATTCCAGAGGCCATAACTTGGGCATACGATATCGTTTTTTGGCAAACGAGATATCATCGGAAAGTTGGTTTTCTCATCTTTCCAGTGGTGTGAGTCTCATCACATCTTTTTTCTGTTGGTGCATTCTACAACCAGTTGAAGATAAAGGGGCTATTTTCAATCTCAAGCTCATAACTTTTGATCAGTTTCTCCATTTTTCGCAATCTCAGTGACATTGGAACCGTATTTCAGAGTTCTTCAGTTTCATCCATGCCATTTTTCCAGATTTCACTCCAGGTATATTTTATTCAGTTATTTGTGTTTTCATACTCTGGTGGATTACCTGGACATGTTTGCTCTTAGAAACATTTTGTTTGTATGGGATGCTTCGTTTTTTGTTGTTCTTCATGTATTTCCAGCATTTTGTCCTTTGAGGACATTTTGAACATCATTTGTAAGCTATCTTTTATGTAAATGCACTGAGATAAAGTGCCACACTATTGTACATGCATCTTTTGGAGATTTTGCACATAAGGTTGTGCCATATTTTGTACTCACACTGTTATTATAAAGTGCCATGAGGGGTTATGTAGTTTGTCTTTGTTTTGCCATCACATCTTTGTTCGGTGAGTATCCCTCCACGACGACATTGAATCCCTTACATGGGTTGTGTAGTTTGCCTTTGTTTTGCCATCACATCTTTGTCCGGTGAGTGTCCCTCCACGACGACAGTGAATCCATATTATTTCAGCCTCATGCATGTGTGTTTTGTTTTGCACACCACTTTTTCAGTTGCAGGTGCTTTCTTGTGCACTTTCAGATGTTGTATCTTCTTCATGCACTACAGGGTGTTGCACACCATTTCAGTTGATCTGTCAGGCTCCCAATTCACCATTATGGGAGGGTATTATACTGTTCATGCTAATGCTTCCTTGGTTTCGCCTTGGAAGGAATCTTCCATTCTCAGTTGATCAGTGTTTCAGACTATTGGTTCTTGTACCATTTGTATCTTCGTTCCAGGTGTTTGTCTTTGTTTGCCATCTAATTCGAGTAGTGTCGTTTGGGGCACTCATGCAAATTTTGTATCTTCGTTCCAGGTGTTTGCCTTTGTTTGCCATCTGATTCGAGTAGTGTCATATGGGGCACTCATACAGATTGTTGTCTTTTTTATCCTGATCATCCTATTTTCAACGGAGATTCTTCAACACCATAGCAGTCATCTTTCGACAGTTGTTTACAGCTTCTTCTGCTTCAGTGATGTTCTTCTTGGCTTTCTGCATCTCTTTTTGGAGTAGAGCTTTTTCCTATGAGGTTTTCTCTATTTCTCCTCTTTACAGAGATTTGGTTGTATTTGGGTACCTGATCTAGCCTAGTTGTCGGGACCTATGTTTGCCATCTTACATTGTAGTTACCTTTGTTTTCTTGCATTTGTTTATAGCTGAATTGTTGCTCATCTTAAGGGGGGGTGTTAGAGTAAAGGTTTTAACTTAATTATGTTGATTAAGTTACCTTTATTCCCTTCTTAAGATTTCACGTTAGTTTGCATAAAGTGACATTTAATAATTATATTAATTATTAAATGTTTTCCTATTAGGGCTTCTTTTAGGTTTTTCCTATTAGGGTTTCTTTTAGGGTTTTGCATGATCTCCTTTTATAAGGATTGATCCACTGTGAGCTACATTAATTCATTCTTTCATTCTCTCTAATATAATACATTTTCGGTTTGGAGAACCCTTGCTTGTTTGATATACATCTCTTCTTTTGTGAGGAGGTTATTTGCATGCGGTGATCTTGGGTTTTAATGATTGTTGTATTTTCTCAACTCCTACTAGGAGGACTTAAGACAAAGTTTGTGTGGACCAAAGAAGCCAATGAAGGGTTTGAAAGATTGAAAAAGGAAGTAGCTACCCAACCAATACTGGTTTTACCAAGTTTTGAAAAACTATTCATAGTGGAATGTGATGCAAGTAACATAGCAGTGGGGGCAGTCCTAAGCCAAGAAGGCAGGTCAATGGCATTCTTTAGTGAGAGGCTAAATGAAGCAAACTCTAGATATTCATCCTATGACTTAGAGCTATATGCTTTAGTACAAGCCCTTAAGAAGTGGAGGCACTATTTTTTGCCTAAAGAATTTGTGGTATACACTGATAACCAAGCCTTAAGCTACATAAACACACAAGAGAAGCTCAGTTTGAGGCATATAAAGTGGATGGAGTTTCTACAATCGAACACTTTTACTATCAAGCACAAGAAAGGGGTCAATAATAAAGTTGCAGATGCCCTTAGCAGAAGGTTACTTACCATTCAGGAGATACAGCTACAAAGTACAGGGGTTGAGGGGTTCAAGGATCTTTATGAAGGAGATTCAGATTTCTCAAAGATCTATAAGGTGTGTACTGATTTTGAAAATCACTTTCACAATGAGTATGCAGACTACACTTTACATAATGGTCTATTGTTTAGAGGGAAACAACTATGTGTTCCAAGTGGTTCCATGAGGGAGAACCTCATCCAAGAAAAGCACAATGGCAGTTTGAGTGGACACTTTGGGTTAAACAAGACCCTAGACTTAGTGGAGAGATTCTATTGGTGGCCTAAAATGCAGAGAGATGTAAGAAGGTATGTTGAGAAATGTGGAGTGTTTCAGAAGGCAAAGGGGACATCAAAAAATGCAGGTCTTTACCAACCATTTCCCATCCCAAATAGACCATGGGAGTGCATAAGTATGGATTTCATAGTAGGGCTACCTAGGACACCAACTAGTTTGGACAGTGTGTTTGTGATAGTGGATAGATTCAGTAAGACGAGTCATTTCATCCCATACAAAACAACACATGATGTTAGTCACATTGCCCACCTATTCTTCAAGGAGATAGTAAGGATACATGGGTTTCCAATGAGCATAGTTGCGGACAGAGATGTGAAGTTCATGGGACACTTCTGGAAGACTCTTTGGAGGAGGCTAGGAACCAACTTGTCTCATAGTTCTGCATACCATCGTCAAATGGATGGACAGACAAAGGTGATAAATAGGGTACTAGGTAACTTGTTGTGGTGTTTGACTAAAGAGTATGGACAAGGATGGGAACAAGTTATTCCACAGGCATAATTTGCCTATAATGATAGCACAAACATGACTATTGGTAAGAGTCCATTTGAAATTGTATATGGGTTACATCCAAGAGGTGTACTTGAGCTAACAGACCTAAAGGGTTATGAAGAAATCAATGGTCATGCTGATGATTTTTCTCAATCAATGAGAGAAGTTCATGAGCAAGTAAAGAAGACAATAATGGAGGTTAATTGGAAGTTGAAAGCTAAAAGAGATGAAGGGAGGAGAGATCTACAATTTGAGATAGGTGATTTGGTAATGGTATACTTGAACAAGGCTAGACTACAGAAGGGCATACCAAGTAAGCTAAAGATGAAAAGGATAGGGCCATGCAAAGTGTTGGCTAAATATGGTCAAAATGCCTACAAGGTGGAACTACCCAAGGAGTTATCCATTTCTCCTATTTTCAATGTGAAAGACTTGGTGAAATATAAAGGACCAGAGATGAATGATGGGCAGTACAATACTGAGGTGAGTAAGGATGTGGAAGAACTCAAGGTAATTGATCAGATCATACCACAGGTTGACAAGATTCTAGATTCAAGGGTGAAGAAGAAGACTAGGCACAAGACATACATGGAGCACCTAGTGAAATGGAGACACCAACCAGAGTCAGAGGCTACCTGGATAGCAGAGAGTGACTTCAAGAAGCATGGTATTAGTGAGGAGTTCTTAACACCACAGGTTCCTTAACTTCCTTGTTGCAGGGGGGAGAATGGTGCAGGAGCACCTTAAGGTCTTAGAAAATTTTGGCTTGTAGATGGTTCTATCTAGCCACCAAGGTAGTAAGGACTATTTGATAAATTCCCAAGGTTGATTTTGTGTGTGTGTTGTGGAAAGCTTTTTTAGAGTTTAGAGTTTTGTGTATTCTTAGGACATCCTGCAAAGTTGTCATGACAAATTTTCCTAAAAACTAGGAAGCATTTATGTTGTTCTAATCCCATCCTAAGGGTCCCAACATGTGGGGATAGGATATATAAGGTTAGACAAACCCTAACCTGACAGTTGGAAGAGCTGGAAGAGTTGGAAGTACTATTGTACGGATTGAGTCTTGGAAATAACAAGTTTTCTTGATTGTGTTTTTGAAACAGAGCCTTGATCTAGTCAATTAATGGATTGAAAGGACTGAACTAATGCATTGAATCTTTAATTTGTGACATGTAACTACTTTTTGTGGCATTGGTTTAGTTTTTTGGGATGACTGGTTAACAATTTGTAAATTCTTTGTGTTCAACTGTTTCACTGCCTGGTTGAGGGCTAGTTTTGTAAAAGATGCACCCCACTTGAATTCCCGTGGTTGAACTTCCATGGCCTCTTGGAATAAATTAGGGGACCTTGTATATAGTATAAATATGGTCTGTGGAGTTTTTTTTTGCAGGAGAGCTAATAATTCCATCAAGCTCTAGGCGAGTGTAGGGGCATTCTGGCTAGGTGCTTGAACAGAACAGAAGCAAGAGGGCTTGCTTAACTGATTGGTTTGTGCCAATAAATGGTGTAGAGGTGTAGGGGTATGTTTCTTGGACATGTGTATGCAAGGATAAGTGCATAGGAGTCCATTAAAGCACTCAATGAAGTTAAAGAAACCCGACAATGTCACATGCCTTATAAACCCTTGAAAATAGGGTTTGGTGATAGACCTATGTACGGACACCAAGAAGGTCTAAAACCTAGGACATCTTGGAGCCTAGGAGGTCTATAGAGATAATCCTTAAAGAGTTTGGGGGTTTGTTAAGGAAGTCTTGGAGTTATTCCAAGAACACTGGCTTTAGGAGGCCTAATTGACCAAAAAGGCTACAAGGCCTAAAAATAAGGTTTACATGAATTCGATGGACAAATGAAGAAGGAATCCAACAAGATGGATTAGAGTGAATTAAGATCAAACAAGGAATAGTTGGAAGACCTATTCCTAGTCCCAAGAATGGCTTGGGAAACGTTGTGGCAAAGTTGAGCCCAAAGGTGCTTAGTAGGGGTGTGAGAGCAAAGGTGAGTGTTTGAAGTTGGTGGAGAGTCTATAAGGAGATAGGGGTCTTAGGAGTGACCTCTAAGTAGGGTAGAGAAGAACCCTAGGAAGACCAAAGATTAGGTCTTAGAAAGAGCAAGTGTGCTCTTGAGAGATAGTACTCCCCATCAGATTTGGGAATAAATTTCTTCCACCTTTAAAAAAAGTTTAGAATATGTTATTTACTAAGTCCTCATAACAAAGAGAAGGGGGATTCCCCCTCGAAGGGCCCATCCATGGGTGTACCTAAAAAAATGAACATCTAGCTAGTGTTTCCAATTATTAATCAATCGCCTCAAGAGCAAGTGGATGTTGCATCGAAGCCAGGGGTAAAACAAGACAGTGAGCAACCAAATCAAATGGTGGGTGGGACTCACCAATATGAGTTGAAGGAGTGAGACTCCCTAGAATCACACCAATTGTATGAGAAACACCCTCGAAAACCTAACTTGCATTGGGAGAATGGGAAGAGAAAACCAAGCATCTTGAGAAGATTTGTCATCTCGAGAGGAGCCAACAACTTGATTCAGAAGTATTAAGAGTCAAGTGTTCTTCATAGGCATTCCACCTTCATGTAGCAACCCTTAATCTAAATTATTTATGTGCACTTTTATTTTTATTATCCTCATTATAATAGGGGTTTTGTATGATTCAATTATTATTTTTGTAACACCAAAATTGATTTGTAATTTTGATTTTGAACATGTTCTACAAGAAAACTTATAAGAATGAGGGTTCTAATTATGGTGATCAAAATTATAAAACATTCTATTTTTTTTATGATTTGTATAATTTTTGCTTACTCATATCTAATAAATATTAACTAATAGAAATTAATTATTAATTTTAAATGATGTAAATGTGTAGTCCACAACTAATAATGGAATGCAATTATAAAATGTTTTGAATCGATTCTAAAATATTATAAATTTTATTTTTAAATAAAATAATGTAATTAATTTAGTGATTTTAATTTATTTTTTATTATGATACAATAAATTTTAACAATTTGATTTAAAGATTTTTTTTTTAAAAATTAAAAAGTTTTTTTATGCAAATAATGATGTAGAGATTGATGTTAAGACTTGTGTAAAAATGACACACCAAACCTAGCACAACATTGACACAAATGTTGATGTAAGTTGATCAAGTGTCATTTCAAAATCTGTTACCCATCAAATTTTTAATTTTGAAGTTTTTCTCCTTAATTGAGTAGTCTTGTATCGTTATCTTTGAGAATGTCACGGTCCTGCCAAATTCCCTAACCTTGTCGCCAGGTTTCGAAACCACCCGATCACCTGACTTACTCATATTTCTCAAAGTTTGAAGCCTTATCCCATAATGTCACACACAATCGATGTGTCAGAGGTTCTTAAAACTTTAGAACCTCCTACAGATAGTTATAAAGTTCTATCCCTTGGTGATAAAGCGACCTCAGCAGGATGCTCAATTTTCAAAGTGTCAGCCCATTTAATGAGTTGTACGATGCCTTTAAGGGATGTCTTTTCATACGTTTTAAACGCCAACTCCAGTTTTAAAACCTAATCTTTAAAATCCTTTGAAAGGACAACTCTTAAATAAGGAAGGTGGTGGAATGAATTTAGTAACAAATTGGCACGTTTTTTGGGGCGAATAAATGGTTACTCTTCGCCGCCAAGTTAAGTGAACTTGCATACGAGGAAAGGTGGCAACATTTCTAAGTTTAGAATTCTCCCAAAATGGTACTTCCTAGCGATATCGGAGAATGGGAAGATGAACTTGTACCCATCATGCAACCAGATTTGAATTGGTTTGAACAAGAGCAGCTCGACATCATTTCAGAGTTGCGTTTGTTGGAATCAAGGAAAACTAAGAGGGGGGGGGGGGAGGGGGTGAATCAGTTTTTTGCAATTTTTAACTTTATAAATCTGACCCTTCAAGCATTTATAACAATCAATCAAAAGAAATATGCATGAACATAAACAAACAGCCATAACACCATAACATAGGGATTTTTACGTGGAAACCCTGTTAGGGGAAAAACCACGGTGGAAGGCCGGTCCACAATATTATCTGAGTATACTCAAAAAAATTTTATAGAATGGGAACGCACTTACATTCAGGCACACTGCCTAGAGCTCACTGCTCAAAGGAAGACTCACTGCCTTACAAATATAATTAGATTAAATCCATCTGAGAAATTGAACTGACAGATTAGCATCTACATATGCCTGATTACAGTTCCAGTTAGGCTCAACGATCGAATTCTAACTGATTCTACTCTTCTTCTCTGCTCTGCTCTGATTCACAACACAAATCCTTTATGCACAAGTGAAACTGTGTATTATCGCTCTTTTTCTCTGCTTGGATTCACAACTTGCATCAATACACTTCACACACACACACCAAAATGATATAATCGATTACTTATATATATCTACGACTAAAGATTAATCGCCCATATGTCGGCTTCAACAAGATATGAAAACATTTGCAAATTGTCGGCTCAATCCATGGATAATCCTTAATGCGCACCAACCAAAATCGGCTATAACATAGCAATGATCAACATCAACATGTACGAATACAAAAATACTTAAACAATTACTTCTCAAGTATCCACAACATATAGCATTCACCAAGTCGGCTTTTGTACTGATAATCAGAGAATTAATCAACTGTATCTTCTAACTCACACATGGATCAATATGAGCCACTAAGATTCAATAGCGACAAAGATCATATACCAAGCAACATTTCCTGAGATACACAACACAAAATAATAACATAAAATTTGCATATGAATCGTTGAACACAGTTCTATCAGATGCTCTGTTCTTCCTAACAGTTAATCACAAAACTTCAATTTGACTGTCGGTATGATCAAATGATGACGTGCGGATCCAATCACCGACTAGGGTTGCCATCAATGACAACACCATAAAACATTTGTAGTGTCTCTTGCCAACATCGTTCACTAGCATGGAAGGAGAAAACCAGCTATACCGAATACAATAGAGTCATTTTCATTTTGGATGAAGAAGAAGAACGTGTTGAACTTCACAATTTAGTTATGGAGATGCAGTTGGAACTATACAGAGATCCGGCACCGCCGACAGTTTGATCACATGCATGCAATTTTTTGTGGCACGTAATGATAACGCTTGTTCTAAAACTGTTTCTGTTTTAAATCCATCTTGATTCCGGTTGTTTTCAAGATCGTTACTTTTGTAATGTAACAGTTTTGGTATGCATATATATAGGGACCTTCGAATGTATGTGTCAGATAGCTTTATGGAATATAGTCTTGTAGTACGAAAACTTGAGCTTTGAACTGACTTTTGGCTTTGAAGAAATAAAGAAAATGTTTCTAATTTGTGCATTTGTCACTATTTTCTTTTGATTACAATTGGGCTTTGAATCATTGTGATTAATCTTCTCTGTTTGTCTTGTTCTATAAGATTATGTTTGTGTTATCTCTAAAACTTTGGATTTAAATTAATCCACCCATAAAGTGAATTTGTTGTTCACGCTCTTCTGATAACATTTGTGAAATTGGGATAAGTGAACTTTGCATCATTTATTCACACTTTCTTCACTTTAATCACCAAACTATCGCATCTATTTTCGTGGATATGAGTAGATGTCAGTTACCTTTCCTCCTTTCTAGTTAAAAGCATACCCAATATCTTCATTCATTGCATATTATTCAAAGGTAGTTGCGCCTTGTAAAATAAGCAAAAAGCACTTGCAATTATCATCGCAAGTGACTCAATTGTTGGCCAGGTTGTCATTTGTGTGGGGTAGAGTAAATTAATTAAAATGAAAAATCTGTTAACCAACAAAATCTAAAATTCCCTAATCTTTCATTTTTCCCAAACCTGGATATAAACACTAATGCAATAGATAATGCAAACCATGTGCAATTTTGTGATTACAAAAACCCTTACACATGCATGATGCCACATATTTGGTGTAGAGTTTGAAAATACTTTCAAAACTTTGACATGCAAAAGTTAACATATAAAAAATCAATTTGTATCAAATTGCTAACATCTATATTTAGAATGAAAATAAATTTAAACCTGTTGGTGTAGGTTTTTATTTTCCTAGTGGGTTAATTTATTTTCCCTTAGTCCTAAGTTTTTCTTACAGTTTTATTAAGCTTGCTTAGGACAATAAAGTGAATTTATCATTTAATAACTAGGAGATAAGTGATGTGGTGTCCCCTTCCTTAAAGGGTGGAACACTTTCCACTTTTGGTGGTTAATTCATATCTGTTGGATCTGCCACCTCCATCATCTCCTTAGTTCTATATAAACTCACTATCTAGCTTGCATTTTCACATACACTCTTGCATATTCTAGCATTGTTGCATACTTTGGCATACATGCACCTTGATGCATGCAATCATTATTCTACGGATTTGCTTTGAACTCTTAAAGCAATCTTGTCATCTTGACATTTGCACATCTCTTGGAATCTCGAGTCTGTAATTGTGTTATTTCATTTACAGTTTTATAGCTTATCTCTCGTAGAAGATTTTGGTTATTCAATCTATTTCATATTTCTAACATGGAATTTGAGCTTAGTTTTTGAGAGTTTTGAGTACTTAGATTCTTGATTAAGAGGTTGGAGTTTTTCATATAATCTTATAAATTAATGTATGCTCTTCTCTTGCATTTCAACACGATCTGGACAATCATAAAGGAATTATGAAAATTTATTAATCCTATATTTGCATGTGTGTTTCTGGTGAGATCTAGTGATTGCAACTATTTTGGCTATTGTGACAATATTTTTGACTATTCCATTGCATCTGGGAGGCTCAAAAAAGTTAGATTTGGCTTTTGTTTCACTCAATTTGACCACCATATGACATAGTAACAAACAAGGGTTTGAAGCTCAGATCTAGCGAACAACTTTTTGCAAGAGAATTTTCGTCTCAAATGGACCTTGCCATTATGCTTGGATGGCCCAAAAACCCCTATTCTCATTTAAAATTTGTCTATTTTAGATGAATTTGATTAAGAAAATTATTTTACTAGGGGTTCGTCACTACAAGCTAAATTTAACCATTTTTTTCTTAAATAATAACTTTCCACCACGACGTCCGTTTTTGGCAAATGAGATATTGTTGGAAAGCTAGAGATGAGCACTTTCCATCCATAGAGGTATTGAATTTTTTTTCCATTTTCTACCAAATATTGCAGATTGAAGTTGTTGCAATTTTTCGTCAAAAATTCATAACTTTCGCCTCGAAGCTCCGATTTTTGGAAACAAATAGGCATTGGAAAGGTATTGAAGAACACTACACAACTATAAAGCTATTTTTTTAGATTTTGTCTCTGGTTCATTTTGTATCAAAAATTGTCTATTGAGCATTGTATCTTGGAAAAGGCTTTGTAAACACACTAACATAAAGTGCCAACATTGTAATATCTTGGGGGGGTGATTTATGAGACTAGTGGAAAGGGGGGTGTCTCTTTATGTCTCTTTTTACGTTCACTTAAAGTGGCTTTTGTGTATCAATCTTGGGGGGATTATACAAACAATTTGTAATCACAAACTAAGATAAAGTTCCATTTATGGGGGGGTTAATCATGTCTCTTAAACATTATTTCCATCATTTTGTTGTCAAGCTAACTTCAGAGAACTATTTGTCCTGGAAACAAGGGATAAAGAATCATTGCCTTGAGCAAGATCTACTACCCTATCTCCTTGGACTCATTCCTAAGCCAAGTGACTATAATTAGAAGAATGCATGGTTTAACAATAATGACATGGTCTATGGACTAATATGTCTTACTATTCCTAAGGATGTTCTACATCATGTAGAGCACACTGAGTGCCCTTTCATTGCTTGGACCATCATTTGACAGTTGTATGGAGACATTGGATCTTCGTCTGAAAGTGATGCTTCTTTGGAGAACAAGACTATTGTGGATGATATTGAGACATATATTGCCCCATCTTGTGTGGATGATCAACTCACTAATACCCCATCACACATACCTATTGCAAATTCAAATTCTAGAGATGTTTCTTCGAGAGCCTCCAGTGATTCATTGCAACAAGATAATTTATGTCCTCTAGATTCAGTCCATTGTGACCAATTTCTACTAGACATTTCTTGTTTGTTTGTAGAGTCCCTCATTTTGGATCTAGATGACACTATTGAAGACATACGTCTTCTCGTTGATGACAACTCTTTGGTCCTTACATCTGTTGCTACTTTAGAATTCAGTGTTGTTTCTTTGAAAGTTTATGGTGATTCTTTGCAATAGGACATACATTGTCTTTCAGATTCAACTTTGTGGGATGATCTCTTGACAAGTATTTCAGACTTGTTTATGGAGACACATATTTCATATTTTGGAGACACTATTGCTTATATTCGTCTTTTCTTTGACGAAGTTGATACTTCTTCAATTGTTTTGAGAGAACACTTTGACCCTCTTATTCATTCTCTACATGATCATTCATCACAGTTTGACATGAGTGTGGATACTTTGAATCATCATTTGGAGGAGACATCTTTAGAGTATATATTTGAGTATTTAGATGGTGTTCTACATCAGTCTTTAGGAGATTCTGATTTTTCATTTTCAACAATGTGGCCTAGAATGTCTGCTTTGATTGTGACAACTTTCAACATCGACATGGGGACACTTGAGCCGAGTTTAGAGACTCCATACATCTTGTGTTTTCTTCCTACATATTCCTTTGAGGAATGGGGAGATCACTTGCATATGTAATTGGTTTGTTGCTTCCTAAAGGGAGGAACATTGTTCGATGATTGTGGACCATCTTCTACATTCAATTTCAGGCATCTACCGTTGGATCTCTTTGGGGGGCTTCTTTGTCCTATTTCATCTCTTTATATTATGGGGGCGGGGGAGGCGTGGTGGACATACTTCCTTTTTGTGGGATGGGGTTTCTTCTTCTTTGAGGGGAATTGTATATGTACATGGGTACCTAACATGGCTACATTTGGTGGGACCCATCATCTTTTGCATCCTCCTAAGCTATGCTTAAGGGGGATGTTGGTGTAGGTTTTTATTTTCTTAGTGGGTTAATTTATTTTCCCTTAATCCTAGGTTTTTCCTACACTTTTATTAAGTTTGCTTAGAATAATAAAGTGAGTTTATCATTTAATAACTAGGAGATAAGTGAAGTAGTGTCCCCTTATTTAAAGGGTGAAACACTTCCCACTTTTGGTGGCCATCTTCACTTTTGGTGGTTAATTCCTATTGGTTGGATTTGCCACCTCCATCATCTCCTTAGTTCTATATAAACTCACTACCTAGCTTACATTTTTGCATATACTCTCGCATATTCTAGCATTGTTGCATGCTTTGACATACATGCACCTTGATGCATGTAGTCATTATTTTGGAGATTTTCTTTGAGCTCCTAATGCAATCTTGTCATCTTGACACTTGCACATCTCTTGGAATCTCAAGTCTGTAATTGTGTTATTTCATTTATAATTTTATAGCTTATCTCTCTAATAGAAAATCTTGATTATTCAATCTATTTCAGATTTTTAATAAAACCTTTTGTGACACAAAATTTTATACTAAATAAACATTTTGAAATAATGAAATCTATATCATATCCTCTAACTTTCCACCAAAGAGTTTGAAATACTTAAATTTTGCCTTAAATTCACCTTATATTATTAGTTCTTTAAATCTAAAAATGTCAAAGCTCTTCTTTCACATTGACATTTGGCAGTTTGATCGTTGTTTAAGAGAGACAAATAGTTAATTAGTTAATAGTTCAAAGCTAAATAAAAAGGGGTGCTAAAATAATGTGAGGGGCCCACTGTAGGCAATGATGGACTGAATATTTTTGTTTTAGCGAGAATGTCACACTATCTTTGCTTTAGCAGCCATGAACATTATCATCTCCTTTGACAAAAGTGTTGTAAAGGAAGAAAATGAGAATGTTGGGAGAATCCCAAAGACAACTTAAAGTATTAAAAGATTGAAATAAAACGAGAATGGGAATATGAAAAGAAATAAGTTATAAATATCATGCGAAATGCTAAATCTGAAATTAATTTGTAAAAGGAGTAAGAAAGTTAAATATAATCGTTTTTATGTTGTTAAAAATTATATGGATAAGAGCAAAGATAATAAAGAATATTGTTTTGGAATATAATATTATTGTAGATTTGTTGTTGCATCAAAATTTGTAGGTGTTGGTGAATTTCTAAATCATCATCTTTACTTATTTTCGAATGATGATTAGTCCACAAGATCAATTTTCAAAAATGTGAGTCGGTCCAACACCCCCATTCGAACCTAACTCAAGAGAATTGAACATGGGTTAAAACTTTGATACAATGTGTAGATTTGTCTTTACACCAAAACTTGAAGATGTTAAGCGAACTTCCAAATCAATATCTTCACTTATATCTAAAATGATGGATAATCCATGAGATTAATTACCAAAAGATGATGGTTAATCCAACAATCATCACCCATTTCTTCAAAAATAAATAATAGAAAATGTGTGGCCTGGGTACATAGTATTCTGCAAATATTTTAACTTAATGATTTTCATCACGTTTTGCTTGCAAGATGATTGTGGGGAGTCATTAAAAAATAAGCAAACATCATTAGAAGAATGAAGCACAGGTAGACAGAGGGGCATTATTTGTATAGTTTTTTTCAGATTTGGAAGGAAGAATTTTGGATTTTCAGAAAAGAGGAAAGGCAAGCAAACAAATATACTGATCAGCTGGTCGGCCAGTAGTGAACATTGATAAAACTAAAAAGTGAAGAAAATAGCACTTACAAACAACAAAATTAGTAAATTCTCGGACATTCCATTATAGACAAGAGTGTGCAGCCTTTCATCGTAGTTATCAAAGATCTATAAAACAAAGACTATTTTTTCTTTGATTTAAGATTTGGCAGCTGCCTTGAAGAGTTATAGGCTTTTCTAGCAAGTTCAGCTTGGATAAAATTGGTATTTGTTGATGCCATCTTAGTTGTTGGAAGAGGTAGCTTTTCCATGTACAACCACTGATCTCCTTCTTGAACGAAGCGACTCAATTCCACTAGAAAACTTTTGACACCCTTGTTGCTGTTTCTCGAAAAGTAAGTAACCTTGAATAAAACCCGGGCCTGTAGAATGAAAGCCATGGATATATAAATCATGTCTTTAAACAAAACAAACATATGTTTCGCATAATTAGATGTAGCTTATAAATTCATTTGGAAATACTCTGACATGCAACTTTGATGGCCTCACCTCATTTTCTGAAAGATTTTCCGATTCGAGAATCTCAAGCTTGGTAAACAATAATCTCTCACATGTAGCTCGCACATCGTCTGCTAGCCCGTCAGCATCTACAAATTGAAATATTATTGGCAATTAGCGAAGATTCCGTGCACAATATCTCTAATATGAAATCAAATTTTCATCCTGTTCTTATTATGGTTAAAAATGCTAATGAAGGTGATACTGCTAGATGCTCAACAGTATGCATCTATGAAAAGCCACCCATAAACTGCTGTATTCTGAAAGCGTTGTTGAGGTGGCCAATTTTTAGTAGCTTTTGGACCATTAGGGCAAGTTTTGCCTCCTTCCTCTTCCCTTCCTCGAGGGCACCAGCAAGTTTGTAGTCAGTCAGTTTGAAGAGACCATGGTTGCTCTTAGCCTCCAAGAAACAGAGATAATGTTGCTTAGGGTTGATCCTAGCCTTCATGGTTGCCTTCTACCTCCTCACAGTGGTGTGGTGCTCTTGGTTGGCCCAACTTTGGCAAGGTTCTTTAGGTGGAGCTGGTTATTTTTATGATGTGTGCTCAAGAACCTTCAGAAGATACTTCTAATGAAAGTGCACTCTAGTTGAGAGCCGATTGATTATAATCCTATCCCTGGTGATGTATGGGAAAACTTGATGATAACTCCCCCGAATTCAATGCTCTTAAAATGATTCTCGATATTTCATACTATAATTAATCAACATAAATATTTTTGTATACATACTAAAAAAACATGCTACTACAAACACGTAAATGCCTAATCTAATTTACATAAACCACAAAGCAAAAAAAAAAAACATCATCTACTTGTGCTATTATTGGTGTTTAACAACTTGCAGCGATCATAAGCGAGACCAAAATTTACATGTGCTGATATTTTGTGAGTTTAAGTCATCAAGTTTTCTGCCGAATTTTCGATAGAAATCAGCAAGTTCTCCGGTGAGTACTTAGTGAGCCCAAGGGTTTGGTTCGTGCCTTGAATGAAACATGTCAGAGAAAAAAAAAACAGAAATAAGCAGGAAAATCAAAAAACAAAAACAAAAAACACAGTTTTTTTCCCCTTTATAAGCATTACTTGGCCATGTTGAACACAGACAACATTCGAGCATTCTAGAGAAAATTGGAAAGATATTTAAGAGATCTGATGAACAATTTTCTGAAATTTTGAATTTGCAATAGGTCAGTTCATTTTTTCCCCTTTTTTTCAAGTGTATAAATTTATAAATCATTGCTAATTTTTAAAGGATGTAAAATTTACAAATTTTATTGTATTGAACTCAATGTAAATTTGTTTATTGATTTATATTTACACAGTTCTTTTATTTTTTGAATATAGGTATACATTATAGGGTTAAAACGCATTTTTATTTATTTTAGGGTAATCAAAATCTACACTGTCAAATCCATAAAAATATTGGCTAACTATCATTATGTGTTGATGTTAATGCAGCGTCGGTCTTCACTAGTACATGGGCCGACCTTATAATTAAGATATATTATGTACTTATTCTGGCCGACCTTATTTGTTATTTAAAATATCTATCAAAAAGGCCGACCCATATGAAGAGGCGCCAAGAAGGTATATATACAAGGTTACCTTTTGATGGTAACATATATTCGAATATACACAAAAGAAAGTTCGCTATTTTGGCAGAGCAGAATTCGCAGTCATAGAAGAAGCTCATACTTGGATTCGCATACATAGAAGAAGTTCATACTTGAACAGCAGATCATCATTTTGTAGCAGCAGACCGATTAAAAGGAGAAACATATTCATTTGTATCTTTGCATCTAAGAGAGATGCTATCATTCATTGTATCAAATTCGGCATTGTGTTGGGCCTGAGTTCAACCAGATTTCTGCTCTTATTCCTTCAATATATAAGAGATATATTTGCTGGGTTTTTCTCCCTCATGAGGAGGGTTTTCCCAGGGTATCTTGTTGTGTTCATTGTCTTATGTGTTGCATTTCTTTTATTCAATTGGTTAAATTAATCTGATCTAAGAAACACTAACATTATGGACCGTGGAAACTTTGTGATTTTAATATTATATTTTTGTCAAATTAATTAATTCAATAACCATATAACTTACTGTATTATATTTCAAATTTTCAAATGCATTTAAATCTTACATGATTTAAAATTAATAATTCACATTCAAATTGTTGTATTTTTTTAAACACTATTTTATTTGTTTTTATTAATGTTGCAAGTTAATATACAATAGTATCCGACTTTACATCAAATTTGAACTTAGTGTGTGGAAGTTGACCTATTGTAACTAAACCTCCTAGAAGTCGTGACCCCGATTAAAAACATGCCATAATAAGACTAGTACCAAGGAGCGTAATTTGCATTTGGTGCACAAAAAAGCTTAGTAGAGGCATCAATCGCCTCAAATACCATCTTGTAGGCATTCCTAATTGTGATTCCAAGGTATGTAAAAAGGTCCCAAAAAAAGTGAAATGAGAGATGATAGCACTTCTTGCACTACTAGATGAGAAGAAATTGGAAAGAGCCAAAAGACACAAGCAACCATTGCTCCTAATTTGTCAACAAAATTCAATGTAGATATGACAAGCATTGTGGGCTCTATTTGTGGTCCATGCATACATGGCATATCCATCTCATCCAACTCAAATAGAGCTCAATCACAAGGGGTTTTGTGCCTAGAAACATACATGGAGTGCAACCTTCATTGCAAGGTAAAGGATGGAACAAGGAGGTTATGAATGCTACTAGGGAGGTTATGGATAACCTCTTAACATGCATTGTGAGGATGACACTTGAGGTTGAGGTGAGAGACCTCATCATTTTAGAGTTGAAAAATTATAACCAAGGAAGGGGAGGCTTTTTTCTTTGCCATTAGCTATCTGAAGAAAATTCATCTAGACATCGAGTAAGAAAAAATGAACTCTTATATTTTGCAGGTTACAAATTATAATTATTAATAAAATATTGTTTGTTTATGAACTCTTGAATATTTTATTTGTAGATTCTTGATGGGAAGATTGGGGTGGAAATACCCCAAATCTCCAAAAGTTAACCCTTCAAATTTTGTCTCAACCTTGTAGTGCTTTTGGTTGTGAGTGCAATTGGAGTTTGTTTGATGTCATTAACACAAAAAAGGACAATAAGTTGACTCAACAACACCTCTCTAATCTAGTTTTTGTGCAATACAACATTTGTCTTCAAACAAGAAAGGTGGAGGGCAAATTAGAGTAGCTTATTGATTTGGATGAGATTGATCACTAAATTGATTGGGCCATGCAAGATGACGAGCTCTCCTTGTTCACAAAGGATGTCATTGCTGATTGGGAAAGGTAGGCTATGGAAGATGTGGCTAGAGTAGAAGCAAGACACATTGGATTGTCATTGGACGACATTGATGTGGTAGAGGAGGAGACATTGCCATCTACTAGTAGGGTGGAGCCATAGGCATAGTCTTCTAGGCCAAACGTGGATCCGCAACCAAGTGTGAGGACTATGGATGTCACATCCCATTTTTATTTACTCATTATGGATGCAAATTGTTGAAGTTTAAATAACTAATTAAGTGTAAGTATTGTAGTCATGTAGAGGTTTGCTTGAGTGTTGTCACAAGTTTGTGTATGAAGCCTTCAATTGCCTTCATATGGTTGCATAAAGTATTTTGTTATTTGGCTTTTATAATGAACAACCATTTCAGCCTTTCATCCCTTATATAGAACATAATTATGTATTCGGCTTTTGGCCCCTCTACTCGTTTTGTTTTTCAACTTATACATTGATCACAGTCATTTTACCTTTTGGCAATTATATTGAACATAGTGTTTAATCCTTCGATCGCTATTATGAATCCATTTTTTTAAGACTTTTGACCTCTATTTAAACTGTTACCTCATAGCCATGATCCAATATTGTAGATGTATGTTGACAAGGATAGTTATGCATAGACGGTTATTTTGATTGTTAAGAATATGTTGAACTTCAAGAATATTAAATTGATTTTTTAGAAATTAAAAATTCATGGTTCCTATTTGAAGATGACATTGAATGACAATTATAATATATCCTGGATAAATGAATGTTAGTTGATGTTCAGAGGCATAGGCCTTGAAGTTTATAGGAAAATATCACAACTCACATAGTCGGCACAACATCTTTCATATTAACCATTAAAATATACGTGTTATACCATATGCATAACATAGAGTATGCATTTACCATGCACAAATAGTTAAAAAAGAACGAAAAACAAAACAAAAAGTGGTCAACCTGTTTCAATTGGACGTTGCAAATTTTGAAGGGGTTATGATGGTTGATAAGGCCAACCCATAGAAGGAAATTCGGAGTTTTAGGGGCCATAATGTGTTTTTCTGGAGCAAAGGGGAGTTGGGTGAGCGTTTTGGAGGGAAAAACTAGAGTTTGTTACCCACCATGAAGCCCATGAGGGGGTGACAAGTGCCAAAAATTGTGCAAGTTGTTTTGTATTCTCTGGAAGGATTTGTATGGGTTTTGGGGCAATTTTGAGAACATATTTTTGGGGATAAGCTAGTGTGATGAACATGGCTGGAAGTTGGAAAGACTTTGGGCAGCTATAGTATAGTTTTTGGTGACTCTTTATTGCCTGGTATGCGGCAAAACCCATCAGCTATATAAAATTCTTCAATTTATATGATTTATTTAGGCATTTGAAATAATGTCTGGGGGTTTTGACTATTAAAAGAAAAAAAGAGAGTGTCTTCCTTTTTAGGCTGTGTACATTCATCAAATAATGGATAACCAGTGAGTGATGTTTGTTTTTTATACTGTTTGGTATTTTATAATATATACACATAGGTGCAGGCTAAGTGTAGATATTTGCTTACTTGGTTGTAAATCAACCTCTTTTTGAATGTAAAAATAGGTATAAGATTATTTTTGCACATTCGTTATTTCATGGCAAGTGTTTGACAAAATGACAAACATGCCTTGTGGTCTGAATTTCAGTTAAAAACCTATTTTTACACGTTGGTTATTGCATGGCAAGTAGATAATATCAAATAACCAACATGCCAAGTGCCCCATACTATATCCCACTCCACATTTTCCAATCTGCCAAGAGAGGGTCTGTGGTTTACAGATAGGTACACAAAAAGGATAAAGGGAAGCAACAGATAAGTAAAATTTTCCAACAAGCAACCATTCATGGCTGATGGCACCAAAAATAGCACCAGGAATCCCACACGGCATATATATTGCTGCCACCCCTTCAAGGAAACAAAACAACACCAAAAATGTTAAAACAAGCACAAAAGAGGAATATGCATAGAGAAGTTTTCGCCCTAATTAATTGAACAGTCCATTGAAATCTCATCCAAAGCATGTATTAGAATGGTAGAACCTCAATCCCCCATTGCCATCATGAAGGTTCAAACAGTATTCTTGCAATCATACGAGTGGCATGGACACATTTGTCTCCTCTAAGCCTGTGATGACAGCTGTATATGACATAAGGAAAGGCTTCATACTTCCCTTAGCAACATGAAATCAATCCTACATAGAGGTAACAAGGTTAATAGTTGTTACTCCAAGGCATGGAAAATCAAGTGAAACAATAAGAAGGCAATCATCCTGCTCAAAAAAATGGAGATAAAGTGCAGCATTAAGAAAAAAATTGTCAATCCAACTACTGTCCAAGAAATGGGAATAAATTGCAGTAATATGAAGGCGTTTGTCAATCAAACTGAAGAAAGGGGAATAAAGTGCAGGAATATGAAGGCGTTCATCAATTCAACTGTTGTCCAAGAAATGAGAATAAACTGCATCGATATGAAGCCACCTTTTGATACAAGTGCTCCCCAACAGATTGGAATAAATTGCAGGAATAAGAAGGCATGCGCAATTTTTTAAGTGCAGCTACATTAGAAATGGAGCCACCACTCATATGCAAGCCTCTATAAAGAAACAAAAAAATAAAGGGCTTTTATTCCATGTCATGCATCCATTCTTACTAAACCTATTTCTACATTAACTTCTTTCCCTATGGTTGGGGAACCTCTATTCAACTAAAGATTTCACACAAGCTAATCTAGTAGGCCTCCATCCAATATCAGATGTGATGAGGTTGGAGATTGCACCATAAATGATGAAGTTAAAATTTCCCTATTCATGCATAGGATGACCACTGTAGCATGCCATTCAAAGTATGCGAAGAGTGGTGTCATCAAAGGATCCCACAAAATTGCTATTCCTTCCCTTCCTTGTAAATGCAGTCCTAACCCTACTTAGATCTTCCTTATGAGAAAGAATGCATACATGAAGAAAGATGCATTCCTCTTGTGCATTCCTTTTTCCTTTCCACTATAATGGTTGCAAGGAATACACAGGAAGGGATCAAATCAGAAGAGAGACATTAAACCATGCAAAGAGAGACAATCTGCAAGACCTGATCTTTGTCCATGTGGTATGGAGAAATTCCTGCAATAAAGAAGAGGTGAAGCATGTACAAAAGGGAAGCCATCCCTATCTAGAAAGGGCTAGAAATATGAAGTAATTATGATTGATGGGGAAGCTTCCATGATCCCAACTCACTACTGGTCTGAGGGATATGGAAGACCTACTCTTTTTCATCTCTAAAGGCCTCTCACAAGCTTGTACTGAAGCTGGATAATGACCTCTTGACCCCATATTCTTCACTTTCTTATTCTCTATTTTCTGAAATAGCTCATAACAAGGATGAAGAGTTTTCTTTGAGTCAAAGAGGAGATTTCCTTTTCTCCTTCCTTTCAACCTGCAAGCATCCAATATCTCTCTCTTCCCCATATGCTGCCATTTTCCTAGACCATGAAAGAAGATTATAAATTTCCAATGCAGGAGAAAATTTGCTGAAAGGACCAAGACATTTCTACATGTTTGAGTCTTCTTCATCCACTTCTCATCATGGGTTCTCACAGAATCAGACATGACAAGAAAGGATCTGAAATCACTTATCTTGGTTTTCATGGGGAGGTAGATTGCAAATTTCATAATCCCCTTTTCGCACACTCTTTTCTTGTGCATGCCATCCAAAATTTCAATCTCAAAGTGTCTTTTTGAGTCCCCATCCATCCTTGTCAAATTTGAATTTGATAGGGGGAATAATCTTTTTATCTCACCCCATCAGCCATATCAACATGCCTCACTCACAAAGTTGACTAGGTAGGTTGGACTAGATTAAAGGCTGAATTTCACCATTCCCATGACATTGTGTGTAATATTTCATTGAAATAATACTCAAGTTCAATGTGTAGCCCAATGGCTCCTATCAACTCACTCACCAACTTTGGAAATATGCACCACCAGAGCTCAAATATCCATGAGCTAGGCTATTGTAATTTGCTTGCACATACTCAAAAAGGATCAAGGTGCCTCATGCAGTTTATTTAGTGCCTTGTAGAAATTTCAATGCATTTTAAATTCACTGCCAGAACCTAAAATACCATAAAATGAAGAAATGGTGTATAAAACAAGCCTACAAGCTAATGCAAATATACCATGAAATATCTAGTAATCAAGAAAAAATGATAACTATCAGCAAGAATCTTTCATCTAGTTTCCTCACCAAAAGTGTCAATATAAAAATATGATAAACTAACAGATCCTAATCATAATACATGGCCGATTAAGCTATGATATGGGTGCAAAACTCAAAATGCTATGAAACAAGATAGTTTTTCCCACGCACGGCACTAAATGGATCAACATAATTCCTTTTACAATTATATTTATGATACAAGAGGTTCAACCGTTCATACAATACAGTGAGACATAAGTTCTCAATACCACCGCATTTGGAAAAATAATGGGGAGTTAGTGAACTTGAAGAAAGATGGCAAAATATTCGGAAGTGAAAAGTCCATTTAAACTCAATGTTTGTGGTATTTTGCAATCCATCAAGGCGTGGTGGTCAAAACAAGACATGATTTGCACATCCACCTCTTTATGTGGATGATGTAGGAGAGAAGAATCAAATAGCCGTTTATTTTGGAAATGCCTATCTCCAAGGGCATTTGGTAGTATTTGCAGGGCAGATTTTAAATAGTTCATTGACCTCTCTTGGAACGTCCTCTTTTTGGGAATACCTAGATGATCAAAGATGCATGCAAAGACTTATGGAACAAGGTAACAATCTACAATTGACTTCTGTTGGAAAACAAGATGTAAGGTAACCTTCAATAAGGATGGCTAGCTGTTTCCCTTAGGAGAGTTGATTATTTTGTGAAGGAACCTAGCTATATAGTATATATATTAAAGCAAGAGTTGATTTTTGGCATTTTGGGCAAAGGCTCTGATGTTAAGCCTTTCTTTCCCTCATCGAATGAGTCTTTTCAACTAACTCTATTGATCAACTGATCCAACCCAATTTTTTTGTGTAGTATAAGATGTATTTCCTTCTGTTGGATAAATACCTCGTACTTGTTAATTCCAAATATTTTTCTTTTCAAGTTAGTCAGTTGGCGTTAATAATCATCTAGTTGTTAGGCTACAACTGCTCATTATAACTGTAAATTTTCAGAGTAATCATTGGACAATCTTCATAATATTTTCTGTTTTATCATTCCTTCCCTCTCTTTCAGTATGTATGTGTAAAGTCCTTGGTCTGTTGGTTGTCCAAATGAAATCATCATCTTCTGGCTACAGATATTTCCAGCTGCTAATAGTAATCGCCAGTTGCCATTGAGCTACAACAACCAGTGTTGACCACTTAAACCTAGTCTTCTCTGCTGACCAAAATTAAAAAAAAACAGTTGGTGATTGAACCACTTGATGTTGAATATATACTGAAACTACTTATTCACAACTTCATCATGCATGCAACTCTGTAACTCCAAACCACTTCATGCTTGTCTATACAAGACCTCTTTTACAAGAGAGGGTGCATATGTCTTTTCTTGAGGATTTGAAACATCCATTACTCTTCTCTCACTGAAAACTCGTGTTGTATTCCTACAAGCATGTGAAAGTGCTGCCAACTTTCAATTGTACAGCTGAGAGTTTCACGTTCAAGATCATAGTGCATAAACCATGGCTATGTTTGTGTAGGGAGCAGGGGCACAATCTGTATGCCAGTTTTATGAAAATATGACACCAAGTAAATTACTTCAAACAGGAAATATATTCACATTCTTTTTCTTACATTTGCATTACTTTTCTGGAAGCATCTAACTCAAAATTTACATGGTGACTCGAGGATCTGTAGCATGAATAATTTCAAATACAAAAAAAATCATAAAAAATATTAAAGGGCAAGCTATGCTATGCACAGGTTAGATAGTGGTATATTAATCAAACAAGTTCCACACATTGCAGATGAATCTATTGTTTTAAAGGTCATTCTAAGAATCCCTATTTTTGGCATATGTAATTTAAAGATCGGAAGGCAGAAAGGTGCATTGTTCTCCATTTTACACCATGAATCCATGAATGCAGTATACCCTGCACCGTTTTCCATTTCATTTATCTTGTATTCAATTTGTTGACGTATCTAAATCCACACATTGGCTTGTGGACTTTGGCGGCAAAGCCTGTTCTGGATTGGCAAAGTTTAAGGGGCATGACCTATAAACCTTGTCTCACAATTATAATCAATGTGGAATAATCCCAACCTATATTTATTCTTGTTAATTAATTGGAGTTTACATAGTCGCTTTTATTAGAAATTACTTGTACATTCCTAAATTATATAAATAAGTCATCACTCAAAAGAAAGAAAGTTTAGAGAAGATTCACACCTGGATAATCTGGATTCTGGGGATGCGTTGTCTTGACAATATAGTCCACAACTCCATTGGCATAAGCTGTAAATCTTGCCTCTGCAAACAAAAACAAATATCATGGTACCATCATAATCATAAACCTCAGAGAGTAATCTGATTTCCCAAATGGGTGTACAAAATAATTAAAATTACTCATAAGAGTAGTGGCATCTGGTTCAGTGGCGGCTCCATCATGAAAAGGCTTGCAGCACTTTTCATATTCCAATTTAAGGCATCCTCCTCCACAGGGGCAAGCGTCAGTAATGCTTTCTTTGACCATCCTTTTGGATTTTTTCCCATAGCTCTTTCCAAAGCCTTTTCCACCAGTGGCATATACCCTCACAGTTGCAGGCATTGAATACAATGGATGATTGCGAGCTGTTGAGGATTGTTTTACAGTTGGGGTCAATTGCAATGATTTGGGAGTATTGGGAGTCGAAGAGAATGAAGTGTAAGAGGAGAACGTTATGGTCTCCATTCACACGGTTATCATTCACTGTTCTAAGATATCCAAATCCATTCAACCGTTCATTTCATCCCGACAATGTGTCCATCTAGTTAAAGTGAAAATTTGATTAATAAAGGTTGATGGACAAATTGACCACCTCCTACCTAGTTGACCTCAATTTTAAGGGCAGTTAGAGTGGATAAATAGAGCAAAATTTAATGTTCTAAGTGTAGATTTTCATGTGGTCGTTTAGTTTGTTTTGGTTAGTAGTCATTGTTCAACTTATTTACGAGTTATTTGTGGAGTTAGTAGTTTCATAAATATTTAATTTTTTGCTTATTTTTAAGAAGTCGTCTTAAATTTGTATTAATAATTATTTGTGGAGTACAATATTGGAAAAAAATAATGTGAAAGCAAACATTAAAAAAGAAGGAAAAAAATTTGTGGATCCAAATAGATTTTTGGCAATATGTAGTTAGCTCCTTGTCCCTGCCCCTTATTTTCACGGCTTATTTTCAAGTCCTAAACAATAGTTGTTTCATTAAAATAGGAAAAGATTTGAATTATCCTTTTCCCATAATAAAATTTAGGCATGGAGTAAACACATTTAAGCATAATAAAATTTAGGCATGGAGAAAACACATTTAAGCACCGCATGGAGACATGGGGTAATAATTGTTTGATATGATGTAGTATTGATCTTTTTAATTATTATTTGTAATATTAAGTGTTAGTAATTGTTATGTGTATTTAAAAATATATTTTTAGTCATATTAAAGAAATAACTAATAACATGGTGATATATAAGGTGATTAGTAACATATGTTTTGATGTACATATTTCAATATTTTTTTTTTTTGACAAACTTAGAATCTCAAACAATAGCTTTAAGCTCTTAATTCATATATAAAAATATGTTGATTTTTTTTAAAAAAATTGATATGTTTATTTCAGAGTTTGAAATGAAAAAAATTAAGGTGCACAATTATCATTCTCTCCCATATCCCTATAAAATATTAAATTTGAATTTGAATAATCCCTCTTCCTTTTTCTTGTAAAATCCCTTTTTATCCCGGAGCTATGAACCAGAGAGACCACAAATATGCGACAGTGGGTCAAGCTTGTGAGCATAGTGCCTACGATCACAACAGCCCAACGAAGACTTGAACCTTGGCGACCACAACAACAATGCTACCACTTAACCATTACACTATGATGAACCCATTTCCTAATATAATATTACTGTGTGCATTTATGAATTGGACTATGAACATCTTTATTTTTTATTTTTTTGTGTCATGTTAGATTAAATATTAGGGTGTCATATTTTTATCTTTCCGAATTAATTTATTATCAACACAATGTTTTATATATTTAAAATCTATAGAATAAAAGTTAGTGGAATGACTACACTTATATAACACATGACTTGTAAATAAGTTAATACTAATAAAAATTAGATATTAAATCAATTATAAAGTATTAAAAATTTTAAATATTTAGTTGTATAGTTAAATACAATAATATTAAAAGAGGGGAATTATGTTTTATATTATCATCTTAAGGATCTTTGGGCTCAACATTAGTGATATGATCTCAACATAAGTCATTGGTGCAGAGCAGGGTGGAGGTTATCAACACAATCCCAATTCAACAAACTTTACAATTTAAGAGCCCTAACTTGGTGGTTTTCTCACAAATCCTCTATTTCTCCTAGTAGTACTTGGAACAGGGTTTTTCCCACAAAAATTTCAGAGAAAACCCAATACCCAAAATATGAACACCATTCAGGATACCCTTTATGCCCCTTGTATACATATCAAAATTGTAGATATGGTTGTTTTGTAACAACACCCTCAAATTTGGACTACTATGCTCCAATCAAGTCTAATTAGGCTTGTTTTACAAAGCAACTTTGGGGTTCACTATCTCCAAACTTCTATTATTCGCTCCATAGCCTTTAACATGTAACATGGAGTTTGTACATGCAATTTTCATCAACTGGAACAATCTCCAAATAGCTTTCTTTCAAAACCCTCAATCTACTTACTCACCTAAGCCTAATACATGGTGATATTAGGCTAGGGCAACATCAAAATTTCCCTTAACTCCATCCCCTACTTCTGCAAACACTAACAACATTGAAAACACCCTATCTACCTCCATTCCATCGATTATCAGACTTTTCCACCGATGGAATGAGTCAAAAACCCATTTTTCAATCAAACCCTCTTAACCTAGGGTTTCCTAGTTGTTTGCAGTAAAAAGGATCTAATTCACTTCAACATCAATGAAAATAGATGAAATCAAAACCAAATGACAGTAGATTCAACCCTACATCAATTCCAATGCAATTTATATCATTTGCAGGCCGTACAGGGCCATACTATCTCTTGTAGCAACAATAAAACAATGTAAAATGCATAAAATAGAGTATGTTTCTATTGTTTGATCTCCAAAAACAACTCCAAAAGATTGCCTCGACCATCCCAAGGCATACTTAAACATTTACAACCAAAAGCAACCGTTGGCTAACTGCCCTTTGAATCCCAATGGTTCAACTTCCACAAAAGACCAAAAATATAAAAGTTGATTGAGCAACTTTGCAACTTTTTGCAAAACTTGACAACTTAACCTAAAACCAACCCCATATGACCAAAAACATGAACCATGGTCTAAATAGACCTTATTACAAAAAAAAAATCGACTCAATCACACAAAACCTAACATTTAACCCCCTTTTACATCATGAAGACTAGGTGCCCCTGCACCAGTCATCATCATGAATAAATAAACATTCATATTATGTCCACCCCACCTACCACCTCCTCATAATTTCATCAACACGAATTTTAGTTTTGAAAGAAATTTGTAGGAATTTTAGAATAGATACATGTAGAAGCAAAATTCTTGTTAAAATCATGTCTACACCAAGTGTTAGGAATTTCAAGTCATAAGTATTAATTCCTACACAACCTTTTATAAAGAAACTATGTTAAAATAAAATACATGTTGAAAATTCAGAATACTAAGAGGGGGGGTGAATCATTATTCTATAAATTTTTGAACACAAAAAATTCAATCACCAAACCATATTAACTGAAATAAGAAATTAAAGCATGAATCATCCACAAATCCACAAAACACAAGAACACCAAGATTTTTACCTAGAAAACCCAAAATGGGAAAAACCACAATGAGGATTAGCTCACAATATATTATATTTGGATATAGTATATTACATGGGCTCACTACCAGGACACACTGTCCTTATAAGGCTCACAACCAGAGTTAAGTACAATACTGTAAAAATGTGGCTCATTGCCAAAGTATGAACTGATGCAAAGTGCACCTTTCTTGTGATGTATTTTAGTTCCTTTGAAGCTCTGAATATGAAGTACTACTCTGCTTAGAAATCACACAACTCTACTCTAATTTTGAACTTTTTACCACTGAATTCACATGTTTGTATCATACAACACCACTCGCATTTGATATGTCATTTATGCTCGCACATTCCCTTATTCTCACACTCTTCAATTTCAAAATATTTTATATATATACCCAAATACATATGCACACATCAATTAGGTTGGCCTAATTAGATGTAAACAAAACAATCCAAAATAACTTTTGTCGGCACCACACAAGATTCAAAATCATCTTCATGCTTAAGAAAAACGTGTAATACTCAATTTCAAGTCAACATGGACCTAAAATAGATCCAACTAACATCTGCAATGTTTATTTAACCTTCTCAACATGTATCATGCATTAGGTCGGCAAGAATAGGACCTAATCACAAAACTTCCAATTATACACACGCTTCTCAAAATAAACACCTTCCAGATTCGATATTTTTTTAGTTTCTCTTTTCATCAGCATTAGAGAGGCTACCTTTAGAACTGCAACATCAAAAGATCCTTCTCAAGAAAATGAAGAATCTCCCACGCTAGTATACTGATAAGGGAGATGACAGTAATATATAGAGTTGAGCTATGTCATAGATATCTTCCATAACTCTTCACAAAACTTCTCAAGATCTTGAATATAGTTGTATAATCCAGTCAACATAATATGGTTACAAGCGAAAATTTATGCCTCATTGTGCAGTGAAGTGCGGACCCAAAAATTGACACACTAAACCACAACACCATCAGTAGAGAACACTTGAGACAAGTTTTTGATAGATCAACTTTCCAGTATAGTTAGTATTGTACAAATGACACCAAAAATGCTTCCCCACGATGTTGACATCAATGACAACACTGGGACAACCAAATCAACCTATGTATGTACACTTCATGCCCATGTTGTCAAACTGCATCAACAATGACATAATTCCAAACTTCCAACAATACAAAATCCATAATGCAAAAGAATAGCAAAAATTATATATACTATGCTGTAAAATTAAGGATTACATATTTTAATAAAGCACTTAGTTTTAGATTTAATAAATATTTAGTTGGTAGTTAGTTTCATGTAAGGTATTTTAGGTAGTTTGGGAATGTTATGGAAATGCAATTCTTTATAAGCATTTGCAAAAGTCATTGTAAAATCCAATTGAAGAAGCATTAATAGTATTTATATTTTGAAGCTTTTTTTGATGCAATCATGATTGAATCTTTTTAGAACTTTGTATGTTGTACTATTTTCCAATATGGTATCAAAGCACAAGGAGGAAGATTGAAGAGAAAACACAAAGAGAGAATTGAAAAGACAACTAAGATTATTAGATAGAAGGCATAAGAAAAGGATTTAACTTTCTTTCTTCCTTGGGTGAACTTAGACCCAACATAGGATATTGGCATGGAATTGGCATTTGTTGGCTACATGGGTGGAGGTTGAGATGTTGATTATTGATTGTGGCATATAAAAGTTTTTTTTATAATGACCATGGAGAATTGAGCATTGTAGATTTGATATGTTTATGTTATTCATGGAAAATTGAGTGTTGTATTTTTTTATGGCTAGTTATGTTACTTTGGACAACACGAAGATCTATCAACAGACTTGGGGTATTTGAGTAAAAAAATAATATTTTCATTATTGTTGCCATTATTCTAACATAATATTTTGGAATAAGGGAAAATTTCTTATAGAAATTGAATGAACCTTTTTTTAACTAACAAATGCATAGATTTTTTAAAAGGGGGGTATTTATTTGAATGGAGAAATCATATATTCTTGATAATTTTGAGGGGTGTGACTTTCATAGATGGAAATTTAAGGTGCAATTGATTTTAATTGAAAAAGGACTTTGGGATATTGTTAGTGAAATTTTATAAAAATCACAAGATGCAAATGAAGATATAAAATGCATAACAAAAGATTGCAAATCAATAACATTGATTGGTCTTGAATTGCCTAATGTACTGTATTTGCATCATATTGATCTAACAAAAAATTTAAATCAAATATGGGATGGTTCTAATTATTTATTTGGTTCACAAGCTTCAAGTGTCAATATGTCAATTAAGAAAAATCATTCTAGTTTGAAGATGAAAGAGGGTGAAAGCATTTTTCAACATATTAGTACATTTTGTTCTTTCTTAATCAACTTATTAATACAATTGTTGATGAAAATGATGTTTAAACTATTTTAATAAGTAGTATGCCTTCAAGTTTTGATAAGTTTTGACAATATTGTTTTTAGTATGCCTTGTTAGTTAGGACATTTTCTTGGACACGAGTAGTTTGGAGTGTTCTATGGAGATTTGGTGATCAGTCAAGACATTCGCCTAGACATGAGTAGTTTGAGGTGTTTTGAATGAGTGAGGAGATTTGGTAGAGGTGACACTTCCATAGATTTCTAGTTGGGTTGTTGCAATTAGTTCATGTTACAGTATTTTTCTTCTTTCCTTTTCTTTTTTAATGTAAAACCTTAAGTGGAGTGTTAAAAAATTGAGATTTACATATTTTAATATAACGCTTAGTTTTAGATTTAATAAATATTTAGTTAGGAGTTAGTTTCCCATAAGGTAGTTTAGGTAGTTTGGGAATTTTCTAGGAATGCAATGGTTTATAAGTGTAGACATCCAAATTTGATCACTTCCATATGATCAAAATCATCCACTCTATTCATCCATTTCATTAATAGTGATTAAATAATTTATTTAATCATTATTTCATTTTCTGCCTAAGGTTCATAAAGTATGTAATTAAATAAATTAAATACTTTACCTTACCCCCTTTCCTTCTCTAAATTAAATAAACATGACAAATTATTTAATTTAGTCATTTAACCTATTTGGATTAAAAACCAAATTTAATTCCTCTTTTCTCTCTCCTTGTCACATTCTCCATAACCCTCTTCTAATCCGGATTAAATTAATTAATCTGTGATTAGGATGTGCACCACTTAATCTTGATTAAGTGTCACATCCTCCATAATCTTCCACTTGCCTCTAATTTCTCATTAATTATCCTAATCCTGTGTTTGCACAACCTTAATCAGAATCATTAGCCACATCTGGCTTACCTTTTCTGGTCAACCTTCCCACTTACCCTTTTTAACCTGGACTCTCTTTCCCATGTGAATTTTTAATTCACATTTATTTGTCCAAGGTTCCTCTCTTCCCCATGTGAATTTTTAATTCACTTTTGTCTTTCCAAGGTCTTTCTCATCCCCCATGCAAATGTGACATGTCATTTTATATGTGCCCAAAGCTTCTAGAACCTCGGACTTGTAACATCACCCACATGTGACAAATCTCCAACTTTTTGGAGACCTCCTTTTATCCAATAAACTCTCCATTGAATGTAAATTTTTAATTTACATTTTATTTTTCCCACACTTCCCCTTTTCCCATGGAGATTTTTGAGGAATTCTAAAATTCCTCAAAAGTCTCTTTCATCCTCATTTGGGGACAAGAAGTCTTGTCCTTTTCTTCCACCTCATTTCCACATCACTCCACCCTAAGACATCTCACCTTCCACATGTCAAGATGTGAGGGCTTGTGAGTCCTTAACTCACCATAGCCCTTCATCTTGATATTTGTTGGATCAATCCCAACCATTGAATTCTCTAGAGAATTCAAATTAGCCTATAAATACCCCTTCAATTCCCTCATTTTTGGGATCAAGTCTTTTGCAACAAAACTCTTGCAAAATTGCCATTCAAGCTCTCATTTATCATAACATTTAGCACCATCAATTCATCTTGCATCCATTCAACTTCATTGCTATCCAAGGAGCACACAAGACTTCAGAGATCAAGGGCAACCAAGGAAGCAACAACATGAAGGTATAAGAAGCATTCCATTTGTTTTATCTTGCTTTCATATTGTCCATTTTCTTAGGCTAATCATTGAAGTGCCCTTTTATCTTGTTACTTTTTCTCATTGCATTATTAGTTTTGTCTAGCATCTCACATTAGGAGTAGCATTTTATTAGGATCACATTTCTGGCATGCCCAGTGGGACCCACAAAGGGGTCTCTTTCTTTTACATTTTTTGTTGTTTACCTTGTTTGTAGATTCAGGTCGCAGAGGGGCGAACTTGCCCTCCCGGACACTACAGAGGGGCGAACTTGCCCCCCCGGACACTGCAGAGGGGCGAACTTGCCCTCCCGGACGCTGCAGAGGGACGAACTTGCCCTCCCAGACGCTGCAAAGGGGCGGATTTGCCCTTAACAGCACGTTCGAGAAGGTAAGAAAGTGGCATTTTTTTAGCTTCATTTTTGTCTCTTTCTTTTGCTGTTTTGTGCTCTAATCCTCTAATCCTATTTGTTGGTGAGTGAAGTCAGATTTCTTGCTGATATCTTGCATATTTTTGCTGCAAATCACAAAGGGCAAAAGATAAACAACTAACATTTGCTTGTAGGGCCTTTGTTTTATTCTTTGAAAATCTTTCCTTACTGTTTATCTATTTACTTAGCATAAATAGGGGAAAGTAATATTGGCTACTTGCTGTGTTTGTTTTATTTGTATTACCCTAAAGGGACATTAACTCGTTTTCATCCTCTCCCTTTGCACTTTTGTGCGGATCCGAAGGGGCTAGTTGGAAACGGTTAGTGTTTTCTTCTTAGAGGGACCTGCTTGGGGATTTCATCACCCCAAGGGACGATCCCAACCACGCGTACCGACGGGGTATATAAAGGGGGGAGAGCCAAAGTTGTACCCCAATCCAGTTGTGTCATAATTGGTGAAGCGTTGAAGCTAGGGTGATACCTAGATAGACGTGAAGAGTTGGTCTGAGCCTTTCAGTATTTCGCTGGGGTTCCCGACTCACGCTTGTGACGGACTGGTGTTCACAGTTTGTGCCTCACGTACTGAGCGTATATCGAGGACTCCTTAGAAACTTTGTTCATCCTAGAGTAAGACCTTTGCTAGCCATACCCCTTAACACTAATCATAGGATTGTGCTTGTCCAAAGTGTCTTTCTGTGAAGAACCTATAAATTTTGATAAGTCAAACTATCATTGAATCATCTTAAGTCCTTGCCAAAATCCCTCGTCCAAACCAAGTTGCATTTTCCACTGCAGAGGGGCGAACTTGCCCCACTATTTCAGCATTTTCTGCAAAGGGGCGAACTTGCCCCCTTGTTTCAGCATTTTCTGTAGAGGGGCGAACTTGCCCCCCTATTTCAGCATTTTCTACAGAGGGGCGAATTTTCCCCCCTGTTTCAACATTCTCTACTGCAAAGGGGTGAACTTGCCCCCCCTATTTCAGCATTTTCTCTGCAGAAGTGCGGATACGCCCCGCTGAACGGACGGTTTCATCCATTTGACTATTCCAAATCTCCGTTTAACCACCCCAAGTCTCCGTTTGACAATTTGATCATCCTAAACATTCATCTATCCAAATCTAGCATCATCCAAATCCAATCAAAATCTCATCATTCAATCTTCATCTACATCATCAAGTTGATTCATCCACCAATTCTCATCCATATCATCAAATTGATACATTCCAATTATCAATTTTGAAGGTTTCGACTTTTATGCAAAAACTTTCGGAGGCCATAACTTTTGACTCGGATGTGGGTTTTGGCTGAAATTTTACGGGTGGTTGTGTTATGAGCTGACATGTGGTTTCCGAACCTATCAAGGATAGGTTGGACCCCTTTTTAGACATTTTCGAACCCCCAAAGTTTCATTTTGACCCTCAAAATCACAATTTAGTGTTTTTTTTCTAGTTTTTGAAAAAACACTTTCGTTAATAACTCTGAATCACATTTCTCAAGTTTGGGATCTTAGTTGGCAAGCCATCCAATCTTAGTATTGGGTATTTGTTGGAGAAAACTTGGACTCTCAAACGTATTCCTATGAAGTTTCCTAAAATGGCAAAATTTGACAATTTTTGAAAGCTGCCAAATCTAGCAAAAATCTGATTGTCAACACCTTACGTCCTCTAGTTACAACCCATGATCTTAGTTTCAAATCAATCCTATCATATCCTCTGATCCAATCCCAATCTAAGCTCCAATCCCATTCTAATCTGAGCATTAATCCCATCATCCTAATCTGAGCTTTTATTCAATCTCAATCTGAGCTTTCATCCAATCCCCATATGAGCTTCCCATCATCCTAATCTGAGCTTTTATTCAATCTCGATCTGAGCTTTCATCTAATCCCCATATCAGCTTCCAATCCATCTTGGTTCTCTATCCATCATCTATTCTTTCCTACTAATCTGTATCCATCATGAATCTTTATCCCCCTCTCACACGACCAATAATAGTAGTCAAGGGGAATCCTACCTCCATTGATGACGATAACGAAAATCTTATTGATCATGAAGATTGTTATATAGATCCTCTTGAGGCTATCATTGCTAGCAAGCTCTCTCCAATCACCTCCCAAAATCCCACTACTTCTTCCAACTATCCCACCATGCCTTCATCCACATCTAATAACGGTTCTTATGCTACCCTTGACAAGGGATATCCAACATCCTCACCATCGACATATTCATCATGTCCTCCCTTTCAACCTCTATCCTATCCAACATCCACGTCCTCTTATCCTCATCATCATCAACAATCCCAATACCTCTACCTTAATCCCACATCCCAATCTTCTCATCCTAATCCAACACTCACACATTCCTATCACAATCCCCCATACCAATATTCCTCATTTCCTAATCCACCATCTCAATCCTCTCATCCTAATCTACCATCCATATCCTCCTACGCCAACCCACCATACATGTCCTCCTATTATGGTTCACTACCTCAATCTTCCTATTCTAATCCAACATCCACACCTTCCTATCACAATCCCCCATCCTAATACCCTTACATAATTCCGCATCTCCCCATTATAATCCTTCATCCACATCTTCCTACTATCACTCACCATCCCCATCTTCCCAATCTAATCCAACATCCACATCCTCCTACGTCACTCTCCCTTTTCCCGCATTATATCTTAATCCTCCATCTCCTCCAACCACTCCAAGTCCTACATCCAATCCCATCCACTCCTCTAATCATAATCCTCCATCTCCTCCTAATCCTACATACCTTCCAAATGTCGCCCAAGGATTCATGGAAGAAGAGACACCATGCCCTCCCACTATCATGTACTATCACTAGTAATGAGGCCCTACTCCATCCTACACCTATCCCTCCCATCACCATTCCTAACACCGTCCAAACGATTGAGCCAGTCAAACCCATCGAATCCATTCAATCCCCATCTCTTACTACTAGATCCACCCAATCCATTGAAGACATCCAATCCCCTCCTCCTAGTCCTAATATTCACAAACTTCAATCCAATGACCTTCATGAATCCTCCATCCTCCTATCTCCCCCAATTGAGGAGTCCCTCTTGATCATCATCATACATCCCACACAAGATGTGTCATGCCAAGCGCTTGATCCAAAGCATACAAGCATATCCCCTCCTCCAAATCAAGATCACTCCATCCCATCTACTCCATCTCAAGAACATAGTCTTCCATCCATTTCATCTCATGATCCATATCCTCAACCAAGTCATGATCCTATCCTCCCATCCACCCCATCTCAAGATCATACTCTCTCCTCCACTCCATCCCATGATCCCCTTTGCCTTCAAGATCCAATCACTCCATCTCATGAGCCCTCATCATCCACTCCCATAAATCTAGATCCCATTGTACTCCCCAATTCCTCTCATGATCCGTTATCACTCATTCCTCTTGATGTTGCTATCCCCTCATCTCCATCGCATGATCCTTCATCGCCATCTAGTCTTACCATCCCAATGCCACTTTTGTATCACCTTGGTAACATTACATGTGTCCATGGTGGTCTTCTTGCAGAAGCAAAACAACGTCTATGCACCACCTTTCCTCCTCCACTTGCTAACACACTCGCATCATGTTTCCAAAAGAATAAGCATCCTACCATAGATCATATGCTTGAGAACATGAATTATCAAGGAAAAGGTTTAGGCCTTCATGAGCAAGGTACTTTAGAGCCCATCCAACTCAAAGAACATCCAGGCACACATGGTCTTGGCTATGTCTCCCAAAACTCGCACTCTAAAGATGTTGGTACAACCTTCATACATCCTAAACGATCCTCTTCTAAAGGCACAAGAGGTACTTCCCATCGTTCTACCAAGTCATATGCCGCCATCCCCCCTCCCCCATCATATTACCTTAAAACAACCATCCATCTTCCTCCCTCATCCTCTCAATCCATTTTGGATCCTTATGTCCCTCCATCCATCATTTCTCATCCTCCATCTACTATGGGTTCTCATATCCCTCCATCAAACCCCACACATCCTCCATATACACAGTCTATTTTGGGTCCTTATATCCAAAAATTACCCCCTCCATCTTATCCTATTCATCCTTTCATTCTCCACCCCCTCTCCCTCGTACATAGCATAAAAATCCTACCTTCATAACTCCTAATCAAGATCAACAAAGGCACATACCTATGCATTCTCCATCTATACATAATCCCTATAACCCTACCTCCATCGCTCCACATCATCCATCTCCTCGCATCTATCCCCTTGCTACTAAAATCACTTTGGATGCCAAAGCAACAATGCATAAATCCAAACATCCACATGAATCTAAAGATCCTCATGTGCCCTTCCACAGGCATGTTGAAGAAAATAAAAATCAAGTCCAAAATCCCAATCAATCCAAAAGGCCACAAAGGCCCACCAAAGCAAAAATAAAAACCATGTGGATCCCAAAGAGAAAAGGTGCCATACCTTCAAATGAAAAATCCATGATGACATCCAAAGTTGCTATTTACCCACAAAATCATTCACCTCCTACATCTCCTAAATCTGTTTTGGGTCCCTACATCCCAAAATTCACTATCCCAATGCCTCCATTATCGTCACATTATCCACCCATCAACCCTCCTATCATTTCACATCTACCACATGTGCCAATGTTGGTATTGAACACCTTCCCCCATCACACATCCACTCCATCGTTCCATCCATACACTTTCCAACATCCCATCCACTATCCCCCATATCTACCCCATCAAATCCCTTTAATCCATCCTCTTGCATAATCTATCCATTCTAATATGGTTGTACCAACATCCGATACACATGGTCTCTTATTACCTCATCTGGAACTTGATGCTTATGTCTTCTGAATCCATATCCTCATCCATCTTCACCCGTATCCTAGTCCAAAAAGTCAAAAAGTCAACAAGTCAAAAAATCAAAAAATAAAAAAAAATAGTAAAGAGAAAATCATTCATCCAATGGTGAAAACTTGGAAAACAAGCGCCTTGGATAAGTACCATGATGAAAACCTAGCAAACAGGCATCATGTGCAAATCTCCCCATCTAGTCTCCTTCCACAATTGGGGGCAACATCCACTTACACATTCCTTTCCTCCATCTCTTACATCTGCCTATCTTCCGCATCCTATTCATCCTATCCCATTTATCCCACTCCCTCCATCTTCCTTGTGATCTTGATAAATGTAGGGGCAAACCTATATACATGCTTTGGACACTTCTTGGCATATATTCCCCTCATCCATACACTATCATATTCCTTATCCACCTCTCTCTATCTTCCATTATCTGTGCATCTTATCCACCTCTATCTATCTTCCATTACCCATCTCACTCCCTTATCCACCCATCTTGCTATCCCTCTTGCCTCATCATGCATGACACATCTAGAGTGGGGGCATCTCCTTATTTGCAATTGGGTCCTTGGAGACATCGTCCATCCATTCCACCAAGTAATCCTCTCCATCTCCCCATCTTACCCATCCTTACCTCCCCATCCATTTATCCATCCAATAATCCATTCCATCCTTACAATCCTTCTATCCACCTATCCTCGCATCTTTCTATCTCCCCATTTTTATCCATCCATCCATTTACTTCTTTTCCTCCTATCTCATAATCCCTTGCCATTGGTATCTAGCTATAGGATACCCTCATGAAATCCAATGCCATTCTATCTCACTATCATCATTCCTATCTATTTCTCACATCTTTCCAATCTTCATCACTCTTCTATCCATCATCTACCCACTTATTCTAACATCTTCTTATCCATCCATCCATTTCCCTCTATTCTCCCTTATCATTGGTATCTAGCTATAGGCTACCCTCATGCAATCCAATGCCATGCTATCTCATTATCATCACTCCTATCTATTTCCTACATCTTTCCAATATCTTATCACTCTTCATCATTCCAATTCATCTACTAATAATTTAGATCCCTATCCCAACCCTGAGCTTCGCATAACCCACATCCAACATATCGACCATCCCATCCACATAGCCTATCCTAGCTCATCATATCTGCTCCATCATTTTATCATGGTCATCTCATCATATCATATCCATTGTATTTCGTCGGTCTCTTGTCAAACTACGTTGCCCCTGCGCTTTCATGTAGGCAAGGTCGATCATTTGATCCGCCCCCGAGGTTTTGCCTTTTGTTTGTCTTGTCCTCTTCCATTGTCTATCTTTGGCCTTGTGTCAAACTACGTTGCCCCTGAGCTTTCACGTAGGCAAGGTCAATCATTTGATCTTCCCCCTGGGCGTTTGTCCATCTAGTCTTTGTCCTCCATCGAGGTCTTCATTGTCCTCTTCCTGCTTTTATCCATGGTCTTTTATCGAACTACGAGGGCTCTGCGCTTTCACGTAGGTAAGGTTGATCTTTGATCAAACTTCAAGCCCCTAGGTCTTTAGGTTTAGTCTTGTGTCATGTCATCTTGTTGTATCATCAAGTATGTCCCTATCCTAGCTAGTGCTTACAAATGGCGGTCATGTGTATCACAAGATCCAATCGGTTTCTGGTATCCTGCGTCATATCGATCTTTTAGTTTACTATCCATCATCGGTCTCAACATGATGTATCCTTCCTAACAGACCTCATCAACCCCATCCATCATCTTGATCTTATGGCAAAGGATATTTGAAATTGATTGTGATCTTTTGATGCTTTTGGCTTTTGTTTATCATTTGAGCTCCCTATCATCACTTTTCATGGTCGCCTTGATCCATCATATCACGGTGTGCTTTGACTAGTCCACATAGGGGCATATCTTGCTCATTTCTTATTTTAGGTCTTCTTGGTTGCCCCACGTAGTAACCACCAAGATCCCTGAGGTCTTGTGTTACGCTGAGGCATCCTTTTGTGCTTGTGGTTATTCCAATACCTGGCTAGACCAAAGTCATCGCAACTTTGGGGTGTTGGGATAACCTTCTTGTATGTTGTGTTTGTTTTATGCATTAGACACTAATTCGTCTTGGTTTACATACCCTAACGCCCAGTGTCTTAGGCTATAGCAAAAATAAGTGCTCTAAGGATGGAAAATTGCATTAGGATTGCATTTCATTTTCCATTCCATCATCTTGTATATCTCCCCCATCCTCATCCATTCAAATAATCTAATCACACTCTTGGTCTTAGCCTTGCTGCAAGCCTTGATCCAATCATCCTCATCATCATCATCATCATCCTTATCATCTATGGGATGTATCATTCCCTATCCTTGTGTTGTTTTGGGATGTATTATTCCCTCGTCAACAACACTCATCATCATCCTCATCATTAGTGGGATGTATCCTTCCCTATCCTTGTGTTGTTTTGGGATGTATCATTCCCTCGTCAACAACACTCATCCTCATCCTCATCTGGATGTATCCTTCCTTATCCTTGTGTTGTTTTGGGATGTATCGTGTCCTCATCAACAACACTCCATCAACTATCTGCTCAACCTGGCTTGTACCTGGACTGGGGCAACATCACATTTTTCCTTGAATCCATTTGTTCTCACCTTTATCTCCCATCGCTTATCATCATTCTATTTGTTTCATCACTTTACATTGTCATTTTCATATCCCCTCTCATCTCTCATCCTTTCCCCCATCTGTTTCTTCTTATCGAGAGGTCACTCGGGACCCCTCTCTTTTCTCCCGTCGCCCTCTCGAGGGGGCATACCCTTCCCATTTATCTATTTTCTCAGCCATAATCTTCATCCATTCCCCCGCTAATTTGGACAGCTCACGTCCTCCTCCCCAAGCTGGGGCATCATCCTTTGGTTAATTCCTCTATAGAGTCATTTGCGCTTTCTTTTCTTCGAAGCACGGTTATTCTAACGGTACTTCGAAGAGGAGCAAAATATAGACATCCAAATTTGATCACTTCCATATGATCAAAATCATCTACTCTATTCATCTATTTCATTAATAGTGATTAAATAATTTATTTAATCATTATTTCATTTTCTGCCTAAGGTTCCTAAAGTATGCAATTAAATAAATTAAATACTTTACCTTACCCCCTTTCCTTCTCTAAATTAAATAAACATGAAAAATTATTTAATTTAGTCATTTAACCTATTTGGATTAAAAACCAATTTTTAATTCCTCTTTTCTCTCTCCTTGTCACATTCTCCATAACCCTCTTCTAATCCGAATTAAATTAATTAATCTGTGATTAGGATGTGCACCACTTAATCTTGATTAAGTGTCACTTCCTCCATAATCTCCCACTTGCCTCTAATCTCTCATTAATTATCCTAATCCTATGTTTGTACAACTTTAATCAGAATCATTAGCCACATTTGGCTTACCTTTTCTGGTCAACCTTCTCACTCACCCTTTTTAACCCGGACTCTCTTTCCCATGTGAATTTTTAATTCACATTTATTTGTCCAAGGTTCCTCTCTTCCCCATGTGAATTTTTAATTCACTTTTGTCTTTCCAAGGTCTTCCTCATCCCCCATGTAAATGTGACATGTCATTTTACATGCGCCCAAGGCTTCTAGAACCTTGGACTTGTCACATCACCCACATGTGACAAATTTCCAGCTTTTTGGAGACCTCCTTTTATCCAATAAACTCTCCATTGAATGTAATTTACATTTTATTTTTTCCATACACTTCCCCTTTTCCCATGGAGATTTTTGAGGAATTCTAAAATTCCTCAAAAGTCTCTTTCATCCTCATTTGGGGACAAGAAGTTCCTTTTTGAGGAAATCTTCTCATCCCCCAAGGTACTTCAAAGGTACTTTTCCTTCATCCACCTCATGTACTTCCCTTCCACCTCTTGTCCTTTTCTTCCACCTCATTTCCACATCACTCCACC
Organism: Sequoiadendron giganteum; assembly: GCA_007115665.2. Classification (NCBI taxonomy): domain Eukaryota; kingdom Viridiplantae; phylum Streptophyta; class Pinopsida; order Cupressales; family Cupressaceae; genus Sequoiadendron; species Sequoiadendron giganteum. The sequence continues at coordinate 57,372,725 of CM021106.1, read as the reverse complement.
CTAAGACATCTCACCTTCCACATGTCAAGATGTGAGGGCTTGTGAGTCCTCAACTCACCATAGCCCTTCATCTTGATCTTTGTTGGATCAATCCCAACCGTTGAATTCTCTAGAGAATTCAAATTAGCCTATAAATACCCTTTCAATTCCCTCATTTTTGGGATCAAGTCTTTTGCAACAAAACTCTTGCAAAATTGCCATTCAAGCTCTTATTTATCATAACATTTAGCATCATCAATTCATCTTGCATCCATTCAACTTCATTGCTATCCAAGGAGCACACAAAACTTCAAAGATCAATGGCCAACCAAAGAAGCAACAACATGAAGGTATAAGAAGCATTCCATTTGTTTTATCTTGCTTTCATATTGTCCATTTTCTTAGCCTAATCATTGAAGTGCCCTTTTATCTTGTTACTTCTTCTCATTGCATTATTAGTTTTGTCTAGCATCTCACATTAGGAGTAGCATTTTATTAGGATCACAATAAGTATTTGCACAAGTAAATGTAAAGTCCAACTAAAAAAGATATTATTATTTATATTTTTAAGGTTTTTTTGTTCAATCATGATTTAAATTTTTTAGCACTATGTATGCTCTACCATTTTTAATACAAGATCTACCATGAGAAAACCATTTTAAAATAAAACTATCCTCCAAGGCACCACACAAATCAATGTATTATGTTAGTAACAAGATTGAGTTTCTCCATATATAACTTGGGTTGCCCTCCATGTGATCAAGAAAATAAGAATCATATAGCCACACATCCCATTCCATGCTCCTTGTCACCATATTTACAACCTCCTTTAGATGATCCAATTGCTTACCCATGCCACTACCTATGTACTTTATTTTATAGGTCAAGCTTGCACAAAACCACCAAGTGGTATTACATAAGCCACAAGCCTACAACTATCTGCTCACTAAACCATGGCCCCCAATATTAAATGTATTTATTCAATGTACCACCCATATTAAATATATGTCCAATGCCACATACAACTTACAAATATCTCCAAGAATTCCAATCCTAGTTTGGTATTACCATTATAATATGCATCATAATTAAATAAAAATATTACATCATTATGCAAAGTGTATAACAAAAATTTCCCACCACTCTCTAACTTCTTATATACATTGCACAAGGGGAATAAAATAAGCTCAAATATCTAGGGGGTGATTCTCATAGCTATATCACATTGCCTAAACTTCTTCATGTTTTTGAACTTCACCAAGCAACTAAAAATACCAAAACTACACATCAATGCACACCAACTACACATAAAAAGTAGTGTCCTTTACAATGATGGTGACACTCTAACTATCACCTAGATTGAAACCATGTCTTGATATAAACCAAAATTTAAACATAAATTCTAATACCAAACTACAAAAAACAAGCCTAAGTAGTTGCCAAGTACTCACATACATAGTTAGAACAATGACCATAGCCAATTTCTAACTCATGCAGCTAACCACACCATAAAATAGGGCAAACACACCCATTAGTAGAGATCAGGATATCCACATAACCAATCTAATCCACAACATTGTATCCCTATATATGTATTGTCTTGAACAATTTTTTTCTCCACTGATAACAAACACATGGACATGCAAAAGCATGCAAATATCAATGCATCATAGTTGAATAGCACACATACCTTCATATGACTTATTGCTTGGTCAAGGTCTAGTTTGGTGTTGGTCATAGCATCCAAAATTTCACTAACAATGCTCACATGAAGGTGTGTCTCATGTCATCAAAGCTAGTATCAAAGAAAACATAAATGATCCACAAAACTATAACCAAAATGCTACAAAGCATAGCATGCTTCATTATTTTTCACCTTTCTTACCCTCAATATCCTTATCTCTCCAAATTTATCTTCATTACAAAGGTAGAGATTAAAGAGCCCCTCTACTATTACTAACAAATAATAAAGTGTAATAATAGTAAATGACCACAAATATAATGATCAAAACAGGTCAATATAAACCTTAACTCTAATATTACATGAAATAAACCTCCAAGAAGAAACAAAAGGCCATAGAGAGAAAAAATTATAAACCACACCACATATTATGTCATTTTTCATCACCACCAAGTGTTTAATCTATGAAAAGTAAGATCCTCACCTCCAAAACCCCAAAAGAAAATTCCTTCACAACATCTAACCATTCAACCCCAAGGTCAAACACAATAGTAATAAACAAACAAATCAACAAAGATATAAGCTTCTCAACAAAGGGGAGGTCAAATTAATAAGCATTTTCATAACCAAGGAATGTGCATAAAATCAACTTTACACTCTTCAAAAAATATCCAAGTAAAACTAACATCCTTAGCTCAAAAACTTGTTCACTTAAGAAACAATGGAAAACCACCAAAACCACCAAGTGGTATTACATAAAACCATGAGATTACAAAACCATGTCCCCACATTTAATATTGGGTAATTTATTTAAATTACTTCTCCAATATTAAATAAATACATTTTACAACTCATAACTTATGTCCCAATGTTACATAAAACATAAAGTGGCCCCAAGAATATTAACTCCTAGTGATGCATGCACTTCTAGGTCCCCTAGGTGCACCACACACATAATAATAAATTAACATCATAAACATTATGCAAGGTGTTCAACACCTAATTCCTAACATTCTCCCACTTGTGTACATTTCATAAGGGGAATAAGTAACCTCAAAACATGAATCAAGTGAACAATCCATATAGCCACATATACCATCAAGGAAACAAAGTGCTCCATGTGCTCCACCAAGATACATGTAACAAGAAACAAGTTGACCACCATCCCAAGCATGAATGTTCTTATCCTCCATCATGCCAATGCACAAAGATAAGAATCCATCCAAAGAGAAGCCACACAATCTGTCACAAAAAAGCATAACTTCTACCTCAACTGATATCCCAAACACAAACACTTAATCCAAAGATATCAATATGCACCACTAGCTATAAAGATACACTAACCATAGCTAAAATATCACCCACAACAAGTTCCAACACATCCAACTATCCATACCTCCAAGGTATACAAGACAATAAACTCATGCCATCAACATATACACCCATAAACTACAATCACAAACTCCATGTGCAAACCTGTCAAAGAATGGAATACACATCCAAGAGCTCCCACTGCATGGGTAATGAAAATCTGAAAATGATTAAAGGAATACTAAGTCTACCAATAGCATCACATAGAAGGTGTAAACAACATCATGTAGTACCAAGGAACATCCACAATGATATGAAAAACTTGTAAGCCAATAACCTGTAAGAATAACTCTCACCACAAGTCTCCATAACTCTCCCATGTTCTCCACACCCAACAAAGGAAAGAGATAAAAGAACCTCCATGTCATCTCCCAACAACATAAGTGAAAACACATGACCATAAGCAAGTGATCACAATAGCTCCAACAAAACCTCAAACCAATGTAATGTGAAACCAAACATCTAGGAAGATAACCAAGACCAAAGAGAGAAACAATGCACATCATATACCTATAGCAAGTCCTACATACACCTCTAAATTCCAATTGTGTCAAGTATGATCTCCTCCACAACACCCCAAAATAAAATCCACAACAACGCCCAACTGTTCAATCACCAAGATCAAACATAGCATATGTATCATATAAATAACATGGATGTAAGCCTCTCAAGCCAAAGAAGATCAGACTAAATCCATTCAAAATGAAGGAGATAAGCCCAATACATCTCCTAAACTCAACATCAATGAGTGCAATCACAATTCATAAAGAGATTGTTATCAACGAGGATTGCACCCTAGTTGAGTTAGACTCAACTATCCTGTGTAACATGGAAAAATTCTCAAGTTGTGGGTGGCTTATAATGGGAATGAATCTCCAGAGAGGGTTGGTTCCCCTGGTAGATCACCTAAAACTAATGATTTTTCTGAGGAAAGGGATAGAAGGATACTGAAATAGAAATCCTAAAACTATAGAGGTGATGCACCAAAAACTTTTAAACTTATTCACTAATTCAACTCACAATCAGCTCTCAAAACACTTACTCTCACAATTTCATATGAAAATATGCAATACAAAAGTGATTTGTATGAAGGCTTAAAAATTAGAGGCTTGCATGAAGGAAAAATAGAAGCTTTATCACAACTTCAACCCACTAATACATTAAACACAACGCACAACCTGCATTACATGAAACTTTTGCACTCAAACCTGCAACAACGAGGCATAGAAAAGGATTCAAAAATTGAATCACAATTGAACATCAAATCATTAACTGCAAAATGAGACAAAACATGAAAAAGAAGAACACTGACATCTTTATTGATCTGAAAGGAGTTGCATCATCATATTATAGAAATTTGAGTTACAAATGCTTACAAATCTCTCTGCAATACTCAAGAGAGAAAGAAGCAATAAATTGAAATTCCCCCAAAAAACTGAGTTTTCCTCCCAATATATCTCTCCAATGAGTCCCCATGAGTGAATGGGAAAAAATATCAGTTAACTGCTCACCAAAATAGAAACTTAAGTCCTGTTTTTGAGCAAAGAGAAAAAAAACCACAAAAAGAGGGCCAAGAACTACTCCAAAGTCTAAATTGAGTGAAAATAGGTGAAACTTTCCCTCCCAAGTAGATCGACCCCAAAAGGACTCTAAAAATCACTCAGGGCTGACTGAAATCAGGAATAGAAGGTTCAGTTGGCTCAGTTTTTTCTATTTTGCATAAAGGGAGACTCAAGTGAAAAAGGCAAGTAAATTGAATTTTCCTTCTACATATTATGCACTTGCTTTATTTATTGCATTTTAATGACAATTAATCAAGCAATTTATAGAACATTTCTTAAATAATGTCTTACAATGTTTTGCAATTTTCAGTTTTGCAAAAATAGAAGGAAAAGACTAGTCATGACTTCACTTTACAAGGTATACAAGGTTTTGAATATATTTTGCAAAGTATAAAATATTATAAGGCATTTGCACATTTGATTTTCTTAAAAAATAAAAAAGGACTAAGGCATATCAAATGTTTTGACTTTGCAAAAACTTGCAAAAGAAACCCAAGGCATATAGCCTAAGTTTGCAAAACATGAAAGGACTTAATACTACCATGGGCATTAATATTTTGCAAAAAGGTTTAAAACAATGTGGAAAAGCTCCATAGGCCGACCACATGAGGAAAACCCTAAAAACAAAAAGGAGCTCACGAACATCCTTATCCATTCATTTGCACTTCACCATTTTCTGAGTCTCCCTGGCTGCGATTGCTAGGGTTTGATGTGGAGCTTTTCTAAGGATTTCATGGCAAATTCTTCATAGGAAACCCACTGGGTAAGGCTTCTTTGCACAGGGAACATAAGAATCTCATATTTTTTGCATCTTTTGGAGCATTTCATGGCTCCTACCCGCAACCTACTATTGTATTTTTGATGCATTTTTCACTTTCATACTTTGATAAACTCTCCTTCTATGTTTTGTGGCCGATATTAAGGGCTTTTTGGAGCATAGGTTGAAATTTGGGGTGGTTTCCTATGTGTGATGCTTGAATCTTCACAAAGCCTGCGAGGTAAGCTTTCAACTACAAACATGACTTCGGCCTTTCTCACATTTTTTCCACTGCAGTAACATGAAACTCATGCTTTCTTTGTATTCTCTAGTTCTCTCTTTTCTTCATGGCTGCGACTTTAATTGGGAATAGGTCATGGTTTTCTTAAAACTTCAATGCTCAACCCTTTGAGAATTTTTACCTTACTGTGTATGCAAAATGTATTCAATACTTCCTTTTTTAAGCTTCTGGGCTTGCTCATGAGAAATTTATTTATTTTCTTCTAAATGTGGTAAAATGGAGACAATATTGTTCATTTTCTATATTGTTCTCATTCAAAGAACCTGTGGAAAAATCTAACAAAAACTTTGGGTCTGAGATCAAAACCCTTTTCAACAAATTTGCTTTGTAAATGATCAATTTGTGTTTTGATTACATTATAATCCTATAGAGTTCTTTGGTGTTGATCCTTGCATCACCATTAAGGGATACTCCATGTCTTTTGAAAAATCTGTCCATGATCACTAACAATGACCAAGTGGGTCAAATGGTGGCCCATGTACTCTATTCACTCATGCAAAGGCAACTTCAAGAAATACTATCTTTTCAAATCAAACATTTACATTCAAGCATTGCTACCAAACAAACTCAAAGTAATTCTATTTTTTTTTAAATGAACCTTTGAATATGAACTATGGTTTCTCATTCCTCCTTTAAAAATTTACAATTCAAAACATGAGTGAGGGGTTGCTTACTATAACTGAAATTAGGCATACCATTTTGAGGATGAGTGCACATTGTTACTCCTAATGAAACACTGTCAATGCAATGTTTGTTGTTTTTCATGAAACATTGTTTATTCAAAAACATAGATTGCTGCACCTTTCACTGTACTTGCATAATTATGAAGGTTGTTCACTCTTCCTTTGATGTATGCACTGTGTTGTCCCATGACAGTGATATTAGAGAAAAATGCTTGAGTCTTGGTATGTATGTTTCTGCATTCAAATCTGTTGTTCCTTGTACGTTATGCATGGAACTGTGCATTCGCTTCTATTATCTTCATTTGCAAACAACTGACTTCCCATTGTGCTTTGATAGTGTTGCCCCTCTTTATGCAATCTATCTTTTACTCTATGACCTCATTATTCTTTTCTATTACTCCTTTTGGCACTTAATGAATGAGTTGTACCATCAATGTATACATCTTATTTGATATAAGCAACAAGGAATGATGATGAGACAACCAATAAATGATGTAAACCATGATGCAAATGTTGCAATGAAGCTAAACAATGACAACATAAAAACTTGTATGCAAACATGACCCCTTAATGAGAAAAGATGCTCTTTTACTCTGTTCATTTATCACTGTGCATTTGATCTCCTTTGTACAACCTTCTTATGATTAGGACTATTGTCACTTCCTTCTATTTTATATGACTGTGACAACCCTCTTTTCACTGTATTATCTACCAGTGCAATGAAGAAGCTTTAAATACCCTTGTGCTGCTCCCTTTGACATTGGTTGTCTTTCTCTATGGATGTATCTCTTACTAAGAGCATGAAGTCAGCAAATTATGGTATCTTCACAGGAAAAGGAACCAATGTCAAAGGAAATAGCACCAATGGGGTTAGGTTAAGCTCAACTATGACACATTTATGCTTCATGGGACAACATGATGGGCTCAAACCTTATGGGAGCCACATTTCAATCCACATGTTGTGATGTTAATACTGAGATAATCTAACAATGAAATTTCATCTCTACTTGCACAATGAACAAACATGTTAGATAAAAAACAGTGAAGCTCAATGCTCCTGCGATGTTTGATTTTCAGGATCTCTTGTATACATTAGATAATGGTTTCAATTGATTTAATGCATCATAGATATATGCTATATTTCTATTGATAGGACATATGATGAGATTTATATCCGGAGCTCTAACCAATCTTTTCAATCATCTACAAGTTCATCTGAAGATCAGGAGCAAGGAGGAGTTGGAAACAAAGAAGACCAACACAAGACTACCACAGGCAATGATGGATATACTTCATTTCATGTGTTTTTTCACTACTTTTATCTTCAGTTGCATATCCTATCTTTATGTTGTATTAGTTCAGCTACCCCCACGGCTTGTGTGGGACATTTGAGCATTCTATTCCTTTCAATGTATAAAACAACAACATTTATGCAGCCTTTTGTATATTTCCATTACGAAATGAATGAAAGACAACAATATTATGCAATTTATGTGATTTCCTTCTGTTGTAAAACATTGCATAAATAAAACTGAATTCCACTTGAAAGAATTCATGTGCAATGATTAAGCCTTAGCAAAAATTTGTTAGAATACCTTTCACGTTTAAATTCAAATAGCTGACTCAGCTCTACCCAATTGAGTTGTAAGTGGAAAATGGGTAACATTTCTGGTGATTTCTGATGAATGCTTTCCTGCTAAGCATATTAGATGAGTAGTCTTAAACAATCCATTGGGCGTGGAGTCAATTTTCCCCCCCCTCCAAACTCATAAAACCATTGTAACTCAGTTATAAATACTCCGAACAACAACAAAGCCAAATTGAAAGAAAACTACCAAGGCCCTGACGACCAAAAAACTATGCAACAACACTTAGGGAAAAGAAAACATAACTAAAAGAAATGTGCAAAGCACTTATTGAATCAAAGCTCCTAAGCTAACCTACTAATTGAGGAAAGGACTGCCTAAACAAAACCATTAACTGGTTCAAGGAAGTAGTCGCCCCTTCTTTGCAACCTACAATGCTCCATATGCTTGTGAGTCAACCAAGAGATGGAGAAAGATCAAATATCCAACAAACTGTTGCAACACCTTTTCGAGAAGGAAAATGTAGTCACTTATCCACCTATCTTGATTAGGGAACCATCGGTGATCAAGTGAACAAGTGGATTGGTTGTGCTTAACTTGATACCTTCTTTGATTCTCTAGATCAATGTTGCCATGGGGCTGCTCTTTCTTGTTGGCTTTCAACCAAGCTAGATGCCTAATGGGATATCCCCTTGAAATTTTTGGACTAGAGAGAAGATAATTTGAGTGATTAGAAAAAACATCACCTTCACCTTGCATGATAAATTTCCATGTTTATTCCTCCTCCATGGTCAATGGGCCATCCTCTTTCGTTAGGGTAGCTGATAACTCATCAAAGCCATCAGCTCTTGAAAGGCTCTTAGAAACAGTTAGTCCAAGCTCAAATTACCCATTATTACCCAAGGAGGTACACTATGAATCATGATTTTCTTCTTCAATGAAGGAAGGCAAATGTTCAAACCATGAGATAGCCTCCTCCAACAAAATTTCAATTGAAACAACAACCTCAAGCTCCTCCAACTAGTCAAGGTCATGCAAATAAAATTCATGAGAAGTTTCTTGACTTGAGAGAATGGGCTCCCCCCATCAAAACCATATTCTTCCTCTTGCTCCATGTTTGATTTTTTTGATTTGGTGGCACAAAAGGGGCTGAAAATAGCTATCTCTTCACCCCGTTGATTAGATTGCTCCATAACTCGTGGCTCATTTGGGAATACAACCACTTCCACCTTTTTATCTCGTTGCTCAAGATAATCCTCCTCGAAAGATGTTGGCATAACGTCTATGCATGAGCAGAAAAACTCAATTTCAGCTTGAAACAAATCCTTTTCAAGCTCTTGATCATTCAAATCAAGGTTGCTCTCACATACCTGTTCCCGAATCAACACCTTATCCAGATAGTCCTCATCACTATGATGGTCATAACTTGGCATAGACGCATTATTTTCACTTTCATCCTCAAGGCTAGGAAGTTGATCAAAAAAATTAATTGAAAACTCTTTCTCATGGTCCAAATTTGCAACAAAATCATCAAGATCATTTCAAAATGAATCTTCATCACATTATTCTTGGGTTTTTGATAACAGAGGACTAATTTTTACCTCATGCTAGCTCTCATCAATATTTTTTGACTCCTCAAGAGGTTCACACTTGCACTCCTCTTGCTCATCCAAGGCTCCATTATCAGATGGACTATCTTCAACCAACAACTCCTCATATTGTTGAGCATCTTCTTGCTGCTCTGAAACTATTGTTGATGAGATCAGAACAACATCTTCTTCATGATTTTTCAATGAAGGGAGGCAACTCATGAAACCAAACTATGGATTTATCCTCTTGATCAACTTCCTTTACCTCTTCATCTTGTTGTTTCGATAGATCTTCTGAGATAAACACTGAAACATTTTCATCATCTTCAACAAAACAAGGAAGCTCATTAGTCAAAACATTGAAAGGGCCATCTGCAAAAGAATTTTGTTGTTCAATCTTTTGCTGCTGCAGTTGGGAACACTCCATAGTTAAATGTGATATATTTACATTTCTAATCTTCTCCCATATGAGTGAGATATCTTGATCAATGGGTTCATCCTTGGATTCATCAGGTGGGGGAACTTGGGGAGCTTCTTGAATTTCTTGCAAGGAAAAATGTTGCTCAAGGGGCTTCTCTGTAACTATACTAGGCTGAACTTGATTACTTTCCTCAATTTGCAAAGGATGAAGGCTTCTGAAACTTGGAATTTCAAGCTTAAGAGGCTAGCTTAGGGAATTAAGGACTTTATCCTGCCTAAAAATTGGAATCTCAACTTTAGGAGTATTGAGAGGCTCACTTTGTCTAAAACTTGGAAATTTATACTTACGGCCTCCTCTTGAGAAGGCTGATCTGGAATTGTAGGAGTTGCTTGGACCTCTTTCCTTTGAAACTGAGCAAGCAAAGACTTCATCTGCTCCTCTATTGCAACTATCTCCCTTCCAAGATTCTCATCCAATTATATTCTTCGTGTCTCCAACCCTTGATCATAAAAATAGGCTTGATCAACCAACTCATGTTGCTGCAAAATAAACCTCCTTTGCATCTTGATGTCAACCAACATCCAATCCATATGTGACAACAAACCTTTAATATCACTAATCTTCATACTGTCAAGAATTTGGGTCAAAACCCATGACAAATGGGCAAGATTTTGAGTTTGATTTGACACACGTTGGTAAGGGTGCTCCTGAGGTTGATTATGTGAATAATCATACTCTTGTTGGGGCTGATTTTGGGCATATGTAGGTTGATATAGAGATTGAGCAGGGATGGGTGGGTGGTAATTATATTGAGCATGTTGGTTTTCTTGAAAAGCCATGGAATTAAAACTAGTAGCATGATTGCCCTGATATGGTTGATAAGGAGGTGGGTAAGCATAATTTTTATGATATGATGGATGATCAGACATATTTCCATGAAACATAGGAATATTCATTCATTCAAAATCTAGAAAACAAGCAAAAATTAGATTTTCTTTGAAATAAACTAGCACTTAGTCAAACTGAAACTAGTAGAAATGCCTTTTAGAGTCGCCAAATGTGTTGTTTCCTTGTCTCCAAAGGTGGAGATCACTGACATACACATCAAATATCAGTGATAAATGATCAAATTTTGGATTGTAAGATTCCAATCTATCTCACCAGGCATGCCAAATATAAACATGCCAACACTCCTCAAATGAACCCTCCAAAACAATAGCTCAAGATCCATGTGCATGAGAAGATAAAGCATAAACATAATACACCTGAAAGAAATAATGGGCAATACCTCTCAAGAGAAACCATTGAGTACACCAAGAGTGGGGAATGAGAATGCTCCTCCAAGATATCCAAGTCATCATGACTCATCCAAGAACACTCTCCTCATAGGTCCATGTTGAACTCACATCCAACCAAGGTAAAGGATCCTCAAACTTCCTGTCGAAATATCATCAAGAGCAACCATCTCAACAACATGTATCTAACCAAAAGAGAACTCTAGTCTCACCTAAGTCTCCAAGTATCCATGAGCACCTGTAACCAATCAATCTATTCCAAACTCCAAATTCAACATAGCATCATCATGAAGTAATCAAGAAAATGATCATGTAATTAATACAAAGAGAACCACACTAGATCAAAGTCATATCCCAACCATGGAATCAAGAACATGCACATGACATCATGATCTAACACCTCCTCAAAAGAATATTATATGATCCAAAGAACATATCAAGTTCTTGTATCATGCCAAAACTCTAATCTGGAATCAAGAGTAAATCATGACACAATAACATAACCATCCTATCATAACAAGGATCACATGTAAAATAACAAAGCATGACACCTCAACCAAAAACTAAAGAAGTCTTGCATGGCAAACAAGATTTCAACATCTACAAACCACATAAATATAACCATCCCCTTGTCAATGAAACCAAAGATTCTAATGAACCCTCACTACATAGAAGTAGAATCCAAGAGTCCATCCATGAAACCAACAAACACTGCATAAGATCATCCACCATCAAATGGTGAATCCACATCATCGCCACAAGCTCCCACAAAACCGTGATACCAAGCTCTCCATGGAAATGATAACCTTCCTTTAAATGAAGATCCTCCATGGCCCTAACACAATCAAAGAAGTCAACACCATGAGCTCCCAAAGGGAAGAGTACAAACCACGATCTCTAAACTAAGAAGATACAACACTGCCAAACCATCAAGAATATATCCACCGCCAATTCATCACTGTCAAAAGTTCCCACTAAAAAGTGTAATCATGCTATCCATGACATCATCATAAAAATATCCTCATGAAGATCAACCAAAGGCCCTCACACAACCAAAGAACTCAAATACAACATGAGCTCCCAAAAGGCAAAGTAAAACCATGCTCCTCATACCAAGAAGATACACTGCCACAAACCAAATATAAGGAACCAAACCAACACCACCAAAAATGCACCTGCATAGCCAATCATGTCATGCCAAAGTCCCTAAAGCACAGGGAACATCCATGACATTATGATCACCACCAAATGTACCAACAATACAATCCAACTGTGTCCAACATGTCTGCATAACATAGTCAACTACATAGGTCTCACATCAAGAATGCACTTGGTAATACCATCTCTCCTCCTAAACATGAAAACAAAACCAACAAACCAAGTGACTAAACCGAGCCATCAAACAAAACATGCATCAATAATGAAGTATCTATGGGCATAGACAACCCATGTCCAAGTCATAAATGCAACATGTAAGTATAGACCGCTTACAACATTGCACAACTTGTAGATACAACAATGCAACATAAAAAACCAATAATACACCGGTAACCATGTCAAATGAGAGTAATTAGAGATGTACAACTAGGTATATACAATGATACAAGCACAAAATCACCAAGATTTAACTTGCCATAAACTCATAGAATCGCCATAGTCAAAGTGACCCATAAATAGCTCATATTAGAATAACAACAAATAAACCATGTCAAAACAAATCCAAACTTGACCCACTGTGTAGTACTTTGAACAAGCTTTCCATCAACCATTCAAAGTCCAAAATCCGACTTTGTATGCACCAGTTATGACCTCTCTGAAGCTCAATGGGAACATCTAACTTTGAGCAAGAAAATCACTATCAAAACAACAAAATCTCCAGTAAAACCAATGGCACCACAATGTAGAGCACAAATTCACCTTTCCAATGAGTCCAAAAAGCCAAAAAAGGACCATCTGGGAAAAAGTTATGCCCACCGGAAGAAAAAGCACAATTTGACTATATAGAGGAAAAAAATAAACACCCCCCTAGTGATGGGGCGGTGGCCCATTGGTGGTGGTGGTGCCACACATTATGCACCAGAGCTGACTGTGCATTCAAAAATGGTTTAATTTCCAAATATTAAAAAAATTGGGTAGGATTTTAAATAAAATGGGGTGGTTTTTATTAATTATACAATAGCACCCTTCTGGTACTACTGTCTATAGTACCACATGGTACCCTGTGGTACGCCTGAGCAGGGCACAAGATCCCCCCCCCTGAATATATTTCATTTTTTTATTTTTTTTAATATAAAGTTTTTTCAGTAGGCCGATAGATAATAATTTTTTTATTTTGATTTATTTTGCAGGTAAATTATGTTGCGACAGGATAAAGAATTTTAAATAAAAAAATTATTTGCACACCTGCAAATTGATGGTCATTTGGAAGGTGGGGGGTAAAAAAAATTGCATTTTTCCACAATGAAAAAAATAGGTTAAATTTTATATCAATTTTTGTCTCTTGGCCAACACAGATCCAACCATGAGGTTTGTTTTGTCTCAGGTAGTCATCTACAATATTTCCCCCACAAAACCCCCATTTGAATGCACAACCAAAAAACCCTGTTGACCCAACATTTCTCACACCCCAAACATGCAAGCAATCCATCATAACAAAAAACCCAAAACCCTCATATCTATAATAAACAACTTGCAAAACCCTCATATCTTGCCATGTCTTTCATTCTCTCATTCAAAACCATAGATTCAAACTTAATCAATATTTTCTCAACCCAGGGTTATCAAATCACAACCATGGCTCTGATACCAAATGAAAGGAAACTTGCAGCCATCTAATGACAATTTCCTCATAACCCAAAATAGAAATCTATGCAAATGAGTACTTAGAATCCATATGTAAGAGAATAGAAAACATACCCATCAAATATGACACAAGATATACCTTGGTAAAACCATCAAGAGGGAAAAACCTAGCCTCCAAAAGCATCCATCACTCATGTATTATTCAACGATAAACATTACAATACATCTTCAGAGTTTCCATGAACACCATTGAAGCATCAAGCCCTATCCAAGCAATCCATGTGAACAAGTATGTAACCACACATCCCATGCCATGCCTCAAACCCTCACAAATTATAACAAGAGCTAACCTGCAAACTGACCAACCCTAAAATAACTACCCTTGTGGTTGCTTTTATAGAAGCAAGCTCCCACAAAACCACCAAGTGGTATTACATAAAACCATGTGACTAAAACCATGAGATTACAATCCCCACATTTAATATTGGGTACTTTACTTAAATTACTTCCCCAATATTAAATAAATACATTTTACAACTTGTAACTTATGTCCCAATGTTACAACATAAAGTGGCCATAAGAATATTAACTCCTAGTGATGCATGTACTTCTAGGTCCCCTAGGTGCACCACACACATAATAATAAACTAAACATTATAACATTATGCAAGGTGTATCAAACCTAACTCCTAACATATTATGCACCTGTTGATCTAGAAATTTTTATGGATTATTTCGATTCACATTTTGTTATTGAGAAACATTTTGATTTTGGTTCATCTAAAGTACCTATTAAGAAAGTTGCTCATTTTAGCTCAACATGTGCCTCTATCTCATGCTTCCTTTGTCTAAGTTATTTGATTAGATCTATGTGTTGATCTAACTCCCTTTCCCTACATTCATTTTCTAATTGGGTAGCTCGATCAATATCATGGAAAAGAGTTTCTCTTTCTTGCTTGGTTTATCAAGATGACATAGGAGAATTGTTGTAGATTTACCCTTATATTTCTCAAATGTGGAGGTAGAGGTAGATTCATTTCTACATGTTTTATATATAGGTTTTGGGATGTTTCTTTATTTCTCACATCAACATTTGTCTCATTTCTAGGCCTACCATTATCACACCTAAGGTTTTTCCTGCTAATTTTGATCCTATTATAAATTGAATCATCTAAGGCATACTAATCATAATATTTTGATGCATATCTTCTAATTCAATACTGATAATTTTGCATAGATGATATACTTGGATTCTTAGCTTTCTATTGTTCCTATTATTTCCTAACATCATGTGACATCACATCAAGCATTTCTTAATCTTTGGATCATTATTATATTTCCATTTATTTTCTCTTTCTCTTCAAAAATAGTTTATGAGCCTATCCTTTACAGAGTCTCCATTTCTTCAATCAATAGAAAATAACCTTTATATTAGCAAGGTTCTAAATTTGTAACAACCAAGGACCAATTTTCTTGACTACATTGTAGTTGTTGATTAAATTAGATCTTTAAGTTGAATATGTTTTATATCTCCATGGCTAATACCAAATTGTTGGTGATCTAAGTTGTGAACCCCAAATCCCTAAGACTAGATAGTCTCTCAAGTGCTAGCGATTTCAAACTTGGGAAAAATATCACAAATTATATATTTAGGTTGGATAACTCAGGACCAATTGTTGAAGTGGATAATACCTTCCTTTTTGGTTTTGCAAGACCAAATGGGTTTCCCTAAGGTGCTAAAATAGCTAAAATGTATGATATTATAGGGATTGAACAATTACCTTGCTACAAGCCATACCCATTACACAATTTATCCCTATACAAGTGTCACATTATACATATGTGTTGGTTTAAATATGCAAGGTTGTGCACCTTTATATAAAAAATGTCTTATCATGTAGAGTGTGTAAAATTTTGGTAACAACCCGTATTATCGTTATATATTCATACATGGAAGCATGACAAACTAACAACACAAATGAAGGAAGTGATTATAAATGAATCATTTTAATTGTGTTAGGTTCATGAGAAGTGGAGTATGTAGCATACTAGTGCCAACTCTAGCATGACTTCATTCAAAATATGCAATGATTGAAATATAAATATGAAACCTTAATGAAGATTGCACTGAAGAATATCTCTCTTATAAATGCATAAGAAAACTAGGTTTTGCACAAACATTTAATGAAAAAAATAAATTTGTAGAATATTGGAAGAGTCCACTTAGTAATCCATAGACAAACATACAAATATTTTATTATTTATGAAAAGGCACCATACAAAATCTTTGCAAGGTTTTACAGTCATATGACTAGCCAACTAATCACATATACATCAAAAAATGAACACAATTACAATGGAGACACATAAACAAGGTTGATTCCATATTTTAACTCGTTCTTAAAATATTACAATATATGCATTACACATTTGGGATGAACCCAAATCATCAAAATGCAAAAATACTATCTTTGTTTTATTAAAAGTAAAACCCTTGTCTAAAAATTTTCTTTTGCTTTGTGTTTCTCCAAACTAACTTTCCCATCCATTGAATAATTAAAATGAATGTGTAAATGTCAACTACAAGTCATGCGAAAGGGAAAAATGTAAATTTTCCAAGGAATCCTATAAATTCACAATCTCAACCACTATAGAAGGCATCCATACACTAGCTTCCACCATCATAAATACCCCTTTGAGACCCAAAAACATTAGGAATAATGCACAAATCAATCCTTGCACACTTTCCATGCCTTTAAAATTAATGGTGTGTGGTTTCATGTGCAAGGACAAAGAGAACTCCCAAAAAATCCATTGGATCAATGACCCAAAGATGGTATTTGAGATTTCAGGATTAGCAACAATAAAGAGGCATGGGTTAAAAATCACATTCCTCCTTTGGATCCATGTAAATCTAAACTTAGAATGATTTACAAGGGTTTTTGAATTAAATATAGTAGTTTTAAGAAGAAAAAAATAGGTCATTAATGAAGCTCAAGGTCATTTAAGAGAGTAGGTGGGAGCTACAATGAGAACATATCACATGATAGGATCGAAGCATTAGGGAATCAATGTTGAAAGGGAAATTGTACCAAAGGGGATGAGGAAAGGGGGAAGGTTGATAAAGAAACTTTTACAAAGGAAAATATTTCGAGAAGTTGGGATTGTAAGAAATGGCATGAAGGAAGAGATACCTTGAAAATCTAAAAGACTTAAAAGGAATTTTAGGAAATTTAAGGTAATGTTGGGGTGCCATACTTTCAAGGAATGCATATGAAAAGTATGACGATGATGGAGGTATTTGAAACTCTAAAAGATCAACAATACGAGAAATTTTTGACTAAGAATAAAATAGAGTGTTAAAACTTTAGGGGCGGTGAAAGGAGGTACCCAAGTAAGGAATGGTCGAAAGTCCAATATTGAAATCCTTAGAGAAATTTTAGATAAAATGGATAAAAGTTCAAGGTGTTGGGTTGTGGAAAAACAAGTATGCAAAAAGATTGATGGATGAGGAAGTTCAAAAGTTTGATGAACAAATGATGTTAGTAGGAATGATTTTACTAGGAAAAGGTAAGGTGTCAAAATTTTAGAGATAGCATGTCTAGGATGAAAAGTTTAATAGAAGGATGAAACTCCTAAAAACTTAGCTCAAGAGCACACTTTCAAGAAATCAAGGAAGGATAATGTGGCAAGAAGGGAAGAGAAATCCCAAAACTCCAAATGGTTGAAAAATTAAACACTTAGGCCAATTTCACAAGGCTTCCAGTTGGGGTTTCATAAATTGATTGGAATGGTATGCAAAGATGTATATCTTTGTAACCTCGAAGCTCCAACAACACATGAATAACAAGCGAACAATGGACAAAGCCCAAACTTAGGCATTTTATGAGACATTGCACCATTTTATACTTAGAGAACTGATTTAGAGTTTCTTGGATCGATTATAAAAAAAAGTGAGATAAGGTCAAATACACAACATTTGGAGCATAGCAAAGTAAAAATGGGACACATTAAATTGGGGTGCCAACACAACATATCTCATACCTTGAAATGTTTGAAATCATTTTAAAATTGTCATCTTCAACTTTGCATTATATTTACTCAAAAAAGAGTTAAATTTATTTTTTTGCTCACTTCCTACAACCACAACTATGGCTCTGATACTACTTGTTAGGAAATTATCAGGTTGATCAAACCATTTGCTATATAACCCTATGAGAGAAAAACATGCATACATAATTACAAAATAACCATAACTTAAATACCAAAAATATAACATAAGATTACAAAAGATATACTGTAGAGAAAAACCCTCAAGAAGGAAAAACCCAACCTCCAAAAGCATCCACACTCAATGCATGATTTAACAATTAATATATTATAATAGACTTACAAAGTATCCATGAATAATTTTGAAAAATCAAGCTCCTCCAATGCATCCTCCATGTGTCCAAGTAGAGTGGGCAATCATGCAACCATGCATCCCATGTCATGCTTCACATATACACTCTACAAGAGAGCTCAATATAGATGAAATCCAAGCCAAACAACCAACTAGCCAACAAGCTAACCCCAACCACTAAACATGTGCTTGATTTAATAGATCCAATCTCATACAAATGAAACTTGTATACTATGTAAAATCATGCACTCCAAAACCATGAGTGAAAAAAACCATTGACCTAAACATTTACCTTTTGGTACTAAGTTTTCCCAATATTAAATATTTTCATATGATAGACAAGCCAAACAACCAACTAGCCAACAAGCTTATCCCAACCACTAAACATGTGCTTGCTTTAATAGATTCAAGGTCATACAAATCCAACTTGTAGTATATGTAAAATCACGTGTTCTAAAACCATGAGTGAACAAAACCATTGACCTAAAAATTTACCTTTTGGTACTAAGTTTTTCCAGTATTAAATATTTCTCCGTGTCCAACCCACACATAAAATATCTAACCAATGTCACATATAACTTTACAGATAGACCCAAATAAATATTTAATGTGGTTAAATACATCTCTAAAGATGCACCATAAATAAGTAATTATTTTACATAATTAGAATGATTATTTCTTGTACAAGGTGTACAACACCCTTTTCCTAATAATAACAAGGGTGAGCCATCCATTTTTAGCCCCCAAGGGACTTGCCCCTTGCGTTAGGCCTCTAAGTATAAATAACTATAACTAAAGTGGTTGAATCAAATTAAGTCAATATGACAAAACAAGTTGGCTTCCCCCATCATCCATCATCCCCTATGATCACCCCTCCTCTCACATCCCTCTATAATAATTAACATCTTTCTATTTTATTTAAGATTTTAAAAAATAATTTGCATATTTTATTAGTAATTCTACAACTATGTTTTGTGACTTTACTAGACATTAATTAAAAAAAATTCAAATAGATACTTTAGTACCTGGCGATCCAACCTAAAAAATCCCCAACTTGACCCTATTCAATCTCACACCCTTCACTCTAGTATGAGATTAGGAGACAAATATGTGAAGACCTTTCTTCTGCTTTTGTAAAACTAACTAGGTAATATTAACTTCTAAGTCATCAAACCTAGGAGAAGCAAGAGGGGTTTCCCCACCAAGGGACCATCCCGAAGAAACCAAAGATAATTTTTGGTGGGACTCACCAATAAGAATCAAAATAGCAACATGAGAAGGATTCACTAAAGTCACATCAATTGCATGAGAAACCCCCTCAAGAACCACAAGGGGAATAGAAATAGAAGATCCAACATCTTAAGAAGACTCATCATTTTGAGAGGAACCATCAACCAAAGATTCAAAATCTTGAATAGTTGAGTGATATTTGTGACAATTCATCCACCACATCATTATGTCCCTATGCCAAGAGAGAGGATGGTCAAAAGCTAGGTGGCCAATGGAAAAGTATTTTCTACATATGAAGGAGAGACACTCGTAGGCAAGTGGTTGAGTCCAAGGCCTATCCCCCACCATTAAAATAATATCTCTATGAAGGGGCTTGGAGATATCAATGTCCACAAAAAATTGAGAGAATGTAGAGTGACCCATGTAGGAATAAGTAGATTCAACCTTCAAGAAACAACCAATAGCATTGCCAACAACCTCATTACAAAAGTCTTCCTGATCTAGGGAGGAAGATTCAAAAGTCAAACCCACACAAGTCTAATGTTTAGAGGTTTAAAAATTCAATTGAAGGAGATAGACCAAGGATTGACCAAGAGAGAGAAAGAGAGAAATGGTATGAGATAAAATTGATAATTAAAATTATTTGGAAAATAAAATATATGTAACAATTGCAAATATATTTTTTAAATACAATTTTTTTTATTAGTAATTATAAAATAATAAATCATATCATGAAATCTTGCATGAACATGTAAAAAGCATGTGAAAACTTATTATGTGGGTCCAATAACCCAAAATACCTTTTTATTATATTTTTATTTTTATTGTTAATAACTTATACATATTAAAGTATGATTGTATTAGAATTTAAATAATGAAACATCATACGTAAGGTTTGGAATGGGATTTGATATCCAAGCCTAAGATTGGGCCTCCATATTGGGCTTCCAAATCTATGTTTTATATGTTTACATGTTTTAAAATAAAATAATATGAAATCACCACCAAAACATCAAATATTCTTTGTTAATGGGTAAATAGGTTTTAACAGGATCCTAAAACCCATTTACATAAAAACATAAAAATAAAAAGAATTGACCAACAACTAAAACACTAGGTTTTCAAGGGCTTGTAACCTTTTACAAATGCAATGCAATGACTATAAAAAAAACTTCTCAACAATGTAGTTGTAATCATGGTGTCAATAGGAAACAACCCACCCAACCCACACTATGCATTTCCCTTCTTGGAAATTTGCACACCCTTAACCAATAGATGGGAATTCAAAAGAAATTTAGGAACACCTTTCTTCCCTCTATGAATGATCGTCCATGACACATTTTTTAACTCCTCTAAACATGGAGAGAACATGGATTCATCTATTTCCACATCTAAAGTCACCTCATGCAATGTGAAAGAATGTGTAACCAAAGGTGTATTATGCATTGAACGATATTGAGCAAAAATTGCCCGATAGCCCACCAACTAGGCAATGGGAAGAAACACCATTGATCAAAGACACTAAAGCCAAATTAAAAAAAGTCTTATTAGGAAGTGAACAAATTGTTTGAGTCTTATCATCCCTAGGAGATGCCACCATAGGAGGAGCCTCCAAAATCAAATTATGATCCACCAACAATGGGAAAAACAAGGAGGCTCCTCAAGTCGAGAGTCATACACAAAAACTATCTACAATCAAGTGATTGAGAAGGGAATTCCTCCACCAAGCAGCTAGGATTGTAATCTTAAGGCAAGAACATGGACACTTAGAAGCAAGATGTCAGGTAGTAAAGAACTATCTACACTAGTATGATAGGCTCTCATAATCAAGTAACTAAATCCACTAATTATTAGCAACCATCAAAATAGCATCCCCATGGAAAGCCTTGGAAATGTCAATGTCCATCAAACTACGAGAAAAATTTGATGATCAATGTTAAACACGACATATTCCACCTTTACAAAATGATCAATAACATGGTAATATCTTCAAAGCTTTCTACCCAAATACTTTTTACATAAGTTGGATAAATTAAAGTATTTAATTTTTATTTAATTATAGAGGTCTTTATTTACCTCAAACACATGTCTTATTTTTTTAAAGCTATTTTATTTATTTATCTCGATAAAAAATAAAAAAATAAAAAATATATATGATTTTTCTACATTTTATTCTCTATATATTGAGGAAAAAAATTATAACTTGCACAACATTCTCTTAGTTATATTTCTAACAATTAATTTTAAAAAATACTTAATAAAACAAAAAGGGTGGAATGAAGGGGAGGAAGAGTGGGTGCATGCCTAAAGTTAAATTTCAATGATAAAAACGGCTATTTTTGTGTGCATTCAATGTTTGAGCCTTTTAATCATAACCATTTTGAAAAATATTTAGTAGTTTAGAAACTAGATTCAAAGTATTGTGATTATTCTTACATATTGAATTACTCACCATTTTTTAGGTTTTAATAACTTCATAAACCCCTTTTAACCCCCATTTAGCCCCATAAATAAGTATCATGTACATCTAGTAGGCACAATCTATAGATAAGAAATGTAAATTGAAGACTGCCATCATCCATTCTCATTAGTGAGGCAACACTAGCCATAACATCGACATGTCTATTCTCTCTATGGGGAATGGTATAGATAGTAAATGAGATGAAATAATTAATTATACAAAACCAACTCATGATATTGTACAAATCAAGCCTCTTTGGTTTTGTAACCATAGGTTAATCCACAAACTATAGGCAATTATTACACACTTTGGTATATTACTTGTGGACTCTAAAAGAGATGTTCAAACTAACTTTCTATGCAATTACACACCTATAATGGTAGCCTTTTAACATATGCAATAATGAACTTAAATAGAAACATTTCAAATGTGAAAACAACTTGTATCACACACAAAACATGTAACACAAGTAACCACTAGAGAAACCTTAAAGTAGGTAGGAAAATCCAAAGTGAGCTATGCTCCTCATGCCACTTATCCATGGACTTGCAATTAAACCCAAATATAGTATTGGGTGGAATATGTTTTGTACCTCCTCTTATAACTATGTGAAAATGGACTCAAACCTCCATGCTTGAGAAAAGATGGACTACCTTTGCCTAAAGTACTATGCTACTAAACTCCTTGAAACTATACTAATGCCCACACCTACAATAGTATAATAACATATTACATTAGCCCCATAACTTGACATGCAATCTTTAATAAAGTGAGATGCATGTAGCACATGCCCTACACCTAATACAACATGCTCTCCTTTGTTATCACCAACCTCAACCTCTATTAAGTGGTCTCATCTCTCTCGACAAGTAGGTCAACCATGGCTATCTCAACCAACTAGAATTCACTTAGCTTTGATAAACTCTATCAACCAACATGTTTTCCACTAGTTTTGACATTCTAGCTAGCTAAACCTTAATCAATGTCTTCACATACCACATACACTAGAAGTCTCTTCTTCCTTCTCAAATGACTCACCTTATTCATCTTTACCTCTTCCACTTCTTAATGTCTTTCTCCTAGAAAATTTATCGCCATGCTCATCAAGAAACTATCACTAACAAGCAATTTCAATTGTGATGACTATGGCAAATAGAACAATGTTATCAACAATGAAATGATCACCTACAAAGAACAAAACAACTACCAAATAGTTGCCTAAGGCCCAACTATCACAACCACTCAAGTAAGAGAAAATGCACACCCTAAATGATTAAGATCTAACATGCAAGGAGAGAGTCATGGTCACTACTAATGCAAACATGCATCTAAGATATGAAACACATGTTTACCAAAATAAATATTTGATGTGAACCCAAAAACAAACCATTTGTTAAGGAAAATTAATTGTTGACCACTTAGGAGGAAATTTTTCATTGTTGATCCACATAATAGTCACATACACAAATAAAAACACTCATCATAAGAGAGAAAATATACCATTATTAACCTCTTCTTTGCCACCCCAAAACAATTCTCAACAAATGTGAGAAGTTATAGTTGTCACATGGTCGCCTCTAACTAAATATTGCCTATTTAATTGTCTTTATTGACTTTCATGTCACTATAAAACCTCTCCCACCAACCACACACTTGCTCATGGCACCTTGTACTATTGCAACTATTAGACAATGCAAAAAATTATCAATCAAACATATCCTTGCATTTCTACCATGCATATAACACTTGCTACAAGCTTCAATAAATCCTTTCACCACCCCTATAACATTACTACAACAATACTATCATGTTCTTATGTGTTCCTATCAATATCTAGTAGCAACAATAACTCTAGAGTGAAGCCAATCACTCCTAATGCTATTGCAAGTGACAACAATACTGTTCACACTTGTGGCATCTATTATAGGTGAATATGTAGCCCAACAAAGGTTTAGCAAGCTACTATAAGTGTTTTGTAGTATTTTTATGTGTCAAATAACTTGTTATAAGCATCTTCCTTCCTTGCTTCAAGTAACTTGCAACTTGACTCCACTTGTCCATTAATAACCTATATAGACACCAACTATGAATCACCATGTTGTAAGGTAAGAATTTGTCTACTTTGCAATCTCAACTTTACATTTTTGCATGTTTTTATGTCTTTCTCATAATATGTTTTGAGGTTTTATCCATTTTTCATTTTTCTCATGATCACGGAAGTATAATGCAAATAGTCCCAACCTTTGAAACTTGTTCCTAGAAAAGCTAATAAATTTGGAATCTTGATCATCTAAATATACCCACACTAGTTGGGAACTAGTGTCAACACCTACACTAAGTGGGCACTAGTTAAACTTCAATAACTAACTTTACTATATTTTCAATAGTCATTTACATGAAAACATAACATAGACTCATTTTTACTCCCCATTTTTCCCTCAAACCCCTATCATTATTCATCACTAAGAAAACTTAGTACCATTTTCCTCAAACACATAGGTGAATTGCATGATCTTTAGTAGGGCAACAAGGCAACAAATTAAAGATTGGGAATCTAAAATTGTGGAGTCCCTTTTTAAACATTTAATCCATGGATCCTTTGCATTTCGCCTTCCTTTCTTCTATTTCTTACACCCATTCTTATATCCCTACACTAGAGACCCATTAGGAGACCATTTCCCTCGCCATAGCCAAACCCCGATTCTAAAAATTCCATCAATTACCCTCATATCCAAATTTATATCATCCATATACATTTTTCTTCATTTTAAAGCCTCTTCATGATCATTTCCATACAGTTCTAAAAAATTCCTCAATTGCCCTAATAGCCAACCTAAATCACTCATATGCATTTTACCTTCATTTCCAAGCCTTAGTGATCATTTATGTATCATTTTGTTTCCATCAGTGCACACACTTGTTTGTAGCCCCTAGGATTTCATATTGTAATCAACATATTTTGGACATACCACCATTACATTCTCATATGTCTACACGCCTATACAACATATCCTTTCTCCTTTGTCCATCATATTTAGCTCAAATTATTTCATTGTTGAAAGCCAACATTCACATTCTATAAGCAGAAGTAATACCAACCCTATAAGTTGCGAAGTTGTAGAAGTCAAAGACAATAACACCCCTATATGGAAATTACACCTCCATAACACAATTTCATCACCCAAATCTATTTCACTCAAGCCCAAAATTTTAGTAGGCACAACTCTAGTCTTATTTAGCCCACTTCTAACATCAAATTTTCTAATTTCTAGGTGCGTGTGTTCTATATTTGTGTTTCTTTATTAGAGCACTTTAGTTTGCACTTCCATTTCCCAACTCCTATTTTTGTTAATTAGATCTAACTATAATAATTTTATTTATGTATGTTCAATTTATTAATTGATTTAAATTTATAAAAGCAAAGAAAAAATAGTAATCTCCTAGGTATACTTAACACTTACGGGTAGTCAAAATTTGTTCTTTCGTTTGGTGACCGCAACATTCCTACCACCTATTTATTTTTCAATAAAAAATCAACAATCTAAACCCTCCCTTTTCTTTCGTTTTCTTTTCTAAATCATGTCAAAAACTATATATATATATATATACCAAAAAAAACTATGGTCATTCTCTAAAACAATGTCCCTTAATCGAAAGGACAAAAATGGCAACCTTCAACTCACTCATTCTCTTTCTTCATTAATCTATCCATATCATTCTATCTACTCTTCTTAACAAATTCCCTTGTCTTTGTAACACCATTTTTATATTCCCTACACCTAAAGCATCCTCCCTAACATCCCTCATTCTCTTCCTATTCTTCACAACCTTGAACCCTTCACAAGACTACTTCTCCTTATCCCAACACCTAATATAACCTTCCCTGCACCCAAATTTCCTTTTCCCCACTTCACAATACCTATCATTCATTATCCCAACACCTTTCTCACCCTCTCTACCACCGTTATCTTACCTTCCTAGCTTCACAATGCCCATTTAACAAGACATAACCCCCCTACACCCTTTTCCTTTCCAATCCTCCACAACTCCTCTCTAACTCTTTCTAAACCTCATCCAAATTTCCCAACACCTAGTATCCTCCTTAACGCTCTCTTGTTTCCCTTGCCTACTTTTTCCCTCTTAACTACCTTTGAACGATCTTTACCATATTTCATGGCTTCTCAATTTTTCCTCTCCCTTCATGCCAAATTTATTTACCCTCACTTTTATCTATACCTCTTCTCTACCCTCCGCATACTTTGATCGTATTCTTATCTTCTTAAATGCAACTTTATTTATTTCTTCCTATGATTGCATGGTGGCTTGTCTTATCCAACATCCTTCCTTCCACACTTTCTTAAAAATTATTCACTTAAGTTGCTACTAGATCACCTATTTCTTCCTCTCTTCCTCTTTACCATGATACTAATTACACTTCCCCATTCTTCTCCATTTCCTTCTAACTTAAAGGTTTTATGATAATACTTTATTTGAGAATGATAATGTGTATGTTTATTTTCCTACTTACTCTTCTTATAACACTATTTCACCTATAAATATATGATGATGTTATTCTTGCTTTCACTTATTTATATTCTCCTACTAAATGTTTATACTCTAAGGAGTCATCACCAAACGGTGATACCCTCCCTTCTCTTTTCCCTATACTTTATAATACTCTTCATGTAGTTTTTGAAACATGTTTCCATCCTAAAAGCCCCTATATTGATGACTTATATCTTCATGGCTTTAGCAAGTCTTCCCATGATAAGGATGAAGTTTGAGTGCCTTGTGATGACTATATCTTCCATGAACCTCGGCATGTTAATGAATCTTCTACTAGATCATCTTTCTCCACTTGTCTCACACATTTTCCTTTTATAAATAGAGATATCTCTTATGGTGAATGTGAACAAGACATTTATTATGGATTATTTCTCGTGTATCACATTAGATGAACTTCATGGCCCCCTTGGTCACAACCCTTCTCCAATAGTTTCCTATACTTCTATTGACACTCTCTCCTTTGACAACTTTAGCCATGGTGAAGCTAATGTCCCTTCTAATGATTGTTTCACCCTAAAGCATCCCCTTTCTCCTACTTTTTACCATGGTATAACTTTTATCTATGTATACAAAAATTATCTTCCTTTAGTAGATGATATTAGTCTTGAGAACATTTTGGCACTTGATCGTATTGGTACACACTATTAAGATGATTTTAATACATTACCTAATGAAATACTTTGTATCCCCACATTCTCATGTATCTATGTCATCTCCACTAGACATGGATTCACTTCATTTTACCTCTAGGCATTTTGTCCCTACTAAATCACCTTTGCTCAATTTTCCTCTTGCATCGCTTCTACCCATAAAAGCTTTGCTTCCTACTTGTTATGTGTTACCACCTTCCTCTACCCCTCATTGTAACATCTTTCCCCACTTTTCCTCCACCTCAAAGCCCTAGCTTCCTCCTTATGAGATACATGCTCCCTCTTCTACATATAGTGTTTTACTTCCTTTGCATGTCATTGATTCTCCTCATGCTCCTAATTGGGTTTGTGTATACTAACCTCAAAGGTGCTAGATACAATTGGATGCTCTCACTTTTTTGTTTATTGTTTATTTTGTCGATTTTTCTATTTTGGTGAGAGTGGAAGGTTTTTAAGTGTACAAGTAACAAGTTCCTAGCTAAGTGTGCTTGAGTTTTTTTTTCAATGTGTTAAATGTATTTAACTAAAATTTTCAAAGCAGCAATATACAATACAAAGCATGTAAATCAAATCTAAACTAAATACATACGGACAATAAAGCTAAAAAATGAAAGCATGCTAAGGAAATAGACAAGGAAAGACAAGATGTGTGTCCCTAATTTACCAATTACGAATGTAGAAGGTTAAAGATGGTGAAAACAACTAGAATGTGAATTCTAGAGCTCTCTAGACTAATAAAAGAATCTGGAAAATGTCAAGCTTTGGTGACAAACCCTTGATTGCTCATGTTTGCCCTCCACCTGCAAGTGATTTTATTAGATGCTAGTGTCTTCAATTCTAATTGACTTGCAATTTTCTAAGGTTGTTTGCCTAAATTTCCTTTAGCTTGTGACGAGTGCAAAATATTAGCGTTGATCTCCAAATGTGTGTTATTAATATCTCAAATATGAGAAAGGAAAAATGGAGCTAGTTCTATTTAGAAGACTACCTCAATCTATCCCATGGGTGGCATATTCTACCCTCAATATATAGCAAAATTATTTAAGGATTATGATCCCTAAGTGATGGTGATGGTAGTGGGTACAAAATTTTGCACCTCTAGGGAAAACCTTAAATGAATGTCTAGCTTATGACAATTTGTGCAAGTGTAATGGACAAGAACAAGGAGATTTGGTTTAAAGAGAATTAGGAGGGTTATCTTTGCAACAATGGAGAGAAGAAAAGGGGATTTGCAATTGTTAGGTTTTAGGAATAATGGAAGAAAAGTTAGTATGAGATTTTTGAGATGAGAATCAAGGTGAGAGTAGAGTGATGGCTTGTAAATCCCATCCAAAGGGATGGTTAGAATAAGCTATGGAGGGATATCAAACCTAAAGTAGAATTGTCGAGATTTGCAAACTTGAATCTAAGGAATAGTAAGTCAAGAGTGAAACGTGTATAAAACCCAAGTGGACAATAGAAATGAATGAGTGATATGTTTATAGAAATCTTGAGCAACTATCCATTGAGAAAACGTAATAAAGGTGGCTAGGTTTAGAGTTTTTACCATCAACAAGGGCCAAAATTCAATTATGAACCCGAATGGGAGCACCCATGGGCAATGATGTCCAACAATGAACGCTCTAACTTTCAGTAACATGTCAATGGCAACAAGATGGATGCGGGACTAAATATAGGGCACAAAAAAAATGGTTTTCAAGCTAAATAAAATGGCTAAATGAGACCTAAACATGACTTAGGGAATTGACACAAAAATGTAAGATGAAATGCATGAAGAATGTAATTTTCAACCTTACAACCACATACCTTTCTCATAAATGAGATCCAATGGAATGAATTAACAATGATGATGAATGAAATGATGATTCTAATTAGGAAGCTTGTACATGGTAAAGCCATCTACTTATATGTTAGTAGGCACGCAAGTTTTAATAATGTAGCTACTAAAGTTATAAAGACCTTTGATTGCTCCCAAAATATAGTGATTGAAGGTGTTACCCCTATTTGCAAAAATCGAGGTCAACACTCTCACAATCCACATGTCAAAACTAATAAAGCGAGAATTTGATCACAATGCCTTTTATTTCTTGAGTTTTCTTGGGTTATATGGGTAGGTTAAGAGCTGTTAGTCAAGTTTGACTTCATTCAATGTATCACACCATGGTGGCTCTAAAATTATAGAGCTCAATGTACCTTACATAAAAAATGTACCTAAAGCAGTCCTAATATAGTACAATACCTAAGGGCCACCAAATAATTCAAGACCTTACTGAAAATACCCAACTCCAAATGTCTCAAGGGAACCCACAACTGATGATATATGATAATGGCAGGGTAAGGTTTACAAGATGTGCAAATATGCACCAACTTAAAAGATACCAGTTTGCAAAGCATCTCTTCAAAGAAATCAGCTTCTAACACAAGAAGGGAATATTTTTCCTGGACACTTGGTATCTGGATTTGGATTTAACTGGGCATCTAATGGAAAAGAAACAAAATTGCACAAACATAATGTGTTATGAAATGAACGGACTTAAGTAAAAGAGATGAACCCAATAAACACATCATACTAAAACAAATGAATATACGAGTAATTTACAAGGTAGCAATCTCTAAGAAGATATATGAAGCTACAACATTGTCTACATGCCATTTTTAGTAGAAAAAAAAGTCTTAAAATTGAAAATGACACGACACACTAATCATGAATTTAAAAACCATATGACAAAGTGATCCTCGAAACGTTGAGAGAAATCTATCATGATATGAAACTCATTAAAACACATTCAATTTTAAAATCCTAAGCTTTCTGGTTGGAACAAAGTGCATCAAAAGACCAGTAACATATAAGCAAGCCTCAATTTCTAACCTCCCAAGAAAAATATAGTCAAAGCGCATAAAAAACATATACTAGAATAAAATGTTAGGATCAGATATCAAAAAATATCTAGTTGCTAATATTCAATGTAATGATAATATTTCTTTTAGCCTGTATTTTCCCTATGTTCACACTACATTCCAATTTGAGGACTTGCAAACATTGTGCTAGTGCTGTGCATATACGAATACGAGTGCCATCAGAGTTCTCCAAGCAAAATAAAATCCGAATCAATTATGCCTAAAATTAAATCGCAAACTAGAATAGAAACAAAAATAAATCACAGTAAGGGCTATCTTCTTCTCTACATAATATAACACAAAACTTATAAGGATAATAACCTTGAAATGAAGCAGAAGCAATATACACATAAACCATCTTATTAATGCCAATGTCTTCTCTGGTTCATTTTCATCTGATCAATGTTTAGAAAAATATATCAGCTCCTTGATTTTCTATAACAAACAACCAAAAATGTCCACTTTTAACCTTGATTTGGCTGTGCATGGTGGCAGTAGGATATTTTTACGTCCAATGTATCATCAACCATTGATATCAGCTCCTTGATTTTCTGAAACAAACTACTACTGTTTTATGACATTAAACATTGCAATTGGTGTTTTTGACCCTGGACCACCTAGATTCTCTAATATCTTATGGTATATTATACTATTTTCTCAGCTTCGTTCTGACTGAATGAATAGGCACTCCATTATTTCCTCTAGCTCAGAAGAAATAGATGGAATTCACAAGAGACTAGTTCCTTAAAGATTGAAAGAAACAAATCAAATAAATGGGAAATAACCAAACAAATCAAATAGATAGGATAAAGTCCTTAAACATCCTTCATGCCATTTGAAGATTTTTTCATTTCAATTGCAGTTTTATATGGTGGCGCAATTGGTGGTTGCACTGGCTCAAGGCTTTGATAAGAAGTTCCACCAGCATCAACCTTCGGAAGCGGATATGATTGATCAGCATCATATCCACTTAAATCTCCACAGGCTAAAAATGGAATATAAATTTTATTTGGCCCTTCAAGCCAGGCACTGCAGCAATCTGAAAGACAATTCAAGCACTATTTAGGAAAACTACAGCTACTTAATCTACCTATAATCATATAACATTTTACTGCTGATAAGCACATATAAAGAAAGAAACTAAGGCCTTAAAATGCAATATAAAATATGTTAGTGTTTCTTAGATCAGATTAGATAATCAATTTAACAAAAGAAAGGCAACACATAAGACAATGAACACAACAAGATACCCTGGGAAAACCCTCCTCTTGAGGGAGAAAAACCCAGCAAATATATCTCTTATATATTGAAGGAATAAGAGCAGAAATCTGCTTGAACTCAGGCCCAACACAATGCCGAATTTGATACAATGAATAATAGCACCTCTCCTAGATGCAAAGATACGAATGAATATGTTTCTCCTTGAAATCGGTCTGCTGCTACAAAATGATGATCTGCTGCTAGAAGATGATGATCTGCTGATTAAGTATGAACTTCTTCTAGGACTGCGAATTCTGCTCATGAAGAATAGTGCGAACTTGCTTGAGATTCAATGTCTTTACAATGACAAAGTGACCTTGCATATATACATCACAAGGTGCCGTTTCACTTAGGTCGGCCTCTTTAGTGAAACAAATAAAAGATAAAATATAAATGAGGTCGGCCCAAACAATAATAGATAATAGGGTCGGCCCTTTATTCTTTTATGTTTATTGTATGCTATAAGTTAAATAGCCGAATGGCTATACATTTAATTTGCTTTCTCCTTGGAATTTGTGCGATGAAGTGCAGACCATAGCTGCAAAACATCAACACTCCCTCTCAGCTAGGGATGAACTTCCATCTGCACAAGACACATCATATTAGAATGAAAACAAAATAGAATATCACCTCAATGTGATGTTGTCACCTCAACGTGACTTTTACCATGGCTCTCCCAGAGAGTGATACATAAGCACAAAATAAAAATCATCACGGATTCCCTCACGTGATGCTGTCATGGAGTCACACACATGACATCCACCATAGCTTCTCCCAGAGGGTGGAAACAAGGGCTTTCACCTCAACTCTCTCTCAGCAGAGAATTGCATTATCAAGGGCTTACACCTCAACTCTCTCTCAGCAGAGAATTGCATTATCAAGGGCTTGCACCTCAACTCTCTCTCAGCAGAGAATTGCATTATCAAGGGCTTACACCTCAACTCTCTCTCAGCAGAGAATTGCATTATCAAGGGCTTTCAACTCTCTCTCAACAGAGAATTGCATTATCAAGGGCTTACACCTCAACTCTCTCTCAACAGAGAATTGCATTATCAAGGGATTTCACCTCGAACTTCTCTCAAGAAGAACTCATTAAACAAAGGAACACTGATACTGAGACTCCCTCTCGATCCTGGCTTCAGAGATTGCAAAGGAGACTTCTGGAGATGCACTCCCTCTAGCCATCAACTCAGTCCCTCTAGTGTTTACTCCCTCTTGATCATTTCTTTGGTTGACATGACTTCTTCACAAGATGCCTCAAGCTTTTCATCACTTAAGTAATCTCTTATCATCTTCTTCCCCCTAAACCTGTCCAAGAAGCATTTTAGATAGAGATTACTAACAGTCCATAATTATCCAAAGAAATATCAAGATTAGAATTGTACAAGTTATATCATGAATGACATTTTTCCAAAGATCTTATGCTAGTGAACACAACACAATTCAAGAGAATCTACTATCTCTCTTAATTACAAGATCCAAAGAATAAATAAATGATATAACTTAGCAACCAAAGAATACTTATCTTTTTAACTATTCTGATAGGTCCAAATGCTGGACATAGTGTGATACGTTGTACTTGAGCTCAGATCAGTCCGTACCCTTCACAGTTTGAACACAATGACGACCTGAAAGGTACTTTGTCTTCGAGAGATATCTCCAGTCATCAATGTAGTCCAATGATTGCAAGCTATGACTCCAAGCTTGATCATTTCTCCATTCAGTATGACTTCGATATCCAATCTTTCCAGATGCAGGTTGCTTGATGCTTAGGTTATCTCAATGTTAGAGCATGAATTAATAACTACAAAACAATTCATGAACATTATTCAACCATGCAATACTTATCTCATGGATTTCAAAAATCTCCTGAGTAATAGATAATTAATTCATTAATCATGACATGTCTTTCTTTCAATTTCACAGAAGAGCTGATCTCAGCAAAACAAAAGACAAACTTCACAAATTGGCATGATCCTACTTGCAATGAATAAATCTAAAGAATCTTATTACAGTGATCACTATTTACTAGACACACATAATCCTAAGTAAATAATGTCAGAATTGCATAACTCAACAAATTAAATTTTACCCTAGAATAGTAAATACAATCAAAAGCAAGGAATACTTATCTCTTAAATATTGTGAAGGGTGGACACCGTATGATATGTTGCTCTTGCGCTTAGTGGACAACCTTCACAGCTTGAACATAGGCCCATGACTAGAGTAGAAATTCACTAGAATCATTTTGGGGAGAGATCTCAATCACATCCGCAAATGAAGCATGTTGATTAGGCCTGGTAGGACAATCCCTCGCATAGTGACCAAATTTATCACATTTAAAGCATTGAACACGAGAGAGGTCCCACTTCTTCTTGAATGCAGGAGCACCATCTGACCCATTATCTCGATTCCTTTTAAAGAATCCTTTCTTCCAAACTTTTCCTTTCTTAGATGAATGAGAGGCGAGAACATGTAGATCTTCATTCTTAGAACTTTGACCAATCCCCCTTGCTGTTAGTCTTGACTCCTCTTGAATGCAGTCAATCCTCAATCGATCAAACTTGGGAAGTTTAGATCTTGCACTGATTCCTTGAATGAACGCTTCCCATGAAAGCGGAAGACCATTGAGAGCAATCATGGTCAAATCCTTGTCATCAACAACATGACCAATGGTAGAGAGTTGATCTCTCAGTTCGAAAATCTTCATGAAGTAGGTGATGACAAACTCTTCTTCCGCCATCTTAATGTGAAGTAGTTGTTGCTTCAAGGCTAGGACACGACTGGTGTTGTTGATTTCGTACATCTCTTCCAATGTTTTGAACATCTCTCTTGCTGTATCTAACTTGAAGATAATTGGTACAATATGATCCTTGACGGAATCAACCAATGCTTTCTTTGCCCTAGTGTTTTTCTTCCTCCATTGCAGCTTCTCTTCTTCCCCTTCAGGTTCGGGAATTTTTGTTTTCACAAACTCAGCCAAATCATTTTCTTCCAAGGTCAGCATGAACCTGAACCTCCATGATGTGTAGTTCGAGATCCCTTCGAGTCTATCCTCGATTTTCAAACCGTTCACCATCTTGAGAAATTTAGAATATAGACTGAAAAGAAGAGATAATGAAGATTGCAAACAACAGATCTGAATCTGATCACGATCTTTTCACACCCGCTCTGATACCATGTTAGTGTTTCTTAGATCAGATTAGATAATCAATTTAACAAAAGAAATGCAACACATAAGACAATGAACACAACAAGATACCCTGGGAAAACCCTCCTCTTGAGGGAGAAAAACCCAGCAAATATATCTCTTATATATTTAAGGAATAAGAGCAGAAATCTGCTTGAACTCAGGCCCAACACAATGCCGAATTTGATACAATAAATAATAGCACCTCTCTCTAGATGCAAAGATACGAATGAATATGTTTCTCCTTGAAATCGGTCTGCTGCTACAAAATGATGATCTGCTGCTAGAAGATGATGATCTGCTGATTAAGTATGAACTTCTTCTAGGACTGCGAATTCTGCTCATGAAGAATAGTGCAAACTTGCTTGAGATTCCATGTCTTTACAATGACAAAGTGACCTTGCATATATACATCACAAGGTGCCGTTTCACTTAGGTCGGCCTCTTTAGTGAAACAAATAAAAGATAAAATATAAATGAGGTCAGCCCAAACAATAATAGATAATAGGGTCGGCCCTTTCTTCTTTTATGTTTATTGTATGCTATAAGTTAAATAGCCGAATGGCTATACATTTAATTTGCTTTCTCCTTGGAATTTGTGCGATGAAGTGCGATGAAGTGCAGACCATAGCTGCAAAACAT